>JAJMKN010000016.1:0-203196 GCA_030563925.1 Wickerhamiella sergipiensis
CCCCCCCGACCTTTACAAAAGACTAGACTCACAACAGGCACGCAAATCCACATAAAAAGATGAGTCGCGGAAGGGTGCCGGAAGACAGCGACACGCAGGACTGGACATTCAGCCAGTGCTTTGGCGACAAGAGCGACATCGACAGCATTACCGAGTCGGACGTCATTTCCGCCGCGGAGTTCGACCATACCGGCGATTATCTTGCTACCGGAGATAGAGGAGGACGGGTCGTACTGTTTGAGAGACAGGAGAATCGCAAAAGCAACAATGCCGAGTACCGGTTCCTGACAGAGTTCCAGAGCCACGACCGAGAGTTTGACTACCTCAAGTCGCTTGAGATCGAGGAGAAAATCAACCAGATCCGGTGGCTCAAGCGGCAAAACAACGCGCTGTTTCTGTTGTCCACAAACGACAAGACCATCAAGCTATGGAAGGTGTTTCAAAAGCGGCTCAAGGTGGTTGCTGAAAACAACCAAACTGACCGCATGGCCCCAGAAACGTTTACGGATATCAGCCAGTTGCGGCTGCCGCGGATGAATCTCCACGATACGATTGTCGCCACGACGCCGCGGCGGATATATGCCAACGCGCACACGTATCACATCAACTCGATCTCGCCCAACAGCGATAATGAGACGTTTTTGTCAAGCGACGACCTGCGGATCAATCTTTGGAACCTCGAGGTGCCGGGCCAGTCGTTCAATATCGTCGATACGCGGCCGCAGTCCATGGAGGAGCTGACCGAAGTGATCACGGCCACCGAGTGCCATCCCACCAGCTGCAATCTGTTTATGTATGCGACGTGCAAGGGCAACGTGAGGCTGGCCGACATGCGAGAACGGGCGTTGTGTGATACCTACTCAAAACTGTATGAAGACACGTGGGATCCGCTGCAGGACTCGTTTTTCACCGAGTTTACCAGCTCTATTTCCGACATCAAGTTCTCCCCCAATGGCCGATACATTGTTGCGCGAGATTTCATGTCGGTGAAGATCTGGGACATCAACATGGACCGGCAGCCGCTCAAGACGATTCGGGTGCATGAGAACATCCGCAATATGCTGTGTGCCACGTACGAGAGTGACTCGATTTTTGACAAGTTCGAGGTGGTGTGCTCGGGCGACTCCAAGAGCATCATGACTGGGTCCTACAGCAACAACTTCCAGATCTACAACAACGCATTACTGCCTGACCACGAGGAGACGGTGGTGTCGCTGCAAGCCGACAAGAACGTGTTCCGGTCCAAGCGTAGCGGGTCGCCCAAGGGCAAGCAACGGTCGCGAGTAAACATGATGCGGCGGTCGCGCAAGCAGGTTGATTTCCGCAAGAACATCCTGCACCTGAGCTGGCACCCCTATGAGAACACGGTTGCGATTGCGGCCACCAACAACCTATTTGTGTTTAATGCGCCATGAGCAGCTGGCATGCTCTGTAGGGTGTAGTGTAGAGAAGCTTGATGCGGAGAGTTGACTCGATTTGAGTCACTTGAGTGGGACTCGTGAGTGAGTGAGTCGCCAAAACTCGGTAGACTTCGACGCAGTGAACTCGGAGATAGTCACTCACCTCGAATGATCACTTGACAACACTCGACACCACTCGACACACGACAACCAACTAAACTCAGTGGTAATCAACAAAGTAAATAATCTAGTCTAACCTAGCTGGAAGGATCGTAACGGTTGGCCCAGCTCCAGAAAAGAGTCTCGTTGCCGTTGCCCCAGAAAAACTTGCGGGACCGGATGTTCTGGTACTCAAACTCGGGAGGGAAGTCCGAGTTGGGCAGCTCGTGCAGCTCCCAAATGTGGTGCAGATGGTGAGCCTCGGTGCCGTAGACGTAGTAGGCGCAGACGCCCAGCAAAGGAATGGTAGCCAGCGAGATGTTGCGCCAGAGACCGGTGGTGGACGCGGCGTGCTCCTTGACGTGCTCCAAATGCGACTTGAAGGCAGCGGCCTTCTCGGCGTTAGGCTTGTAGGTCATAAGGTGGTTGGCCCGCTTAAGGACCAGATTGGCTCCCTGAGTACGACGAAACATAATGTAAGGTTGGGATTGGCTGGGGATCGGATGATGGTTAGTGGGGTTAGGGCCTACCGAAAAGTCCATATGATGACGTAATAACAGTGGCTCACAAATGGTGGTGGGTTCGGTTCTTGTGGAGCCGGTGGAGCTCCCTGGCACCGGGGCCTGAGGTCTGATCCGGGTCTGTCTGATCGGGTCTGAGCCTGTGATCTGATCGGGCCCATTGAGATTGACAAGATTTAAGAGAGATCTAACTGAGTTCAACGAGACTTCAAATAGTTTGAAAATAAAATGATAAAGAGGAAAAAGCAAGCTAAACACCACCAATTGCATGCGTCAAGTGATTGGTGGTTGTTGGCACCATCGGGCATGATTCGGCATCCGACATTTGATTTCTATTAATTTTTGTTTTCATTTTGGGACCATTATTTCAGCAAGCAGGGCAACCGAGGGCTGGCCAATAACCTCCGTGCATGGCTTACCCGGCAGTTGGGAATGATGACCTATTATATTCGAGCACCCTCTTAACCCTTTTTCACCCGTGTCAGACACTACTCAAAATGTTTAGATCCGCCATTCGCCAGTCTACTCGTCGCGTGGGCGCTGTGGCTCTTGGCCGCGCTGCCATGCCCCGCCTGGCCCGTTCCTACGCCGGTAAGGCCGCCCCCACCGAGGTGTCGTCCATTCTCGAGGACCGCATCCGCGGTGTCTCCAACGAGGCTTCCCTCGACCAGACCGGCCGCGTGCTGTCTATTGGTGACGGTGTTGCCCGTGTGTTTGGTCTGAACAAGATCCAGGCCGAGGAGCTTGTCGAGTTCGCCTCGGGCGTCAAGGGTATGGCCCTGAACTTGGAGGCCGGCCAGGTCGGTATTGTGCTGTTTGGCTCGGACTCCCACGTCAAGGAGGGTGAGACCGTCAAGCGTACCGGTAACATTGTCGATGTCCCCGTCGGCCCCGAGCTGCTGGGCCGTGTTATCGACGCTCTGGGCAACCCCATTGATGGTAAGGGCCCCCTCAACGCCAAGGAGCGTCGCCGGGCTCAGCTCAAGGCCCCCGGTATTCTGCCCCGCCGCTCGGTGCACGAGCCCATGCAGACCGGTCTTAAGGCCGTTGATGCCCTGGTGCCCATTGGCCGTGGTCAGCGTGAGCTGATTATCGGTGACCGTCAGACCGGTAAGACCGCCATTGCCGTGGATGCCATTCTCAACCAGAAGCCCCTGAACAACGGCAACGACGAGAGCAAGAAGCTGTACTGTGTGTACGTTGCTGTTGGCCAGAAGCGTTCCACTGTCGCCCAGCTGTCCCAGATCCTGGAGGCCAACGGTGCCATGAAGTACACCACCATTGTTGCTGCCACTGCTTCCGAGGCCGCTCCTCTGCAGTACCTGGCTCCTTTCACCGGCTGTGCTGTTGGTGAGTGGTTCCGTGACAACGGCCGCCACGCCCTGATTGTGTACGACGATCTGTCCAAGCAGGCCGTTGCCTACCGTCAGATGTCGCTGCTGCTGCGTCGTCCCCCCGGACGTGAGGCTTACCCCGGTGATGTCTTCTACCTGCACTCGCGTCTGCTGGAGCGCTCTGCCAAGATGTCCGAGGAGTACGGTGCCGGCTCGCTGACCGCTCTGCCCATCATTGAGACCCAGGGTGGTGATGTGTCTGCCTACATTCCCACCAACGTCATTTCCATTACCGATGGCCAGATCTTCCTCGAGGCCGAGCTGTTCTACAAGGGTATCCGCCCCGCCATCAACGTCGGTCTGTCCGTGTCCCGTGTCGGTTCCGCCGCCCAGGTCAAGGCCGTCAAGCAGGTTGCCGGCTCGCTGAAGCTGTTCCTGGCCCAGTACCGTGAGGTCGCTGCGTTTGCCCAGTTTGGTTCCGATCTGGATGCTTCCACCAAGCAGACCCTGACCCGTGGTGAGCGTCTGACCCAGCTGCTGATCCAGCCCCAGTACCACCCCATGCCCGCCTCGCAGCAGGCCCCCGTCATCTACGCCGGTGTCAACGGTTACCTTGACAAGGTTGATGTTGCCGATGTCGGTCGCTACGAGCACGAGTTCCTCGAGTACCTGGCTGCCAACGAGAAGGAGCTGATCGAGACCGTCAACAAGACTGGTCAGTTCTCCAAGGAGGACCTCGAGACCCTCAAGAAGGCTACCGAGGCTTTCACCTCTTCCTTTGACAAGGCTGTGTAGGTTTTAGACAGTAGATGTACCTGTACTTAAAAGTCGCTGTACACTGACGTGCCCTATAATGATCTAGGTTTATGTCGTTGCCGTGATACGCTTGTTAAAACCCTATAGTGCATCTAAGGAACTATTGTTAAAACTTATTGACAAGACTGTCGACTAAATAACTGTCACGGTATAACATCTAAGAAGCCAGGGAGCTTCGGAATGCAAGCAGGAGCTAGGCCACCCGCGTCTCATACGACCCGGCCTTGACAAGATAGCGAACCCACTTAAGCGTGCTGTAGTTGCTCTTGTCCTGCACTTTGAGGTACCGCACCGCCAGCCCCGAACTCGAAAACATACTCACCGTGAACTTGGCCGTGATAGGAGGTGGCACCCATGGCGCAGCACTGGGCGTGGTGTCGACATGGCCCGTCATTGTGATATCGGCCCCACCGCTTAACCGGCCAATCTTCCATTCAAACCGATGCTCGGCGCCATTGTATTTGACTTTGCCATTGGAGGCATGCTGCGACGTCTTGGTGGCCCGGCTAGGTACGGGAATGTACACCATTAGGTCGCTGCTGGAGAGTTTGCTCTCGTAGGTCGCCCTTAGCCGCACCTGGTACTCGATACGGCCGCCATTGAGGGGCCCAATGTTCACCACCAGCCGGAACGGCACCCGCACGTCCTTTTTGACCTTGTACTTCACGAGCTCGAACTCGCCGTCTGGCGGCACAAACACCACGGTGCCTGTATCGTTGAAGCGCTTGAGATCAACGCACTGGTGGAACTGGAACTCCTGCAGCTGGGCTACGCGGCCCGTGTCTTTGGAGTCATATTTCGCGTCTTCGTCGTCGATCCGGGCCGCCTTTGGCCGGTCGTTGAGTCCGATCCGGCACTCGGGCATGCCCGACAAATGTGACTTGACCTGTACCCGGCCATTGACGTCGGCACTGATGATATCGCCGTGAGGGTCCATGATCACATTGGCATCCTCGAAAATGTCCACAAACACCTCGTTTCGCCGGTACTTGATGCCGTCCCGGCGCCAGGACAGCGAGCTCGTCACCTGCCGGGTCATGTTATTGACGACCGGCCCGGTCGAGGCTTTGGACGGTGTGCTCAGCAGCGACCGGCTAAACACATTGGTGCTGTTGCCGGTAGTCAAAAACGGCTTGAGCGAGTCGCGATCGGTGTTTTGGGGGTATCCATAATCTACAATCTCGTCCAGCAATTCGTACATTGTTGTGACATTTTTCTGGCACGAGGTCTCGTCAAACGTGCCCAAATAGCTTGTACAAAGGTCGACAATCTTGTACAATAACTCATAAACAAGCGCCGCGTCCACATCGTGCCGAGTCACGGCCACCACATAAAGGTTCCCATGGCGGATATGTAAAAACGACGTCGAGCCCAATGTCAAGAGCGGCGCTTTATTATCGGGATTGGAAATCACCTGGACTCGGAAGGCGTCCGTAACTGCCCGGCGAAGCCCGTCTTTATAGATGCGAGATGCCAGTACCTCTCCTCTTAATCCATATATGAGAATGGCCGAGATCATGACAAAGGCCGCCGGCCTCTGGGATGTCTCAAGTATCCTTCAAGAGAACCTAGAACGTATAAAGTTATATAGTCTCTGGGGAATAGAATAATGCTAATGCTAGTTCATCTCGGTGGGGCTGCTACCACTCGAGATCCAAAGTGCCAAACGGCTTTGAAACTTCCAACTCTCGGACAAGCCCGTCCACATTCGAAAGGTAACGTCCGAGCATCAATTGCTTTTCCGAAGTGGTTTTGCGAGAGCCGTCGCGTTTGTTGGCAACACGGGTTTCTGGAATCAAGTAGAAAAAGAGAAACTCGAGAATGCACAGTTTCACTTGCTTGGCCGTGAACCGATGCTTGAAAGTGTCACACACAACCTTGAGCCCCTTGAGTCGCTCGAACCGGCGAATGATTTCCACTTGCCGCACCATCACCGCCACCAGCGTGTTTATTGCTGCCGTTTGGATCTCCGGGCTTGAATGGCCGACCCCATCAATCAGGATCTGCAATAACTTATCATTGTTAAATGTTTGGCGGCTGCCGCGATGTATCAGACACAGCCCTTGCACTACCCGCAGTATAGACACCGCCGCCTGCACGTCTTTAGTAGGGATGCTTGCAGGCGGTTCCTGCTTCTTCTCGGGCTTGGAACTGGGGGGTATGCACCGGTCAATGTGAATCGCTAGACGGCCCACAATGTTAAACGCAAAGCTGTCTTGCAGGGTGGTGAATTGGTCGAGCTCGGAGCTGGACGCCCGCTTCACGGTTACGGTCCCAGACCCGCACATTCGCAATAAGAATGCTTCTATTTGTGCGATGGTGTTCAATAACGTCTTTTCGTCCTTGGATTCGATGCCAGCAATCAAGCCGGCCAGTTCAGTTTCCATTGTTTACTTTTTGGTTGGTCTCGTCAGGTCAGCCCCCTTCCAACTCCCAATATAGAGGGGGGGATTCAGTTAGAGCGGGTTACAAGCCGGCCGCCGCCTTACCTCAGCGACCCGGTCAGCGATGAGAGTAGTGGTGTGTGGAGATGATGGAGTAGGAAAATCAAGTTTGATCACTGTTCTTGTCAAGGACCGGTTTGTGCCAAATATCGAAGATGTTTTGCCGCCTCTTTTTATCCCCCGCGGTAATAAAACCGTTACGCTCGTGGATACATCGCCGCAGCTAAGCTTGAGGCCGCAGCTGGCTTCGGAAATCAGACAAGCCAGTGTTTTATGGCTCGTTTATTCGGACCATTATACCTGCGAGAGAATATCGTTATTTTGGATGCCGTTTCTACGGTCCATTGGCGTCAATTTGCCTATTATCTTATGCCAAAACAAAGCCGACCTACAAGGCTCCGATGAAAGCGACGATAGCGAGATCGTGGGCATCATGAACGAGTTCAAGGAAATTGACTCGTTTATTAGATGCAGTGCTAAAGACAAGTTCAATGTCAATGAGGCATTTTACCTGTGCCAACGAGCGGTTACAGATCCATTGGCTCCGCTATTTGACTCAAAAGAAGGAACTTTGAAACCGTTAGCTCGCAAGGCTCTGCAAAGAGTGTTTTTCCTTTGTGACCAGGACCAAACGGGCTATCTTACCGACATTGAGTTCCTTCATCTCCAATATGCGTGCTTCAAGTCGAGTCTGGACTCGTCGGAAATCGATGAGGTGCACCGGGTTCTAGAGGACCGTGAAGAGTCCGACCCCAACTCGAGCCTGCTCTTTGTGCCCGGCAAAGGCATTTCATGTGATGGGTTCTTGATGCTGGCGCAAATTTATGCCGAAACCGGCCGTCACGAAACGGTATGGGGCATTCTTCGTCATTTCCATTATACCGACTCGCTGAGTCTGGACGACCGGTTCTTATTTCCGAAAATCGACGTCCCCGCATTTTCGCATGTTGAGCTAAGCCCCGATGGCTACCGCTTTCTCGTGGATTTGTTTACGCTGTTTGATAAAGACAATGACGGCGGGTTGAATACCAGCGAGCTGGACCATCTTTTCCAAGCTACCCCGGGTTTCCCCAAACTCTGGGATGCTACAGAGTTCCCTTGGAGTACTGTTCGAAACGAGCGCGGGAATGTCACGTTGCAGGGCTGGCTGGCCCAGTGGAGCATGACGACATACTTGGACCATCGCGAGACGCTGGCGTACCTCGCGATGCTGGGCTACGAAACCAAGTTCGGCCAGACGTTGCTCACGTCTGCGATTCGGGTTACAAAACCAGCCAAACCTCGCAACCCGCGCTCGAAAATTTATAGAAGCATGACCATCCGAGACCGCAACGTCTTCAACTGCTTTGTGTTGGGTGCCAGTGGGGCCGGTAAGTCGGTGCTGCTCAACTCGTTTCTGAGCCGCCCGTTTGCCGAGTCCTACTCGCCCACCATCAACATGCAAACGGTGGTCAACTCGGTGGAGATGCCTGGCGGAAAGCAGTGTTATCTGGTGCTGCAGGAGCTGGGCGGGCTGGAGGATGCGATTCTTGAAAATCCGCAGCGGCTGGCCGAATGCGACGTGCTGTGTTGCTGCTACGATTCGAGCGATCCCGACAGCTTTGCACATCTGGTCCAGCTGCGCGAAAAGTTCAAGCAGCTAGACCAGCTGCCGGTGGTGTACGCGGCGCTCAAAGCCGATCTTGATCGCCAGCAGCAACGCTGCGACGAGCAGCCCGACGCGTACACCGTCAACCAGGGCGTTGCCGCGCCGCTGCATGTTTCTGCCGAGTGGCCGTCGTCGCTGAACGCGTTGTTCGTGCAGTTAGTCGAGGCGGCCATGCGGCCCGGTCCCGCCACGCCCACCGCTCAGGTCCAAGACGAGGACGACTCGCTAGTGCAGATCGCGCTAGCGGCTGGTTCCGTTGCCGTGGCCTCTACCGTAGCCTATATGTTATGGCGGCGGGGACGCTGATCCTTGCTGTCCAGTCTCTAGTCTTATACATAGGAAGCGACATAAATAAACTACAGTGGCTGTGACGGGCAGCTATGACTGGCTCGGCTTGTTTGGAGCATAGGCGTTCGTGAGCAGCCGAACGTGCTCAGCCATTTTCGCTGCCAGCTTTCCCGGCACGTCGCCCAGCAGCGCCGACAGCAGGAAATAGTTATTGTACAGAAACAGCTCACGGCTCGGGTTGCTTTCGCTGATCTTGTTGACAAACGCCTCGTACGCGGCCAGCAGGTCGGCCAGCCCACGGTTAACGGGCTCATCCAGCGCCTGCTCGTCGGGGCACATCTGCAGCACGCCGGTCAGAAGCTGGGCAACCAACTGGGTCATGGGATGCGGAGCAATGTCCTGAGACCCTGAACGGTAGCTGGACGACTTTGAGCGTGCCAGTTCGATGCTCTCGGCATTCGTCTGCAGGACAACAGCGATCCGTGTCCATAGGGCCGATTCGCGGTCCTCGCACAGGGCCGTAAACGCCGGCACGTCCTTGGGCTGTTGCTGGAGAATGCGCACGGCCAGTATGAGGCCGAAAAGATCGTAATTATCGTCGGTGAGCCGCTTGAAAGTGGCCACAATCGACTTTTTGGCGCTCACGAAAAGATCGCTAGGCGTCTCTTTGTCGGCCGGCATGGGGAAGGCGACGTCGGCGACTTGCTGCTCTAGTTCCATGCTGGTGTATAAAGCCAACAAGATGCTCCGCAAGATGGTCTCGATGAAATGACCATTGGGGGGCGGTTGCTGGCCCAGCTCCAGTGCCAGATCGGTACTGGTGAGAATGGTGGGCCGCGACCCAATATTAAAAACGTCTGATGATCGCGCCGAGGTTGCCGAAGTAAACAGCGACTTGTGGGTGTTGGCACCGAGCCCGCCAACCGTTTTGGACTTGTCCACCACAACCGCAGGAAGCCGGTCGATGTTGCGGGTGTACTTGCCAAACAGCATCTCATAGTACCAGCGCATGGTGTTTGCATAGGCCCTGCGGATCGACAGCGCCAGCAGCGGCTCGCGGGCGGACAGAAACTCAAACAGCACGTGGTTGTTGATGAGTTCACGCTGCACTGTCTGGCAGTTGCAGCCGGGCACTCGCAGCTGCCGCACGCAGCCAATATACCACTCTTTTATGCGCTCACAGGCCATGGCCAGAAGCTTGTCCGAGAACGAGCCGTCGCGGTCGGTTGCGCCTGTTTGGTTGGCAGTGCGATTGGCAGTTTGTCGCTGCACAAATGATAGCGCCGCTCGCCATTGCGGCCCGATCTCGCCGTTGCACAGTTCCTGGACAATGGCCGGCGGCACCACCAAGTCGCTGACGGTAGGCGCCAGCTTCTCGGCCGCCTGTTTGCGCACTTGCAGCCGGCGATGGAGGGTTGCCGAGTGCTCCTGCAGCTGGCGCATTTCGTCGGCCAGCTGCCGGATCTCGTGCTGAAAGTGCTGGCTCTCTGACTCGACGTCGGTGAGCCCCGTCAAGGTCTCAGCTACCAGCGCTGCGAGCTCGTCAATAGCGGTTTTTTTGGCCTCCAAGTTCGTCAGGTCCAGCTGCCGCCCGTCATTTTCCGGGTTTGCGGTCGACGCAGCCGCAGCTGCGGCCGCAATATCCGCCGGCTCAATCTCCAGCAGCCGCGACACCTGGGCCTGCATTATTAGGTGATTGGGTCGAGGCCCGGCAGGGTGCTGAGATGGGCATGCAGGCATCAAGTGCTCTGACTAGAATTTGACTCGTTTCGCTTTTGGTTTGAGCTTCAAAAAGTCTTTAAGAACGCGTCGCTCCGGAACAGGCCGCGGCTGAATCACTTCGACCGTTTCTGTACTTTGGGTCACGGCCTCTGTTACTGCTGTTTCTGTGCTGCCAGCTGAGAGGACGTTTTCAATTGAGCTTGGCAGAGATAAGCCGGGTGAATTGGCAGTTGTTTGTGGTCTTGGAGCAAGCCTTGGCCTCAGAATAGACTGTGGCTTGCGGGCGGCCGGCGTTGTAGTCTGTTTTGGGGCCTGTTTTGGTACCAGTTTGGGAGCGATTTTGGGGGCTAAGGGAGTTGACCGTGTCTTGGCTATTCCTGTTGACTTTGTGGAGTTAGCAGAGGTAGCAGCGTTACGTATTTGATATGGCCAAGGCCGATTGTGCCATTTAGATAGCTTCTGCAGCTCGCCATCGAGTGCATACACCTGCTGCGCGTCAATGTACATGTGAGGATGCTGACTGCATCAGGGTCTCTGCCCAGGGTCTGTCACGGTCTCTTCAGGGGAGCTATTCCTTGGAGAGCTAAATGACGAGACTCGTTCTATAGAACTGTTCCTTGAGCTAGACGATAGCGCTAGACGATAGCGCTAGACGATAGGCTATTCCTATTTCATTTACAATAGAGTTGATTAAGACAGTACTACAGAGGCCAAGTCTAGTCAAAACCATCCCATTCGTCCTCGCTCTCTTCAACAACTGCAACAGGCTTCTCCAAAACACCCCAAGCATACAGCCGCTCGTCGTCCAAAACTTCCTTGGCCCGCTGCTTCACGATCTTGAACTTGGCCTCTTGGGCAAGTTCCTTTATGGGCCCCAACAGCTCGTCAATCGGCACAGTGGTCGGCTCATCATCGCCCAGAACCCGTTCAATCTCGTCAACGTAAATATCACAAACATGCAAGCGCAGAGCATGCGGGATCTTGCCATCGGAAGTCTCCAAAGCGCCCTTTTGTAGCGACTCAAAGAACGCAGCCAGCCAGTCCTCGGCCCAGTTCTCGGACTGCAACTTGACGAAAATCGCATGCAGGTAGCGACGGATCAATAAATAAAACTTGTTGATGCGGTGCGAGTCGATGCTGGTCCACTCGCGGATCATAATCGTCCAAAACGCCTCGATAAACGTCCAGTAGTTCTTGGGGTTCACATTATGGGTGATTTCGGCCATTTCAGCAGCAAGATTCTGCTGCGTGATGGGTCGGTCGCAGTGCCACATGGCATAAAACATGCCCTTCCACAGCTTTTGCAGCTTGAACAGATCCAGCGTCTTTTTGCTGGCAACATACCGCTTCACCACCTGAAGGGCCTTTTCTCTTACGGGCCGAGAGTTGTCGGCCAATTTGCGGATAACAGCGTTCTCATCGATGGAAGTAGTATCAGCAGCCTCAGGCTTGACTTGTTTTTTCACACTCTTCTTCTTAGCGTTTGGTTTGGTTGATTTGGGCGACGCTGCCGATTTGGTCGACGCAGTAGCCATTTCTTGGAAATTTATTTCTAGGGTTGGGACCGCGCTCTGGTGGTCTTTATGTGCACAGAGACAGAGCAGGACTGGGAGCGGAACAAGTTACCCTACCGAAAAATTTCAGACTATATATATGCCACTAAGCAGAACTTATTTCTTCAATTGATCCGCGTTTACCATTGCTTTTGCGGGGTTCTGCTTAAGCAAGGTAGGCGTCTCGGCACTCGTGCGGAGGTGGACTTTTATGATTGAAGCTTTATTGACGGCCCTGTCGACGGATCATATAGAAATGGGGTCTTGAGCTCGCCTTTTGGCCGAGCACGGCCCCAAACAGCATATTCCTAAACCCTGCGTACGGCCATCGGCTAATGTGCGTTTGGGTAAAACCATGCTGTGTACATTTACGTATTTTTGGTTGATTTTTGTTAAATTTTGTTGATTTGATTTGGATCAGAAAATTTGATTTTTTATTTCGTCAACTTTTTATTATTTATTATTTATTATTATTTCTTGTTTGATTCTATCATTAATTTGTCATAATTTGGTCTTATTGCTGCTGACTATCGAGGGTCGACGAGACGTTCGTTCTTCGATCCCGTTCCGTCAGCGCCGAGCTGCACGCCAAGACTGCTACGGAAACGCGGATGATGCCCCCCTGATTAACGCCTTTGAAAATAATTAATTCTCTGTTCATAGAGAGGCTAAACCTCAAAAAACCGCTAAAATATATAGTATAACCATTTACCTCCACTCAGAGACGGTAAATGTAGAAATGCTTAAGGTTCCTGCACCACATCAATTCCATTAGGTTTTCTCCGAATTCAGTTTAGCCGAGGCTCTACGGAAGTGGTCTAGACACATCCGACAGCAAAGTGCAGAAAAAACAGTTTACCGGGCCAATTCCTTCGAGGTTGAGAGCTCTCTATAATTAGGGCCAGTTATGACTTTGGTTATGGTTATCCCCGGAACCGGTTGGCGAGTTACTCTGCACGGCGCATTGATCCCCCGTGTCTGCGGGGAAGATCTGACATCCCAACAAGCTCTGGTCGGAAACGAGTCGGACGTTTTCATACGTACTCCGCTTCAGATATAGGACGTAATTAGTCTAGTTCGTGTTTGTTTTCTCGAGGTTTCCGGTCCATTTAATGTTGTTTGCCATGGTGCGTATATGCATCATACATGCCTGTGCATAGCGAGGGTTTGTGCGTGGACTTGCTGTCGGCCGAGGCATTGATCCACGTAGAATGGCTAGCAAAGAACGATATTTTACGGGATGATTTGCAAATAGTGCGGCAGGGCTAGCTGGCTCGAGGCCGGTTTTGCACGGCCGGGTGGCGACAAAGGAAGCATTCCAACCGGTGTATCACATGCAGTCGACTCGTCACATCTGCCGATGTTAGGGTGTTCCCCAATGGGGAAGAAGGAGTTTTTGACGAACCACAGGAAATTCAAGCTGGACGGGACTCGGAAAATTCTCTATGAGGTTCAAGTGTGTATATAAATTGATTTTCAGGACTCGCACGGTCCTGAGACGAGCAGGAGCTGCCCCTTTCGGGAATGCGACCGGTACTCATGCCGCGAGGGGGTGCTGGCGTAAGCCAGGTTCAGCTGCGCATATAGTGCTGCGGGTGGCCTGCAGATCCTGTCTCTTCTTCAACCCAACTGCGATCCCCCGCACTTTCGTTCCTGCATTCTCCAATCCTTCCATTTCGTTTTATTTCTCCTTGCAGATCCAAGCCTGTTGATACTAGCAATGACCATGGCCATGATTGAAACCAGCGAAGCGACCATCAAGCTTGAGCTTGACCGAACAGACGGCCCCAAGAGCCCCTTGGCGACGTCGGCTCCTTCCTCGGCCACAGCTGTCGGGGCAACGCCACCGTTGGGCTCTGTGCCTTCCCCCACGCGACAGTTTTTTGACAACTCGCTAGCAGGGCGGGTCCAGGAAGTGTCGTTGCAATTTCCGATTCTGCGGTCGCTCGAAGCGTCCGGCGAAGACATCAAAGCCCGCAGCCGCTGTGTTGGACTCATCGAGAGAATTACCACGCAGATCGCCCTTAAAAAGTACAGATCAGGGGCCGAGTCGCCGGGAACGGGCTTGTCGCCGTGGGCAGCCGCATACGAGCCGACGGTGGCAGCAACCGCCAATCTCGAGCGAGAGCGCAGCAGCAAAAAGAGAAACAGCTCCGGGGAAATGGTTGAAGAGGCGTCGCAGCTGCTTGAAGCACAGCTGCTGGGCCGGCAGACGGCTCTCGGTGAGCTGCAGTTCTCACGCGACGGGCCCGTCGCAAAGGTATTTTGGGAAGCGTGGGACGAGGCGTTTGTGATGCTCACCGATTTCGTGAGCGCGCCCGAGCTCATTAGCGCTCAACAGGGCCGCATGTTCAAGCCGGCGGGCGACGCCATGGCGTTTTTGGAGGCCCACCAGGTGCCAAAACGGCGGCGGATGTCGGACGAGTGTGGCCATCTATCAGAGAGACAAGGCCGTCTTTCCGATGCCAGCAGCATTCTCACACACTCGTCAATGGCCGAGCCGTTGTCTCCTGCCACAAGCTCGCCAGATCAGGTGCCGAGTTTCGACTTTCATCTCGAAAACAAGCTCGACGGGCGGTTCCACAACTTCCGCGAGCAGATTGAGGCCCTGGATGACGACTGTCTCACTGCTGCTAATGAGCTTAAGAGCTGGTAGAGTGCGGTTTTATTATATATATATACATATTATACTATTATATACCCTTGGTCTCTTTTCTTTCTTTGGTTGCCCGCATTAATAGCTGCTTGACCCTGCATGACGCACGCAGCCCTTGCCCAGACACACAGGTGCTTGATTTTATTGGTGGTTTTACTCATAGTTTTAGGGGTGTTTGGTAGTTCGTAGATTGGCAGATTGATAGATTGGTAGTTAAATACTAATATACAGGATAAATTATCATCATTCGTATCGTAATTCGTAACGGGGCTGATGCCCTTCATTTGTTTTGGGCATTGCTTGCCTTTGCCTCTTCGTGAGGATTTCATCGAGACTTAATGGTTGCGACGCACCTTGCTCCAGACCTTGAACAGGCCAAACGACGACTCGCTGTTGTCCGAGTCAATCGAGCTGCCTGTATTTGCCCGCGAGCGGGTGCTGGACTCAGATCCGGAAGGAGTAATCTCATGCCGCGAGTAGAAGTTGCCCACCCCGCCGCGGCCAATCATGAACCGACGGGGCTCGACCTC
The DNA here is from genome assembly GCA_030563925.1 of Wickerhamiella sergipiensis. NCBI lineage: Eukaryota > Fungi > Ascomycota > Dipodascomycetes > Dipodascales > Trichomonascaceae > Wickerhamiella > Wickerhamiella sergipiensis. The sequence goes on from JAJMKN010000016.1 coordinate 15,072, forward strand.
GGTGTTCTGGTAGACTTCGTCGAGGTATTGGCCTGGAGACTGCGGAGAGATCTGCGAAGCCTCGACGGTATTGCCAAAACCGCCGCGACCAGTGCGGAATCGGTAGGTTGGTGACAGAACGTGCTGCACAGGAGCGGGCGAGCTGGCAGGTGCCAGCTCCTTGGAGTGACTAGTGTAATGGTTGCCGAAACCACCTCTGCCAGTTGATACCATGGTTGCTGTTTCTTGTTTGATTGTGGATTGAAAGTGTTTTTCAAGATGTGAGGAGGTCTCCGATTTAGAGTTTAATGCCTTTTAAGAAAATGTTTTTGCGGGGTAGGGTATGAAAATTGCGTCTACCGCATGATGTGACGCATCTTGGCAAACCGAACAAAATGAGCAAAAGTGTAACATTTGAACATGAACGAGAAAATTGAAAAACACAGAAGTGTATGCTGGTGGACAGCTATATTTTGGAAAATGTTTGATCGTTCTAGCCATTCGGGGTGCCGACTTTTTGTGGGTGGAGAAACAGTGGGGTATGGTCACGTGGGCATTCAACCATTATGTTCCCCAGGCCTGTCACGTCAGGTGGTCTGTGCGTGCATAAGCGACTGCTTAGAATTTCCTGGGAAATGCTCTGGGGACGCTCTGGGAGACGCTCGCTTGGAATGTTGGAAACTGAAGGTGAGAAATGGTAGCATAGTGATATCGTTCTATAATGCTTTGGTCCTATTTCGGTGGCCCTATTTCGATGGCCCCTATTTCGATGGCCCATAATTTTTTGGTGTTCCATGCTAGCTAGCCCTTTAGTTTTGGATATGATTTGATTATTTATTTATTTATTATTTATTTATCATTTTGATTTTGATTTCAGACTATGACTGATGGAGGGCCTTTACAAGATCCTAGCAACAAAACCAGTGCTGGCTCGCCTCGCTGAAGATTCCATTGAAGTGATCCAGGATCACCCAAAGGCAGTGTATCATATAATTCCCTGGCCAGCGGATCCCGAAGTTCCAGTTTTATATTTTCAAGTCTTTGGTCAGGACGATGATGCGCCTATAACCGACATTGATGAACTTTTGCGAATTGTCCGTCCCAGTCCCGACGTGGCTCCCTATATTTCACAAACAGAGCATCCAATTACTGGATTTCCTACTTTTTACATTCATCCCTGCAACACCAAAACGTGGATGGCAGACGTTAGCAGCGCCCCGGCCAGCGGGTCGGCATGGTATTTATGGCTCCAGACTTTCGGCCAACAAGTGGGCTTATCCCTTGGCTAGGTTCAGCCTTTTAGAGTCGCTTTTCGCATACGCGATTTTCAGCGGTTTATCCAGGAATGGCTTGCCCTGTAACTGATGCAACGCTTGGGCCGCGTCGTCCACCAACGCATAAACAATATGGGCCTGTCCCCTCATTTTCGGCGACTTGTGAGCGTTGATGGCCACCAAGTGGCCATAGCTACTGAAAAGCATATAAAGTGCCGCTCGCAGGTCGCCAATAGATATTTGATCGTTGAGGTTCTGCACATAGAGAGTAGCCTTTTGATCTTTGTCTTTTGGAATGTCAGTGCGGCCAGCGTTGTCTCTATTTTTGCCTACACGCTGGCTCTCATTGCCGTTCGTTTCATTTCTCAGCTCAGTTCGCTTGGAAGGGTCTGTTTTCTGTCGCTTTTCCTTGTTAGCCAGACTAGGCCCCTGCCGCTTTCTTGGGCCCATGTGATGATGATTAAAACCCCCCAGCCTCTTGGGTGATCCCCCATTCTTGACATGTCTTTTTCCCAGGTCCGGGCCGAAATCCGCGGCCTGGAAACGGAATGTGACCGCGAGCTGTCGAAATATTCGGCGCTCGTGAGTACTCCGCAAGACGCTGAAGCAATCGGACAACAGCTTCGTCAGAATCTTCAGCTAACATCCACCAAAACCGAGGACTTGTTCCGGCTTGCCAATGAGCCAGGCGCCTCGGCTGCATGGCAGCATCAGGCACAACGCCATCGCGAGGTGCTCGAAGATCATCGCAATACCTTCAAGCGTCTCTCGGATACGATTGCCACCGAACTAAACCGCCAAAGTCTGCTATCGTCGGTGCGCTACGATATCGAGGCCCATCGGGCCGCCAGTGCTGGCGTGGGCTCCGAGGACGAGTACTACGCCACCGAACGGGGCCGCGTGGAGAATTCTAATTCGCTGGCCGATAGTCTTCTCCAGCAGGCCTACGAGACGCGCGCGGAGTTCACGCGACAGACCCAGTCGCTGCGCAACATCCAGCACCGCATCTGGCACTCTGCCAGCCGCATGCCGGGCGTCAACGCGCTAATCTCCAAGATCAATACTCGACAAAAGCGCAATTCGCTGGTCATGGCGACCGTAGTCACTGTTTGCATCTTGTTGGTCGTTTACTTTCGCTAGCTCTAAAGCTCTAAAAGCTCTAAAATTCCGACCAAGTAGCAAACTCAGTTTGGGTTCTTCCGATTCAGAAACAACTCGTTGATTCACTTCGCTTCGACACGCTTTGTAGGCATATAGAAACCCGTCAACGCTTTTTAGGTTGGCAGACTGGCAGGAAGCAAACTGTCAGTAGGTAGAGGTATGTACAATTTAAGCATACAGGCTTGGGCGGGTGACCGAGAGGTAGTTGTTGAAAAAGAACTCGGGATGGACGAGCTTGCGTTGTTCGGTAAACCGACTGGCCACGGTTAGCGAGTCGACGATGCAGTCGCTGATTCCAACCCCGCGACCAAGCGCGGTGCCGGTCAGAAGCAAGCGATTGCGGTAGCTGCTGGCCACCCGTGTATGGATCTGGTTGACCCGCTCGCTATGGCCCACAGTGTACTTTGGAATGCAGTTGTGTTGTAGAGCGACATTAACCACAGCCTGGTTGGTATCAAACTTGCCAAGGTAATGCTGAAGACCGGCCAAAGCCTTGTCCTTGGCTTCTGCCTCGGTAAGGCCCTGCCATAGATCGCCGCCAATCATCACCGTCATGGAACTGCCTTGGGTTTGCGGCAGCTTCTGCTGGCTCTCCAGAGAAAGCGCTGCGTTGCGCACGCTCGAGTCAAAGATGATGCCCAGCACGCTATGCTTGTTGAATTCGTCCTCGCATTTAGGCACCAGAATGCCAAACCAGTCCTTGTCGACCTTTTCAGGCACATAAACATTTACAACTGCCAGCGATGAGTACGAGATCTCCTTCAACTGCTGCTGCAGCTCTTTGCCGAACATGGCTGGGCTAGCCACCGTGCACACGGCCACATCAGCCTGCACATTGCCGTCTTGAGTTTCCAACAAAACTTTCGACGCCGACGGGGACTTGATGGCGGTCACGGCATTATCCAGCTTCAGCTCCACGTTCTTGCGCGACTCCAGATCCTTGGCAAGCATCTCTGGCAGGCTCTGGATACCATCCTTAAAGGCCAGCAGGCTGTATTTGGAGATATCGACATGCAAAGGGTCGCTTCGTGCAGGGGTAATCAGCGAATCAGTGAGCATAGGAAGAACCTGTTTGCTGTATGCATCCAGATACCCGAGCGAGCCACTGACAGCAGCCGCCAGCGACGACATGCCCTCGGTGCGCTCGAGATAGAACATCCGGTTGAGTCTTGCAACGGAGCGAGCACTGAGCTCCCGCGAATCCGCGGCATAGATGCCCCGCATGAGGGCCGAGATCATGCGCTGGGCAATGGGCGAGCCAAACCGCCGCGAGATGAATGCATCCACGCTCTCATCGTCCACGGTTTTGGGCCGCGGCTTCTGCCACAGCTCCTTCAATGCACCCCAGCGGGCGCCCTTGAGCAGCGGGCTCGTGCAGAGAAACCGCAGAGCAGGCCACAGCCCGCGCGGCAACTCCACGATCTGGTTATTATACACAAGGCCCTTTTGGTTGGTGGGCGACGACCGAGGCACGCCGGCAACTTGATCGAGTTTGCCGAGCTGCGCAAGTATCTTCATGAGAACCGTAGTGCCCGGGTGTGAAGGAAGCAGGGTGCGAGGCCCGCTCTCAAACACCGAATTGTCGGGACCAGCCTTGGACCGCATCCAGCCGCCGACTAAAGGCTGCTTGTCCAAAATAGTGATCTTGAGATCGGGCCGGCACCGGTTGAGGACCCAGGCCAAGCTCAGCCCGGAGATTCCAGCACCAACAATCGCCAGATGCTGATTTTTCTCGAGGTTCTCGAGGCCAAGGGCGTCGACCTCTTGGTCGGGGGAAATTTCATTCCAGTCCACCAGGGCGAAAATATCGCTTTCAGACGCTTGCTTCACTTGCTTTTGCTTGGGAACTTTCTTATTAGCAGCAGCAGCTTTTACCAAACGCCAGAGAACCTTCACAGGCATATCTCTTCGTTGTTCCTGGGCGATTGCCTGCAATGCCTTGGGATCCTTCATGTGTAGCCGCGGAATGAAGAGTCCGTCGAGGGGAGGCTTCTCGAGTTCTAGTAGATCCGTCCATTTGCTGTCATTGAGTTTCTCTTTAGGGATCATTCGGCCATGCAAATAGCCTCCGACCGGCTTGCTGGCTCGGCCAACAACGATCTTATCCAGTCTCATGACTGATCAGTGGTGGATCAGTCGACGATCAGCCTGCCGGCTGGATTCAGGGTAGTGAAAATGCGCGCTGCCCTACCACTGCATATAATGAACAAGCTCGCCATAGGAATAGACAATAGAACTACCCGAACTAAAAAAAAAAAAAGATATAGGCCGAGCATGAAACTTATCATTCAAGTCATCAACCAGGTACTGGAAGCTTTCCAACACGCATAGCCGCTACTACACCACCATCTATCAAGAGGTCACTGCCAGTAATGAAACCAGCTGTAGGACCCAGCAAAAATGCAGCAGCCTCCGCAATTTCTTCCGGAGGCGCCATACGCTTTGCTGCAGAAGCGTCAACCATGGCACGGTAAACGTCTCCGATTTCGGAGTCAAGCTCGTGAGCCGCAAGAGGAGTTACGACGATGCCTGGGCTGATTGCGTTCACGCGGGCACCGCGTTCACCCCATCTGATGGCCTCTGCCTGCACCCGGAGGAAATTGGCACGCTTTGCGGTCATATATGCAACCATGGAGTCGGGAATAGCCTCCTGGGACAGGCAGGGCAGCTCCAGGAGGTCATCCGTAGGAGTGAGTGCAAGGGCACTTTCGACATCATCGGGCAATTGCCGTGCCATATGACCTGCCATGCTGGAGATAACAAGACCAGCACCCCCTTTAGCAATCACCGTACCAAACTCTTCAAATATCAAAGCGGTTCCATACAGATCAACTTCGAGCACTTTGAAAGGAGGTGCCATATTGGGTGAAAGACCTGCCGTGTTGATCACTTGCAAAACAGCTCCGAGAGACGCAGCTTTCTGCACTAGTGCGTGGACTGACTTGCGCGATGTCACGTCCACTTGCTGGGTCTCTACCTCATAACTAGCGACTCTCATGATGCTCGCGCTAGCATCCAACGTCGCTTCACTAATGTCTGCAAGTAGGACAGTCCGGCCAAATCCCTGGCGCTTTGCAATTGAAAGTCCAATACCACCAGCACCGATTACAACCACGATATCGTTACCCATGATGTCACTGAATAGGGGGAAAGTTCTTCGTACTTATCTATGTGTGGTTTCCATAGAGACGGCGCTGCCGCCCTTGCATATCTGCGGGTAGCTTAAGTCCGATCCGGCCGACCCACCCAAGGGAGTGAATGTGACCAAAAAAAAGTTTCTACAGCTGCCTCGTCGAAAGTAACAGATGTATATCATAATGTGTGTGAGTGAGACTAAAATTGCACGACTGTAAAATTTAGTTTCGGGGTCAATGTGCGGTTGAGAGATGCTGGCCACAGCTGTTGGGGTTCCGCATACGCGGTTAGGGTGGAATAGTCGTATCTATGGAAAACTTCCACCGAGATCTAGTTGAAGTTTACAATTTGTTTGTTTGGGAGAGGGCACCGGGCATAGAGAGGCAAGAGAGTGCGTCAAAACCCCGTCAAAATGTACTTGAAAGGGCTACTGTTGCTGCGCTACGCAGTCGAGCATACCTCATGAGCATAGCTGCTCCTACTACTGGTGGGGCCAGTGACCTTGGAAGTACAAGATGCGAAAAATTCGTCGGGAAGACGGCATTGATGCCACCACTGCCTATACGGACGTTGGTACTAATGTTGCAACCACTGTCACGGCTGCTGGCGTCGAAGCTGTTGCCGCCGCTTCTGTTACAAGCAACTGACAGCGCAGAGCGGTGTGCCTAGCACATAGACCCTGGAAGAACAGCCTTATGCCCATGTTCAAGTTCAACGGATATACAAAGCAACAAAAATCAGGAAGTAAGAATATTTTATAGGATCTAAAAATCGCTGTCCAAACTAGAACATGCCGTCAATGACACCGTCCTTGTCGACTTCAATGTTCATGTAGCCAGGCACGGTGGGCAGACCCGGGATGGTCATGATCTCGGCAGCCAAAGCATAGAGGTAGCCTGCGCCCGACGAGACCTTGATATCGCGAATGGGCACCGTGAAGCCGGTAGGCACACCGCGAAGCTTGGGGTCGTGCGACAGAGAGTACTGAGTCTTGGCAATGCAGATGGGCAGGTGGCCGTAGCCCTGAGCGGTGTACTGCTCGAGCTTCGACTTGGCCAGCTCGCTCAGCTCCACACCGGAAGCACCGTACATCTTCTGAGCGATGGCGTTGAGCTTCTCCTCCGCGGTAGTGTCGATGTCGTACAGCAGCTTGAACTCAGAGGTGTTGAAGCCCGAGGTCGCCTTGACCACGGCCTTGGCCAGGTCAATGGCGCCCTTGCCGCCCTGCTCCCAGTGCTTGGACACCACAGCGTCGCTGGCACCCGCGGCAATAGCGGCGCGGCGGATCACGGCATGCTCGGCGTCGGTGTCATGCACAAAGTGGTTGATGGCAACCACCACGGGCAAACCAAACTGCTTGGCGTTGGAGATCTGCTTGGCCAGGTTCGCGCTGCCGGCTGCAACCAGCTGGCAGTTCTCCTGAATGTACTCCTCCGGCAACGGCGAGCCCGGCTTGACGTCAGGACCGCCGCCGTGCAGCTTCAGAGCGCGCACGGTAGCCACAATCACCACGCAGTCGGGCACCAATCCGGACGAGCGGCACTTGATGTCAAAGAACCGCTCACCGCCCATGGTGAAGTCGAAGCCGGCCTCGGTGATAACGTAGCCGGGCTCGCGACGAAGAGCGTCGGTACCGGCCATTTTCAGGGCAATCTTGTCGGCCAGCACCGAGCTGGCACCAATGGAGATGTTGGCAAACGGACCGGCATGCACGAGCACAGGAGTGCCCTCGAGACTCTGCATAAGATTAGGCTTGATGGCATCGCGCATCAAAGCGGTCATGGCGCCCGCGCAGCCAATGTCCTCGGCAGTGATGGGCTCACCGTCCATGGACGAAGCCACAACAATGCGGCCCATACGCTCGCGCATATCCTCGAGAGAATCGGACAGAGCCAGAATGGCCATACACTCAGAGGCCACCGAGATATCAAAGCCGGTGCGGCGAGTGAGGCCCTTTTCGGTGGGGTTCTCGCCAATGATGATACCACGCAGGTGACGGTCGTTGCAGTCGACCACGCGCTTCCAGGTGATAGTGTCGAGATCAAAGTCCAGGCGAACCAACTTGCGGACCTGTTCAGGAGTCAGCTCATCAATGGGCACGTCCGGCAAACCCAGCTTCTTCCACCGGTGCTGCATGACCTTGTTGAGCTTGCCCTTAGGAGCCAGGCGCTTGAGGAGGCCCTTGTCGCTTTGGGTGCGCTCGTGGAAGATCCGCGTGTCGATGGCCGCGGCCATGAGATTATTGGCGGCCGAAACGGCATGGATATCGCCAGTGATGTGCAGGTTGAACTCGTCCATGGGCACAACCTGGGCGTAGCCACCACCAGCGGCACCACCCTTGATACCAAACGTGGGGCCCATAGACGGCTGGCGCAGATTGGCAATGGAAAGCTTGCCGAGATGGCCAAAGGCCTGGGTGAGACCCATAGTGGTGGTGGACTTGCCCTCACCCAGAGGGGTGGGCGTGATACCAGCAACAAGAACGTATTTACCGTTTTGACGGTCCTTGAGGCGGTCCATGATAGACAGATCGATCTTACCCTTGTAGCGGCCGTAGGGCTCAAAGTCACCGGGCGTCAGGTCGAGGTCCTTGGCGACGTCGGTGATAGGCTTCGGCTCAACACTGCGGCTGATCTCAATGTCGCTGGGCACAGGCTTCTCGAGCTGGATGGGCGTCAGCTCAATCTCGCTCTTGGCTCGGTTCTCGTAGTAGTCCTTGGCGGCTTTGACGACGTTTTTCATCAGCATCGCAACCGTCATAGGGCCAACTCCGCCGGGAACGGGCGTCAAGAAAGCAGCGTTTTCCTCTGCAGAAGCGTCAACGTCGCCAACTAGCCGTCTGCCCGATTTTTTGGTCTCGTCAGGGATCACATTGATGCCCACATCAATCACAACCGCACCGGGCTTGATCCAGTCGCCCTTGACAAAGTTAGCTTTGCCCAGGCAAGCCACAACAATGTCGGCCCGGCGGATCTCGTCCTCGATGTTCTCGGTGTAGCGATGGCACACGGTGACGGTGGCATCGGCCAGCCGCAACAGAAAAGAGACCGGGTTGCCGACAATGTCGGAGCGGCCAATCACCACGGCATGCTTGCCGCGGCAGTCAATGCCCGACTCCTTGAGCAGCTCCATGACACCAGCAGGGGTGCAGGGGAGGAACTGGGGGGTACCGGCGCGCTTGGCGAGCTCGCCGATATTGTTGGCATTGAAGCCGTCGACGTCTTTAGAAGGAGCCACCAAGTTGGTGATTTTCTCCTCATTGATGTGTTTGGGCAGCGGCATCTGCACAAGTACACCGTGGACCCGAGAATCGTCGTTGAGACGCTCGAGCTCTGCAATCAGCAGACGCTCGGGCACATCTGCCGGCAGCTTGACAACGCGGCAGTCGATTCCGGACGTCGACGCAGCCTTAAGTTTGGCATTCACATACGTCGTCGAGTCGGGCCGGTCTCCGACCTGGACGATGGTCAGAGTGGGTGTGAACTCTTTGAAAGAGGTGTTGCGAATATGCTCGATTTCCTCCTTGGCATTGGCACGCACGCGCTGGGCAAGTTTACGGCCATCTAGCATGTGCACATGGCGAACCAATGCTGGTATGCGGCGGATTTGGACCAGCCGGCGGATCATGATTTATTAAGGACCAAAACAATTAAGTTTGAAAAATTAATCCGGATTACTCACAAGACCTGCAGGTCCCGTTCACCTGGGAGATGATGGGAGGGAATCTGGGAGGATCAGTCACAGGTCTGGGCAATCTGAGATCTATAGTCATCTCTCTCTCTCCGCATAGGCCATGGCCCTAGAAGACATCACAAACCGGCCAAGGTTTGCACGCGTTGACGGCAAGAACTCCAGCAAAAGTGAAAGGCCGAACGCGTTTAAACCGCGATTTGGATCCACCAGCGGCGTGGCTAAAGTGCCAAAGTTCGCATTAAAGAGTAAACAACCATTAAAAGTCCGCTTCAAGCCGCCGACGGCCGATCTGCCCAAGGAACCCAAATTGCCGGTAAGAGGCGGGCCATTGACCAATCTGATAAAAGCCCGGACTGCTGAACTGAACGCACTGCGAGTAGGCGTCACCGAGCCGGCTCCGGCGTCAGTGCAGTGGAATAAGTTCTGTGATCTTAGCGATGGAAAGGTGATTCTTTGTGCCAATTCGGGCCGCACAGACAAAGTCACAAAATACGCAGACGGTGTCTATATTTATGCCTAGTGTGTGGGCTTATTCCTATTATTTCTAGCCAGTATTTATATCATTATTTATGCCAGCTCCAGCTGGGACCAAGCTGAGAGACCCTTTGACCCTACCCGTCATCCATGATTCGGCGGCCATGGATCAGACTGGCCCATAGCCAGGCACCTCAACGAAGCAAGCCAAAGTTAAGCGGCCGAGGCAGATTTAACCCTGAAACAGACAAAGTCGAGTATGTCCAGGAACACGACTATACCGTCACTCCAACAACCTATACGTACACTGCAGAAGCCAACCAGCGGCAGTTTGAGCGGTATCCGCTGTTAACCAACAAGTCCATGGCCAAGCGGAGCGTAAGACCTACCAATTCCCGTATGCTGGCTCGGGATTTTATGGACGATAGTCTTTACAACCCGCATTATGGTTATTTCTCCAAAACAGCCGAGATTTTCAGTCCTGAGAAACCGTTTGATTTCGGCAAAATCAGCAATATCGACGACTTTCTCGATGAATGGACCTACGAATACCAGAAAGCCGCTCGTGGAACCGCCAACGAGCTACCCGAGCTCAAGGATCTCAAGTTCAAGGAAGCCAAATCAGAGGCAATAGCCCCACGACGGTCGCGGCCGTCTGCTTCTGCTTCTGCGGCTGCTTCTGCTACCCCGTCCCCTTCTCCGGCAACTGCTTCAAAAGCATCAGGCGAGACCAAAACAGTGTCGCGGTTATCGAAGCAAGTGTGGCATACCCCTACAGAACTGTTCCATCCTTATTATGGCCAAGCACTTGCTCGGCACATGATTGCGCAGTACAAGGCCAAAAACATGCCGCAACTGACTATTTACGAAATGGGTGCTGGTAACGGTACGCTGATGGTGGATGTGCTGGACTTTATCCAAAAGGAGGAGCCGGAGATCTACAAGGATACCAGCTATAATATCATTGAGATCTCGCCCAGCCTGGCCGTCAAGCAGCGCGCCCACGGTGCCGGGCATGCATCCAAAGTCAAGATCATTAACAAAAGTATCTTTGACTGGGACCAGCCAGTGGATAAAGACTGCTTTTTTATTGCCCTCGAGGTCTGGGATAACTTTGCCCACGACGTCATTCGCTACGACAACTCCACCGACAAACCCTACCAAGGATATGTGTTTGTGGACGGCAACGGTGACTTCACGCAGATCTTCTCCGAGAAACTCGATACCCTTGCCAGCCAATTTATCGAATTGAGAAAGGAAATTGACTACAAGCCGCAGTGGAAGCTCGGCGTCCATCCTCTCTACCAGCAGCCCCGAGCCTGGCGGTACCTCAAGAACTCGGTGTTCAACTTCCACGGCAACCTGTCGGGCCCAGAGTACATTCCCACTCGGTATCTTGAGTTTCTGCAAGTGCTCAACAAGTACTTCCCGAAACACAACTTGCTGGCGTCGGACTTCACTCACTTTGGCGACCGTGTCGAGGGCTACAACTCGCCCGTGGTCCAAACGTTCATGGAGGGCATCCCCATTACCTTGTCGACTTTCATTGCTCTGCAAGGCTACTTTGACATCATGTTTTGCACTGACTTTGATCTGGCCAAACAACTCTATGAAAAGGTCACTAATAAAAAGGCCACCAAGCTTTCGCACCACGACTTTTTGCAGCAGTACTCCAAGGGCGAGACGTCCACGAAAACCGGCGAGAACCCCATGCTTTCGTTCTACCGCAACGCTGCATTTTTAACCACCAATTAGTCTCTTTTAACAGCTTAACAGCTAGCGCTTAACAACTAGCATACTTTTTGACTACCCAGTATCCTTTAGGCGGGCGTTACCTCTACTTAAGATCTACGTCTAGAGCATAGTAATCATGGACTGTTCACTGTAAGTACCACAAACAGCCTCGAATCAAGCTAACAAGATCGGTAGTTGTGCCGTTCCAAAACGAACTGCAGGCTAAAGCGGCCTACGATGCGCTTTTTCCTGACCCCGAAGTGAAACCCCAGGAGTTCAGCAAGAAGCTTACCGTCGACGGAACTAAGTTATCAGCCAATTTCGAGGCAGCCACAAACCGCAGTCTACGGGTAGGCGTAAACGGATTTATGGACACACTGGCACTGACCATCGAATGTATCGATGCGTTCGAGCTGCCAGCACCCAAAAGTTCCAGCTAGGTCTGGAAGTCGTGCAACAGCCAGTAAAGCCATAAAACTTGGTCCTGATAAAGTTCCTGCTGGAAATGATGGTAGTTGCTTTTAAACGATATTTAATGATAAACAGTATCTAGCCCAAATTCAAGCTGCAATTGCAAGATGGCTGCTTGCTCAATATGTTCTGTCGCTGCTCCTACTCTTTACTAATGGTCAGTTCCGAGACGCTGGTGAGCACCACTGCCGCCGGCCTCGCGGCCTCGGTGGTCGAGTCTACAGTGACCTATCCATTGGAGTATCTTAAGACCCGTGAACAGATTGCCATCCGGCCACTGGGAATGACCACCAAGTTCGAGATCCCCAACTTTACGTCTGTGTTTTACAAAGGTGCGTCTGCGTTTGTGGCCGGCAACGCTATCAAGACAGTTGTTCGCTTCAATGTCTACAATTGGGCCACGAAAATGATGTCCGATGGCTCTTCGACACACATTGCGGCTCCTCAGGTAGTCATTGCGGGCATGATCACCGGCATTGCTGAAACAATGATTGTCGTTCCGTTTGAGAGCATCAAGACCACCATGATTGAAGCAAGTGCGCTAGGAAAAGGCTATGCCAAGGGTACTCTGCCTGTTCCTGGATCCGAAGGGACTTTTGCTGCACCGGCTGCTTCCAATGCGGCTGCCTCGGCTGCTTCTACTACTCCCGCTACTTCTACCCCTGCTGGCTCTGCTGGTGGTGGCTCTGGCTCTACAACTGCTAAGGCTGCTCGTAAGATCAGGCCCCAAGCTTCGGCAGCGGTTAACAGCCTTTACCCGGTCAAGGAATTGAGCGGTCTTACTAGCACGGTGCGATTCATGTACCAAGAGCGAGGCTTACGGGCGTTTGTGCAAGGTTTCAACCCCACTGTTTGGCGGCAAGTTGCCAATTCGGGTATCCGCTTCATGTCCTACAACTTCTTCAAGCAGCTGGCGGCCCCTAACAAAGACGAGGTCTCTGTGGGCATGGTTGTGGGGCTTACAGGTCTGTCTGGCCTTGCAGAGGCGCTGGTCACCCAGCCTATTGATGTGGTCAAGTCAAAGATGCAGACCACGAACGGCCTCAAGATTTACGGCAACTCACTGCTATGTGCCTACCGAGTGGTGACTGAGGAAGGTCCGAAGCGGCTTTGGGCCGGCCTTGTGCCGCGATGGCTGCGCATCTGGCTGGCCGGCGGCCTGACGTTTGTGGTGTATGAAGCAGCAAACAAACAGCTCACCGCGTCGATGAACGAGAATCCTTTTGCCTGGAAGTAGCGTCGTTTTCCAGTCCATTGTCCACTATTTTAATAAAAAATTAGACTATCATCACTATATCCTATAGCCTTTTGGCCTGCTCTAGTACCAGCCCTCAGTGTTGGTGAGGATGCACTTGCCAGTACCCTTTACGATCTTACCGATCTCGTAGACCTTCTCGCTCTTGGCAAGCAGCTGCTTGGCAGCGGCGGCGGCCTCGGGCTTGACAATGATAACCATGCCAATGCCCATGTTCAAGGTCTTGGAAATGTCAGACACAGGCACGTTGCCGGCCTGGGCAAGCCACTTGAACACCGGCAGCAGTGGCCAGGTCTTGACGTCGATCTCGGCGTCAAACGTCTTGGGGAGCACCCGCGGCACGTTCTCAACAAGACCGCCACCGGTGATATGGGCAAGAGCCAGCACATCGCCCTGGCGAGGCTGGCGCAGCACCTCCAACACCGACTTGACGTAGATCTTGGTGGGCGTCAACAGAGCCTCACCGGCAGTGGTGCTGGGATCCCAGGGACAAGGGTCCGAGAACTTGACGTTGTTGACCTCGAGAATCCGGCGAACGAGCGAGAACCCGTTGGAGTGGCAGCCCTGCGAGGCCAGACCAAGAATCACATCGCCCTCGGCAATCTGGTCAAGATAGGGAAGCACTTGGCCGCGCTCAACGGCACCAACGCAAGTGCCGTTGGCATCGTAGTCGTTGCCAGAGTAAAGGCCCGGCATCTCGGCGGTCTCGCCGCCCACCAGGGCGCAGCCAGACTCAATGCAGCCGTTGGCAACACCATCAACAAACGCCGCAGCCACCTCGGGCCGCAGCTTGCCGCTGGCAAAGTAGTCGAGGAAAAACAGCGGCTCGGCGCCCTGCACGACCAGGTCGTTGACGCTCATGGCCACCAGGTCGATACCCACGGTGTTGTGGATGTCCATGTCCTGAGCAATCTTGAGCTTGGTGCCAACACCATCGGTAGCACCCACCAGCAACGGGTCGGTGTAACCAGCAGCCTTGAGGTCGAACAGACCACCAAAGCCACCAATCTCGGCATCGGCGCCAGGGCGCTTGGTCGATGCAACCTTCTTCTTGATCTGCTCAACAAACTCATTGCCAGTATCCACAGACACACCGGCACTCTCGTAAGTGACGGCCTCCTTAGACTTGGAGGCAGCAGCGGCAGCATCAGCAGCCTTGAACGCGCGATGGGCGATATCGGTACGGAAGTGCTGGTCCTTGAACTGCACCTGCTTGACACCGGCATACGCGCGGTCCACGGCCTCCCGCAAAGTGGGGGCAGTGGCAGAAACAGCAATCACACGGCCACCTGCAGTGACGATTTTGCCGTTCTCAGACTTGGTGCCGGCATGGAACACCTGGGTGTGCTCGGGCAGCGAGCCAACCGTGATCTCATCGCCCTTGTTGTAGGCGTTCGGGTACCCGCCAGCAGACAGAACAACCGTAGCAGCATAGCCGGGACTGGCCTTGATTTCAACAGCGTCCAGACGGTGCTCGGCGCACGCAAGCATCACCTCGGCCAGGTCGGTCTCGGGGATCAGCTGCAGCAGGCCCTGGGTCTCGGGGTCGCCGAAACGCACATTGTACTCAAGAACCTGAGGACCCTTCTTCGTGAGCATAATGCCCACAAACAAGACGCCCACAAACGGGATGCCGTCCTGGCGCATGCCCTTGATGGTGGGCTCCAGCACCTCCTTGCGGATCTGCTCAACGATCGCGGGGGTGGCCACAGGGGCAGGCGAGTAGGCACCCATGCCGCCGGTGTTAAGACCAGTGTCGCCGTCGTTGGCCCGCTTATGGTCCTGGGCAGGGGGCAGATCAACGATGGTGTAGCCGTCGCTGAAGGCCAGAATCGACAGCTCGTCACCCTCCAGGAACTCCTCGACAACAACCTCATCACCGGCATCGCCAAAGTCCTTGCTCTTCATGACCTGGTCCAGAGCATCGTAGGCCTCCTGCTTCGTCTCGGGAATCAAAACTCCCTTGCCAGCAGCCAACCCAGACGCCTTGATCACCACCCGGTGGTCGACCTTGCTGATGTACTCCTTGGCCTTGTTGTAGTCGGTGAAGTTCTGGAACTCGGCAGTAGGGATGTTGTGCTTGGCCATAAAGTCCTTGCTGAACGTCTTGGAGCCTTCCATCTGCGCAGCCTTTTCGGAGGGACCAAACACAGGAATACCAACCTTGGTAAAACAAGAGCTAATGCCCTCGACCAAAGGCTGCTCGGGGCCAGGGACCACCAAATCCACGTTGTTCTTAACAGCAAAGTCGACCAACTTGGGGAAATCGGCCTTGGCGGTTCCAATGGGCACATTTTCGGTTTTAGCGACCAGCCCGGTGCCGCCGTTACCCGGAGCAACGTAGATCTTGTCGACGTTGGCACTTTGGCTCAGCTTCCAAGCCAAGGCATGCTCGCGGCCACCATTGCCGATCAATAAAACCTTCATTGTTTGATTTAGTTGTTTGCGAAAACCGGAAGTTAGTCACTTGAATTTTTCAACCAGCCAAACCTTTTTTTTTTTGTGGTCCCGCTGCCCTACCCTATTCTGCACCTCATTTCAACCCCGGGGTCTTTTGACAAAATAAATAGGTTTACATAGGCTTTGGATCCACATAGACTTTCGGTCCAGGAGATGGAAGGCACATAAAAACGGATCAAGCAGATAATAAATAAACACCAAATCCCTCGAGCCCGTCGGCTGCTTCGATAAACTCTACTTCGTACCGGGCAGTCAATGCAGTTAGTGCCTCGACAAGAACATCTTCATCTCGCAATTGCACTACAACAATGACAGGGACTCTGCCGAGCTTTCGCATTACACTGTCCAATCCCTGACAAAAGGGCTCAATCAAGTAAGAGTTGTAAATCGTGTCACAGGCAAGAATGATCGCAGGTCCCTCCACATCATGATCGAACTCATGTAGTTCCCAATCAAATTCGCCGATACTCACATTGTCAAGACCGGTACAGTTGCGTTGAGTCAATTTCAGCAACGGCTTTTGGTCGGTCGCCAAATACGGCTGTTTTGTGCGGGGTGCAAGTAATCTTGCCAACGCTCCTGTTCCTGCGCCTAGCTCCACAATTGATCTTGAAAATACCAGATCATGCAATGGACCATCTTTAGAAATCCATTTCGCAAACCTGGGAGTGGAGCTCCACACTACAGCGCCGGTAGACTCTTGGTGAAGCAGAGAAAGCGACTGCATGATCTCGACTTCGTCATCTCCATCAAGAACCAGAGAGTTTTTCCGGTCCACGATTCCCAACGCATCTACCCGAACACCCGATGCCAGATCGGCTACATGTTCGTAAATATTATCCTCAGTTATTAACATTTGTGGAGATTCGAAGCAGAGAATGTCTTTCAAAAAATTAATAGTTATCTTGACTAACCCTATATGCAGGTCGTAGTAGATATTAAAGAGCATAGCGGAACTCGGGGTTCTCAAAGTCAGTAAGATCCGCAAACTCGGGATTAAGAATATTAGCCGGGAGCTTCTCGTTCTTCTTGTCACGGCGCTTGTTTTCCCACATATTCGCGAGAAGAATAACCAACAACAAGAAGAACGCAACAACCGAGCATGCGGCCATGGTGGACACAGCAGTGGTATACTTGGGGTCCTCACTTGGCTTGAAAGTCTGAGGACCAATAAGGTTGCCCACGCAGTATCCCACCATCAGAACCACACCCGTAGTAACCTTCTTGGTGTGACCCGCCGAGTTCGACGAGATACATGAAAGCAGACAGGCATAGATGGCAGGACCGCACAGAGCCCACATGTAGTATCCCATGAGTCTGGAAACATTGTTAGGGCCCCATGCCAACAAACAAAGCGACAGGATGTTCCAGGCACCCAAAAAGAGGGCCCAGATCATGCGGTAGTTGGTCAAGAAGTACATGATACCAACTGCCACCGCCAACTGTCCCACAAATTGGAAGCCACCAGACGGCATATCCATGAGCAGCGAGTCAGCCACGCTGTAGCCCATATTGTTGATAATAATGGCATTGAAGTTAGTGATACCACCGTTAGGAACTTGCAAAATCAGCACAGTCGCAAAGTAGAGGTAAGTGTGGTAGTCCTTGAAGGCTTCGATGATCTGGTATTTTTTGACAATGTGAGAACCAAAGCCCTGCTGGTTGCGACGAATGCGCTTGACCATAGCCACACGTTCCTCCTCGTTGAAAAACCAAGCCTTGGCGGGAGTATCGGGGACATGGAAGAAGAAAACAATACCGGCAGCCATTGTAATAACACCGAGGACAATGAACTGCAGGCGCCATGCGGACATGGGCAACGAGTTGTTGGTGTAAAGACCGTAGCCAACACCATCAATAAAGATATCGCCGAGACCAACCCAGCCGTACCAAAGACAAGTACGCGAGAACTGCTCATTACGCAGATACCATTGAGAGGTAAGGAGCACAAATGAAGGAGTGATGGCACCCTCGGTTGCGCCCAGCAAAACTCTCAGAGCGATCAGAGAAGGATAGTTGTGAACAGCAGACATGCAAGTGAGAATCAACCCCCATGCGACAATAAAAACACCCGTGGTCTTAGCCAACGGCAGCCGTTGCAGGCATTGAGACACAGGGATCTGGAAAACCAGGAATCCCAGGTAGAAAGAGGAACCAACCCAGCGGTACATTTTGCCGTGCATCTCCAAATCCTCAATTAGGCCCATGATGGACGCCGTAGAATTGGACACCTTATCGGCAAACTGGATTGCATAAATAAAGCCAAGCATTGAGCAGATATAGATATCCGCTTTCCACTTCAGCCGTCGCTCCATTTTTGGGTCGATGGGATCCTCAGACAGGGCACCGGGCATCTCCGCCGCGACATCCGCACCCTCACGGACAGACTTGACCGAGAACAGGCCCCCAGTAGCTGTGGGGTGAACACCATCGGTGTAGGCTTCTTTTTTCTCGTCAACAGAAGTCATTGTTAGAATCACCAGTAATATCGCGGGTTATATAGGCTGCAGGCGACAGTGTTCGTTGCATGATTAGGGCACGGGTCGATATCGATGCAAGATAAGAGCCGCGGGACAGAGTTCGAGAGATCTCCTGGTTATGGCCTTGTTTCAATTCCAAAACGTAGCACAACTCATTCTATACCTCCAGTTACGTCTATATTTGAAGAAATTTCGATTTGACGATACGAGTTTCAAAACTAGTGAATTACTATCATTTTCGCCAAGCTATCGGTGCATATCTTCCAGGGTTAGATGTTTAACGGCCCAGTGAAAATTTTGGAGAAACACCAGCACCTAGCCGATAAAGAACTCGGTATAGTGTCTTTGTTACCGCTTTGCTTCAATTTCATGTTTACTGATAGAATTTTCGGATATTATTGCTGTGTTTTTGGTTAAAGGTTCATACCGCCCTATGATAAGCTGTCTCGGATCAGTAACTCATAGCGAGGCTCCACATCGAGGAACAACTAATGCGGGGATCAGCGCACAGGGCGAGGATAAAATGAGAAGGTCGATGAGGCACATTGACTGAAAAATTAAGCAACAAAGGTGAAAATAAACTATTTAAACCTTATTTTATAACTTCAAGGATTGTAAGAAGAGATTGTATCCATTCTACACTAAGATCAACGATTGTGTCCGGTTGAGAGTCTGTTCAAAGTCTATTCAAGACTACTTTTGAAGCCCCGAGATTTAAAGAAGCTTCTTGGCCTTCAGCAGTTCGGCAATCAGAATGCCCGAGCCAGCAGCACCCAAAATGGTATTGTGCGACAAGCACACGAACTTGTAGTCCAGAACCGCGTCCTCGCGCAGACGGCCGCAGCTCACGGTGTAGCCGTTGCCAGTGTCGCGGTCCAGACGGGGTTGAGGGCGGTCCTGCTGATCAAGGTACACGATCGCATGCTCGGGAGCGGAGGGGCACTTGAGCTGCTCGCACTCGCTTGTGTAGTCGCGCCAGACCTTGATGATCTCCTCGGCGGAAGGCTTGTTCTTGGCGAACTTGATGGCCACCGAGGCAGTGTGACCGTCGATAACAGGCACACGGGTCGTGGTGGCAGACACCTTGAGGTCCTCGGGAGCGATCTCGAGGAAGGTGCCGTCCTTAGAGACGTCGCCGAGAATCTTGCGAGGCTCGGTTTCCAGCTTGTCCTCCTCGCTGCCAATGTAAGGGACAATGTTGTCGATGATATCCATGCTAGGAACGCCAGGGCTGAAACCAGCACCCGACAGTGCCTGCAGGGTAGTAACGGTCATGTGCGAGATGGGGCCAAACTTGTCCTGCAGAGCCTTGAGAGGCACCACCAGACCGGCCGTGGAGCAGTTGGAGATGCAGATGTGCATACCCTTGTTCTTCTCGCGGTTGGCAAGATGGTCAAGGTGCTGCGGGTTAGCAGTGGGAACCACCAGCGGAACCGACGGATCCTGGCGGTAGTTTTTGGCATTGGAAATAACGTTCAGGCCATGGTCCACAAACGCCCGCTCGACCTCGCCGGCAACCGACGAGTCAAGACCCGAGAAAACAACGTCGCACTCGGCAAAGTGCACGGGATTGCACTCATGGACCACCAGGTTGCCAATCTTCTCGGGGATCGACGCCGATTGCCGCCAAGCAGTGACGTCGGCGTATTTTTTACCGGCAGACCGCGACGACGCACCCAGCGAAACGAGCTCGAACTCGGGGTGGTTTTGTAAAAGCAAAATAAACCGTTGGCCAACAGAGCCTGTAGCACCTAAAACACCAGCCTTAAGAGTCATGTTGTATCACCTTACTTGTTAGTCACTTTAATATATTTCACAAATTTCACTGAAACCTCTTAGTAACAGCCGTGACGGGGATGACTAGCCCGCACCACCAGTTCCCAAGACCACCACTGCGAGCACCACCAACATCCGACAGGGACCCAACTAAGCATGAGAGATCGAGCGGTTCAAAAGACCGACGACGATGCTTCCGCGTCCAAAAAAAGTGCGGTTTCAAGAGGCTACTATAAAGATCCTTTTATTCATTTGTTCTCCAGATCAACTGACCACCGCTTGCCCTTGATCAACATCGGTACCTACTGCCGGGTCAAGGCAGTGGACAAGGTCGTTGATGACTTTTTGGCAAAATACAAAGATTCGCCAACGGTTCAGATTGTTTCCCTTGGTGCTGGATCAGATACTCGGCCATTTCATCTTTTGCCGCTTCATCCGAACCTGGTGCTACATGAACTTGACTTCAAGATTCAAGTCAGGAAAAAGACACGAACCATTCTCGCCAATGGTCTCAACAAGTTTGTGGGGTTCCCGTTGTCGGATTCGAATCCCGAGGAGTATCACAGTGAACGGTACCATCTGCATGGCCAGGATCTCAGGCAATTGGACCTGTCCAATCTAGTGGAAGCACCCACGTTGGTTATCAGCGAATGCTGTCTATGTTATCTGGGGCCTGAGGAGTCGGGCAATGTTCTCGAATATTTCTCAAAGCACATCTCGCAGCCATTGTGGATGGTGCTGTACGAGCCAATTGGTCTCGACGACGAGTTCGGAAGAGTCATGGCGGAGAATCTGCTGCAGCGGGGCCTGTGTTTGCCGACATTTCTCAAGTTCAGCACCATCGAGTCTCAGGAGCAGCGGCTCAGGGATCATGGAATGGTGCATGTGGAAGCCGAGAGCATTGAAACGTTTTTTGAGAATCTTGATTCGGCCGATAAAAAGCGCATTTCCAAACTCGAGTTCTTGGACGAGGTCGAGGAAATGAACCTCCTCTTGAGGCATTACTGCGTTGCTTGGGGATCTCGGCCTTGACTCGACCTTCGCCCGGCCTTCACTCGTCTCGGCCCTGAGATCTCAGGCTTTTGGATCTAAAAGTTGAGACGGGTAGTCTATTTATTTACAGCATACACTTAAAGTTTGGGAGCAGTAAACCCCTCGGCAGTTCCTCCATTGAGCACCGCCATGATCTTGTAGGTTTTCCCCATAAATTCGGGGTCCACAAGACGATTATAGGCATCAGAAATCCGCTTCACACCATCTTCATCCTTTTGAGCATTGGCCAGGACAGTTGCTCGAGCGCCAATCCCCATGCGGTGCAGCCAGTCGGCTTGTTTCGTAGGTCCAAATACTCTCAGTTTGGCAAACTTGTTGAAGATGTCGGCCAACGCCCGGAAGTCAACGTCGGCGGTAAGATCGGCATCACCAGGATGCTCAAACGGATCGACCTGTTTATGGTCCTTGAAGCCTCTGAACGTCTTGATAGGAATCGTAGCCATGGGGCCGTAATCCATAATCAGCGCACCTCCACCGTTGATGGCAATAATCTCTGCAATTTCCTTGGCCACGTCCCAGCTTTCCGGCGACACTTCGATTTCCGAGGTCTCGGGAAGGTTCTTGTAGCGAGGCTGCGAGGCAATTGTCTGGGCAATCAACGAGTTTGCGGGCCCAAGCACGGTTCCAAACTCGTCCTTGTCTTTGTTAAACGCAACCAAGCGTTCTTGCCATCCCAATTTGGTCTTCTCAAACTGGTGCACCGGCAAGGCATCGAAGAACTCGTGAGCAACAATATAAGTAGCCACTTTATCTTTGGGCACTTCCCGAGTGAGATCAAACCAATCTGTTTTGATTCCGTATTTATCGAGCTTTTGCTTCTGCAGCTCTCGCAACGTAGGGCTGGCCTCGACCAGCTGCACCTCCTGCACAGCATTGAAGAACTTGGGGAACGTCTTTGCTGCCCGCAGCATATCGTCCATCAAGGTTCCTCGGCCAGGTCCTAATTCGACCAACCGGACTTTTTCGGGCTCGCCCTGGCTCATCCATTGCATGAGCACATTGATACCCACGAGCTCACCGAACATCTGGGAAATTTCCGGCGATGTGACGAAATCGCCCTTTGCACCAAACGGGTCCTGTTTCATGTAGTATCCGTCCTTGGGGTCGGTCAAACACTGTTTCATGTAATTGGCGATCGAGAGCGGGCCCCGCAGCTCGATTGCTTGTTGCAGAGCTTTCTTTACCATAACGTCGGAACTCCGGTCGGAAGATCAGGTCAGCTTCCGCGATTTGAAATTTTGGGTCATTCAACCTGTGGGCATGCATAAGCGCACAACCTCTACCCCCAAATAACTCACGACCCGGAGCCCACTATATATAAGCCAGGTCCCGGAAGCTAGTCCCCACAAAAAAAAATGCATGAGCGTTTACCAAGTATTTTTGTTGGCCATGGTAGTCCTATGAATGCCATTGCAACCAATCGGTTTGTGCAATCTTGGAAAGATCTGGCCAAGACAATTCCTCGCCCTAAAGCTATTTTGGCCATCTCGGCCCATTGGTTTATTCCAAGTGTTTCGCTGACGGCCAACCCCAGTCCTGAGACCATCCATGACTTTGGGGGGTTTCCCAAGAAGCTGTTTGATACAGAATACAATGCCCCGGGCTCGATCGAGCTCGTGCAGCGGGTTAAGTCCTTGGTACCCGAGGCCCGGCTCGAGCATCAATGGGGTCTTGATCATGGCACATGGTCGGTTCTAACCCATATGTACCCGGATGCGGACATTCCTGTGATTCAATTGAGTATTGATAGCCGGAAACCGGATCTCTGGCACTACCAACTTGGCCATATTCTGGCTCCGCTCCGCGACGAGGGAGTCCTTATCATGGGAAGCGGAAACATTGTACACAACTTCGGGTTCATGGAATGGACCTTGGACGAAACCGACCGGGCGTCGCAGCCGTGGGCTCAGGAGTGGGTGGACTACGTCGAGACCAACTTGAACTTCGACGGCGAGCCTGCTGAGAACCCCATTGTCAATTGGCGGTCCCATAAGCTTGGCCAAAAAGCCAACCCGTCGCCCGACCACTTTCTGCCCCTACTGTACATTCTCGGCACCAGCAATGGCACCGAGCCGATCACCACGTTTGCCGAAGGCTTCGACAAAGGCACCATTGCTATGACTGGTGTACGGGTAGGTTAGTTTGTATGTTTAGTGTTTGTAGTATGTTATTTGTTCTCATGTGTGCTTACCGCTGTGAGGCCTCCTGCTCCTAGTTGGTCTACCCTGCTGCTCCTGTTAACCGCTGCCGATAGTCCTGCTGCCGATGCCCTTGATGCTCGCTGCCATTAGACTCTGCTACCCCCGCTAGTACCCCCGATACCCCTGTTGCTGCGGCCGACTTGAATCTTTCACCAAGTCCTCATCTTATCATACTACTACCTACATTACCGGAGATTCAATTAAAGTTCTACACTGTTATGACCCGGGTGAGACATACAGGTGCAGTCCCCCCAATGTTTACATGCGGCTGACAGGCACG
The DNA here is from genome assembly GCA_030563925.1 of Wickerhamiella sergipiensis. NCBI lineage: Eukaryota > Fungi > Ascomycota > Dipodascomycetes > Dipodascales > Trichomonascaceae > Wickerhamiella > Wickerhamiella sergipiensis. Next base: position 38,498 of record JAJMKN010000016.1, read on the forward strand.
AGGTGTCTACCCTGACTAACGGTTGTGCATGCCGCCAAACCAGCAGCAGGACCAACAAGTGTCCATGTTTTCCGACTCGTTTTGGACCCACGACTATATTGGAGGCGTAAATGTGTTAGTAGAGAAGCTCAAGCAAGGCATTGCTGAGAATTCCCAGGTTTTGGCCATGATCCAAGGCAGGATCAGGGTCGAAACCATGCTGGCAACCGAGCTGGCGCAATTGGCGCGCACGGCCGCCCCGGCGCCCAAAACAGGGTTTGCCAAAGACCAGGGCGGCGTTCTTTCCGAAGCGTATGATGTTTATTTGGAAGAGACAAACAACAATGCGATCCTGCACAACCGGCTTGCCAGTAACCTGGAGACGAAACTGCGCGAACCTCTGGCTCGCTGGTTCAAAGGGCATACCAAACGGATCACCGAATGCGAGTCGCGGTTAAGAAATCGCATCCAAGGCTATCAGCGGCTGCTGGAGCAGGTCAATCGGCAAAAGCAGGTATACTATCACCAGAGCCGCCGCCAAGAAGATGGGGTAGACACTTCGTTTGAGCCCGTGGTTTCGACCATTCGCATTTTCCGCGAAAAGTATCTTCCTATCCCGTCTGCCAGTGCGGAGCAACAACAAGAATCGCCGGATGAAGTAGTTCTGGCCGGACTGCACTATACACGGCAGCAGTTCTCGGACCTTATTGCTCGGCTTCTCGACGATGTGACCATGCAAGAGTATCGCGTGCCGCTGCTGGGGCTCTACGGCCACGTCTCGAGCGGTGCATCTATTGCAAGCACCACTCGTCGGCATCTCAAAAACGATAGCATTGCCTACTCGGAGAAGTTTGGCCAGGGCCTGGTCGACCGCGGGCTTTTAAAGCCGGTAGGGCAGATATCCAACCGCTTCCAGAGCTCCCACAGCTCGCACTACCAATGGCAGCAGTCTGCTCTAGATATGTTCAACAAAGAGACTCCTCGTCTCGAAGAAATCCCGGATCTGGCACCCCCAACTGGTCACCCGCCAACTGGGCCCTCCTCAACTGGGCCTCCTCCAGCGAATAACGGTAATGGATCCGACGCCGCGAGCCCGGCCGAGTCGCAAAAATCCCTCACACCCTCGGAGGCCAACGACGGCGACAAATCGCCTAAACTCATCTCCGAGGGCGAGCACTACCTGCAGAGTGTTTTGGAGCTCGATCTCTACCGCTGCGAAATGGAAGAGGAGATGGTCGAGCTGTTCAACTACCTGGAGCGGTGCGAGATCGACCGTGTTAGCGCTCTTAAGCAAGCTCTGCGGGATTTGGCGTTGCTGTCGCAGCGGCCCGAGGAGCAGCGCGAGATCCAGAACCGCGAACTGGCCGCCCAAGCCTCGATCGATGCCGTCAAGGATGTGCAGACGCTGGTGAATGAATACCAAACAGGCCCATTGGTGCCTAATGTCACTGTTTACCAAAGCTACAACGACAGCGTCTGCCAGACGTTTGGCGTGGACCTCGCACACTCTGCGTTTTTCGTGCCGTTGGTCCTAAACTACCTCTCCAAACAACAGATCTCCATCGATACCTGGACAAGCCCCTACCGGCTCCGCGATGCCTACAAGCTGCGGTGTGAGGTCAACAATGGCCGCGAGTTTGATGCCGAGGCCACGTTCAAGTTCTTCCCCAAAGAGCACGTGGCCGCGGTGCTGCTGCAGTTTCTGCTTGAGCTGCCGGAATCAGTGCTTCCGTTTACTATTTATGACAAGATCAAGACCATCTACGACTTTGCCGAATCAAACAAGGATCAGCCCGATTACGACCACGACGCCCAGCTGCTGTCGGCGCTGCTGCACATTCCGAAACACTCGGTAAACGTGCTGGAGCAGCTGACGACCTACTTTGCCCAATACGACGAGCCCGAGCGCGTGGCCGAGCATCTCTCTCTCTACATGCTCCGGCCGCGGGCGATCTCTGCCTTAACTCGCAAGGACCGGCACCCGAAACTGTTCCTTGTAGAGCTGCTGCAGCGCGGGCCTAAGCTGTATGCAGCCACTCGCCAGCGTGCCGAGGCCCTGTCGCGGGAACGCGAACGGGCCGCCTCGTCGGGTAGCCTGACCACGCCACGACGCCATGTGAGCACGCCCACGCAGTTTATCCGTAGCCCGATGCCCGACAACGCGTCGTCGACCACAAGCTCGCCGCTGCGCGAGTCGAGCTTGATTCCGCTGTCACTGACGCCCGAGCGCGACCGCCGCACCGTGGATGTGCCCCGCTCGCGTGGCATCGACATCACGCGGGGACTGGGGATTTCGCGGCCCAGCAATCTGCGCCACGACAGCGCCAGTGCCGGTAGCGGCGTTGCCAGCGGCGCTGCCAGCACCATCAGCGGCGCCGCCAGCATCAGCGGTGCCGCCAGCATTACCAGCAGCACTGGTAGTGCAGCGTCTGGTGACGATGCTCCCGCACCCGCCGCACCCGCCGCACCACCAACCGAAGCAAGCTCATAGCTCTTTTCGTATGTTTCTGTATATCAACGACTCAGGTTCAATAAGGTAAAAAGCTATGTACATCAAGCAACGATTTTCTGGAACAGCTCCGAGCACGGCACGGTGGCTTCCAGGCGAGCACAGAGCAGGAACGCGCCGCTCAGCTTGCGGTGAAGACCGTAGGTCTCTTCCGGCGGCGGGGTCAGCCGCTCCCGTAGCATAAGGCCGATATTGCCTCTGACCCTTTCGGTAACGGTCTGGTCCTTGAACGAGTAGCTGCCGTCGGCGGCAAACGGCTCGCCCAGCACGAGAATCGAGTCGACGTGGGCATCGACCATCGCCCGCGACTCCAGTCCCGTTAGATAGCCGAGCTTAAGCGAGTACTCCTCGATAGCAGCTCTGTCGCGCCGCACAGCAGCCCGCAGAGTCTGCAGGTAGTTGGAGATGAACTCGTCGTTGTAGCCGCGAGCAGCTCCAAAGTCCAGGAGATTGAGCTGCTTGGCGGCAGGATCGTACAGGAAATTGGCCCAGTTGGGGTCTGTCTGCATGAACTTGAACTGCGCGATCTCCATCAAGCACAGCTGCATCACCTGCGTGGCCAGCCAGTCGCGGGTCTCGGCATCCCACTCCTGCTTGGAGATCTCCACGCCGGGCATGAACTGCATAGTCAAGACGTGCTTGCTCGACGCATCGTCAAACACAGTCGGAACCCCGTAACTGGCCTCGTTCTGCAACAAGTCCTGGAATTGCTTGATGTTCTCGGCCTCCCGCACATAGTCGCATTCCCACGCCAGCTCGGTGCGAGCATTGTCAATCGTCTTGTCCAGGAACATACCCTCGGGCAGCATCCGCGACCCTAGCAGCAGCAGCGACAAAGTGTTCAAATCGCTATCGATGCTGTTGGCAACGCCCGGGTACTGCACCTTTACGGCCACTTTCTCGCCCGACTGCAGAGTCGCTTGATGGACCTGGCCAATGGACGCAGCGGCAATGGGCTTGTCGTCAAAATGTTGGAACAGCTGGGTGCGCCATTCGCCACCAAAGTCCCGTGCCATCACTTTGTCCAATTGCCGCCGAGGCATGTAGTTTGCCCGGCTCTGCAGGCGGGCCAGCACCTGCTGGATAGCCGGAGGAACGACCTTTTCGTCTTGGAAAGAGATGAGCTGGCCGATTTTGAGGGCTGCTCCACGCATTTGGCTCAGTTTGCGAACCATCCGCTCGAGGTTTGCTTCCGAAAGCAACAGCGATCCGCCAGCACCGCCATTTCCAGTTAGCCGGCGCAGTCCCTCGCCCAAGGCGCCAATGCCCATTCCTGTAGCCAAAGACCCGTAATGATAGATACGTTCCAGTTGGCTCGAAGGAACTCGAGAACTCAGAAGATCCTCTGGTTTTTTACTGTAGCCTCTGGCCAGTATCAATGGCCTTAATTGCAGCCGCATCTGATCTGGTAAGCTGGGTTTATGTACCGGGCTTGGTAGTACTTCTGCTGGTGCTGGGTACAGGGTAGTGCTGGGTAGACCTGGGGAGCTGGAAAAAATTACGAAAGCCACTGAAAGTTTCCAAAGATCCAGTGATACTTTCTTCCTTATACACACTTATGGAACCCGATAAAAAACGAGCAAAGTCTGATCTTCCCGAGCTGTCGGAAGAGCAGGTGGCGTCAATGAAGCAGCTGGTGGGCCCGCTGGAGCGCCATGCCACTACGACCGAGCAGGCTCGCCAGGTCGAAGAAGGCCCCATCAACGCTTTTAGTGGCAAACCGTTTTCCGACCGCTATTTTGAGATTCTGGAAACCCGCAGAAACCTGCCTGTGAACAAGCAGCGCGACGAATTCCTCAAATTGTACCATAACAACCAGATCATGGTGTTTGTCGGTGAGACCGGTTCGGGTAAAACCACCCAGATCCCGCAATATGTCGCCTACGACGAATTGCCCCACCTCGACGGCAAGATGATCGCATGTACTCAGCCTCGCCGTGTTGCTGCTATGTCGGTGGCCCAGCGCGTTTCCGAGGAAATGGACGTTACGCTCGGCGAGCAGGTCGGTTACACAATTCGATTCGACGACAAGTCCTCGTCGTCTACGATGCTGAAATATATGACCGACGGTATGCTGCTTCGCGAAGCGATGTTTGATCCCGACCTAAACCGTTACAGCTGTATTATTCTGGATGAGGCTCACGAGAGAACACTAGCTACCGACATTCTCATGGGTCTGCTTAAAATCGTGTGCCAGCGCCGGCCCGACCTCAAAATCATCGTCATGTCGGCTACGCTGGATGCCGAAAAGTTCCAAACCTACTTTGGAGGTGCCCCGTTGTTGGCAGTGCCCGGCCGGACGCACCCGGTCGAGATCTACTATACGCCCGACTACCAAGACGACTATCTTGTGTCTGCGGTGCGGACTGTTTTGCAAATCCATGCCACTGAGCCCGAGGGCGACATTCTTGTCTTTCTTACTGGTGAAGAAGAGATTGAAGATGCTTGCCGCAAGATCTCTTTGGAGGCCGACCAAATGATCCGCGAGCAGGGCGCTGGCCCGTTGGCAGTTTACCCCTTGTACGGTTCGTTGCCTCCGCAAGCCCAGCAGCGCATTTTCCAGCCTGCTCCCGAGCCGTTTACTCCGGGTGGTCGTCCTGGTCGCAAGGTGATTGTTGGTACCAACATTGCCGAGACGTCGCTGACCATTGACGGAATTGTTTATGTGATTGACCCTGGTTTCAGCAAGCAAAAGGTCTACAACCCGCGGATCCGGGTCGAGTCGCTGCTAGTGTCGCCAGTGTCCAAGGCTTCTGCCCAACAGCGGGCTGGTCGTGCTGGTCGTACTAGACCCGGCAAATGCTTCCGGCTTTATACACAACAGGCATACAAGAGTGAGCTTGTGGAGCAGAGCTATCCCGAGATTCTGCGCTGCAATCTCAGCAACACAATTCTCGAGCTCAAGAAGCTCGGGGTGGACGATCTCGTCCATTTTGACTTCATTGACCCGCCTGCGCCCGAAACCATGATGCGTGCTCTCGAAGAGCTCAATTACTTGGGCTGCATCGACGACAACGGCGGACTGACGCCGCTGGGCCGCATGTGCTCCGAGTTCCCGCTGGACCCCACATTGGCAGTGATGTTGATCAAGAGTGCCGAGCACAAGTGCTCTAACGAGGCGTTGTCGATTGTGGCGATGCTGTCGGTGCCGAATGTGTTTGTGCGTCCCAACAATGCGCGCCGCGAGGCCGACGAAATGAAGATGACGTTTGCCCACCCTTCGGGCGATCACTTGACGCTGCTCAACGTCTTTGAGAGCTTCGAGCACGCCGTGGCCGAGGGTAATGCCGCCAAGTGGTGTCGCGACAGCTACCTGAACTACCGGGCCCTGCAAAGTGCCAAGTCGGTTAGACGACAGCTGCAAGGCATCATGGAGCGTAAGGGCTTGGCGATTGTGAGCACGCCAGCGGACCATAAAAAGCACGAGGACCGCATCAAAAAGGCGCTTGTGTGTGGTTTCTTTATGCAGGTTGCGAAAAAGCAGGGCAACAAAAAGGTCTATACTACCGTCAAAGACAACCAGGAAGTGCTGTTGCACCCCAGCACCGTCATTGGCCGGGACCACGAATTCGTGCTCTACCACGAATTTGTTCTTACTACCAAAAACTATATCCGCACCGTGACTGCGGTCAAGGCCGAATGGCTGCTTGATCTTGCTCCGAAATACTACGATTTGAGCTCATTCGCCAAGGGATCTACAGATGTGCGCATGGCTTTGGAACACGTGGACCGAAAGAGAAAGTCCAAACATAAACACAAGGATTAAGTCAAGGATTAAGTCATGTGACGCGAGATTGGAAGGGGGGTGCTCAGCGTCGTGCAGCCCTGATGCTACACAGAGATTGGGAGGTTGGCAGGAGCAATAAGTTCAGTGTCAATTTTGAATTCTGGTTGTGAGTGGCATTTTTCATCGAATCGATTCTAGATTCGCCTATATCCAAATATATAAGTTTATGTATTTTTTCAGGCTCACCGGCTGCAGCATGGCCCGAGGATCGCGCGAGCTATTTCTCCGTGCTCTGGGCGATTCCATGGGCCAGGGCACTCAACCTGGGGGGTTAGGGCCCATGCAGGCGGGACGCCGGTTTCGCTGAGATGATTTGTGGCTTGAACAGGAGATAAGTAGCCAGTCCGATGGGCGAAACTGATCGGCTCAATTGCCTAGGGGATGGGTCTCGATCCATGGTGTTGATTCGATCGGCTTCCGGTTCGGGGCTAGCAGGCTTGTTGGCCGTCCACAGGCAATGGGCCGACGGGGTGAAATGTGGTTGAATTGACGGCCTGCAGCAAGCACACGTAATCGCAGCCCGGCAGATGTATATATATAACCCATACGTCATCATCCGAGTTCCCCCCACCCAACAGCAAAGCATGTCGTCGTCGTCTTCGTCTACCCCCAAACCTGTCGGTGATATTGGTCTGATCGGTCTGGCCGTGATGGGCCAGAACCTGATTCTGAACATTGCCGACCACGGCTACGATGTGGTTGCCTACAATCGCACCACCTCCAAGGTCGACCATTTCCTGGACAACGAGGCCAAGGGCTACAAGAACATCCAGGGCGCACACTCGATCAAGGAGCTTGCTGCCATGCTCAAGCGTCCTCGCCGGGTGATTCTGCTGGTCAAGGCCGGCCAGCCCGTTGATGCGTTCATCGACCAGCTGCTCGAGTACTTTGAGCCTGGCGACATCATCATTGATGGTGGTAACTCTAACTTCAACGACACCAACCGCCGCTGCGAGGAGCTCAAGAAGAAGGGCATCCTGTTTGTTGGCAGTGGTGTGTCTGGTGGTGAGGAAGGTGCTCGCTACGGCCCCTCGCTGATGCCCGGCGGTGACCCTGCTGCTTGGCCCCACATCAAGTCCATTTTCCAGGACATTGCTGCCAAGAGCGACGGTGAGCCCTGCTGCGACTGGGTCGGCGACGCTGGTGCTGGCCACTTTGTCAAGATGGTCCACAACGGTATCGAGTACGGTGACATGCAGCTCATCTGCGAGTGCTACGATATGCTGCGCAAGGTCCTCAAGCTTGACGACTCGGAGATCTCCGAGATCTTTGGCAAGTGGAACAAGGGCGTTCTCGACTCGTTCTTGATCGAGATCACCCGTGACGTTCTTGCCTACAAGGACAAGGACGGCTCTGCTCTGGTGGAGAAGATCGCCGATCAGGCCGGCCAAAAGGGTACCGGCAAGTGGACTGCCATTGCCGCCCTGGACCTGGGCATGCCCCTGACTCTGATTGGCGAGGCCGTGTTTGCTCGCTGCCTGTCGGCCCTCAAGGCCGAGCGCGTCGAGGCCTCGAAGATTCTGGTTGGCCCCGAGGCGCCTGCTCTCGACTGCCCCAAGCAGGAGTTCATCGACAACCTGGAGCAGGCTCTGTACGCTTCCAAGATTATCTCTTACGTGCAGGGCTTCCAGCTGATCCGCGCTGCCGGCAAGGAGTTCAAGTGGGACCTCAACAATGCTGGCATTGCCCTCATGTGGCGCGGTGGCTGCATCATCCGCTCGGTGTTCCTCAAGGATATCACCAACGCTTTCCGCGAGAACCCCGACCTCGAGTCGCTGCTGTTCCACCCCTTCTTCAAGGAGGCCATCACCAAGGCCCAGACCGGCTGGCGCAACGTGGCCATTCGCTCCATCAAGTGGGGCGTGCCCACTCCTTGCATGACCTCGGCTCTGTCGTTCTACGACGGCTACCGCTCGGCCAAGCTGCCTGCTAACCTGCTGCAGGCCCAGCGCGACTACTTTGGTGCTCACACCTTCCGCGTGCTGCCCGAGTACGCCGATGAGCACCTGCCCAAGGATAAGGACATCCACATCAACTGGACCGGCAAGGGTGGTAACGTTTCGTCGTCTACCTACAACGCCTAAGCTCTATAGGCTTTTAGACCGTTTAGTATGTACCGTTTAGTGGTTTGCTGTCTCAATTGACGGCCCCCAGGACTAGTCAGGACTACTCCACGACTGCAAGGGTCTCTACTACAGATCAGACTATAGAGGCAGCAGAGACGCGTCCATCTCGAGAACGCTGTTGACAACATCGCCGAGTGTGACGTCGCTGCCGTCAGCTCCTATTAGCAGACCCTCGCTCTTCTTTTTACTGATCTCGCCGCCGTGCGCTCTAACAATCTGCTCAACCACCTTTGGCCCACCCGCTACATCGGCAGCAATTCGGAACGTGTGTCCAGTGAACAGGCCGCGGTCTTGGCGACGCATCTCGGCGCTGCGCTGCAGAGCCGTTTTGAGCGATGCGCTGTCGATCTCGTACTTGTCGGTCGGAAGTGGCTCGCCGGCAGCCAGGCTGGCCGTTAGCCATGCCGGCACCACGCACGTCTCCACGTCGGCCAGACTGCTGATGAACTTGGCCGTACGCATGATTCGTGGGGCCACTAGAACCCGTGCCGGTGGGTTTGTTCTTAGTGAGAGGCCGGCCTTGGCGCATTTCTGCCGGCTCGGAGGATCATCCACGCCCGTGACAATAATCTCCAGGGCCTTCGGTTTTTTGGAAGCAGGGGAGGACGACGCAGCGGCTTCTTTGGCAGCTTTGGCAGGAGATGCTTTCGCCAGGGATGCTTTGATGGGTGACGCTTTTGCCGGGGACGCTTTGACGGGGGACGCCTCGACTGGGTCGTCCAAGTCCGCTGTATCTCGTGCCGGCTGGCCCCTCGTCGGAGTGCCCCTGTTCTTTTGCGCTCCCTTTTGGGTCTTGGCCCGAGGCGTCGCTTTAGGAGTACCCTTGGGACTGGAGGGCAGCTCGCGGGTTTCGTCGATCTCCCCGGTTTCAGAGCGGTCGTTGGGCTCGCCATCGTGGTTGTCTTCGTCGTGGTCGTGGCCGCGCTTGCGGGATTGAGCTTTCTGCTCCTCTGGCAACTCGGGCAAAGCGTTGCCTCTCTTCAGCTTTTGATACTGATTCTCCTTCATCATGCTGTCGTACAAAGCCATGTTGGCCTTGACACTCGCGGCGCGTTTTGGCAGGTGATGGCGTTCGCCAAGCTCGGGTGCATCGCCGTAGAATCGCTTCAGCACTTGGGGAACAAGATGGGTGCTACCAATCAACTTGGTCATGTCAATGCGCGATGGAAGATGCGTGTATCGAGGCAGCGTCTCCGACTGGACCTGCCACATGGAAAACGACTCTTCCAGCCACAGGTGGTTGACGATTTTGATGCCCCATTTTTGGGCTGCATCGAACTTGCGGCCCCCGCCATAGGCGGCAATTAGATGGGTTGTCGAGTTCTCCACGAGACTACCATTGTATGTCGCTCCTAGCGACTCGATCAACGACTGCAGGTACGCTCTGCTGTCGCCGGTATAGTTTGTAATGGAAATAGTGGCATTGACCATATCGGGCAGCCCTCCCTTGACTTCGGGATAGTGCATTAACCGCTTCAAAGGCGTGTCCCATCGTTGCTGGATAATCATCCAGTACAGCCAGGTCAAGTTGCCCACAACCAGGCGGTTTTTGCTGGCATGCACATATTCTTCTCCTTGCCGCCATTTGCCAAGGTACACCTTTGCGTCTTTGAGGGTGTCGGCAATGGTCCCGCTGTTGGTTTCAATAAGATAAATAATGGTTTTCTTGAGGCGCTCACTCAAATCAAGGTCGGACCCCAAATAAAAGGATTTGCCCTCAAACAATGACGAGCCCAGCGAATGCCGCACCGACGACTGCACCGCCAGCCGCGGCGTTTGGTCGATCGGGAACGTTCCTGTAAGGTCCGAATCGCTGGCATTGGCCCCGCCATCGTCCTGCGACGTATCGAGCAAATACTGCTTCTCATCGATCTTGCATTGCAACTTGATGCAATCGTCGATCCATTCAGGGCTCACCAGCTTAATATCATAGGGACACTCCAACGCCGTTTGGCATCTGTCCGTCTCGATATCGGTCGCAATCACATGCGTGGTGTACCTGGTCAGGTCATCACTGTGATCGCCGCCAACTGCCCGCACTCCGGCCTTTATGGCGTCGGTATCGCCTTGGCTCAGACCCGAACAGCAGACCATGACTTTGGACAGAAAGTTGCGCGGATCAGGCGAGTAGGGACGGGTGGGCACCAGCTTTCCCATCTTAACACATTCTCTGAGCCAATCGGCCGTCACCGTCGGCACCATCAGCGAGCTGAGCTCGTTATAATGGCTAAAATCAACCGTTGGCGATACGGCCACAAGTTGAGGCGTTATATCCCGCTCCAGCCGGTCCCTCCAGCTAACAATGGAGCCACCATTTTCAGTGATTATCTTCTCACTGCTTTCCGTCTCGTCTTCCTCGGCAAAACTGCCGGGAACTACCAAAAACTTTCGGTCTGCGAATATCATTTCGCGCGACCGTTACGCGTACTAATTAATAACCTTACACTACCCAGAAAACATAGTAAAGAGCGGGGTTAGCCAGAGCTGTCTGGGAACCCAGCAGTAGTTTTTCAAACCGTTTCTGGATCATCAAGGCGACCAATAAAAATGCCATCAGAGCGATGATTTCAATTGGATTAGAACTTCTGCAAAGGGACAGGCAACAGAGTACAATGACCGGAACTCAAATTTTTCAAAATTGGGCACTATGGCCGAGCGGTTAAGGCGAGAGATTAGAAATCTCTTGGGATTTTCCCGCGCAGGTTCGAGTCCTGCTGGTGTCGCCATTCTTTTTTGCTTGGTATGCCTTTGATAAAATTGTTTAAATATTTTTTTTATTAGGTTTATAGATGAGGTATAAGTCTGTCTGTTGCGATAGATGTTGCACTCGCATCGTCCTGGTGTTGTGTCCGCATAGTCCTTGTCCTCGTACCGTCCCGAAAGTCTCTTGGAATCTCTGTCCACTAAAGATGACTTTTGTGTCTAGAGTTGGCAAAGACGTCGTAACTGTCTTCCCGCGGAACACTGCACTGCTGGAAATGGGACTCCATGCATGAGGGCTTGGCCACCAGACGGTCTCCGCAGGTGCGGCAGAATGCGAAGCTGCCCTTGTGCATCTCGCGAAGATGGCGATGAAGCGACGAAATCTGAGAAAATCCAATCAAAGACCACACGCAGTTGGGATGAGGACAGAAGGTGATATTGCCAAGGTCATGAGGATCGTGCTGGTCATAATGGGCGGCCAGGTGAACAGCCGACAACTGAGATATGTTGCACACACGACAGATGTGGTGGCCGCGTAAAGGCTCGAGGACCTGCTTGTGAAGATCCTCGTTGAGCACAATCTGCTGCAGACGCGACAGCGGGAAGCCGTTTGGGGCACACACAACCAATGTAGATGGATTGATGACGTTCTCGAGATGCCGGCGCCAGTGCTCTAGGAACGGTGTCCGAGCCGCAGCCAGTAGCTCCTCGGCAGTTAGATCTGAGACATTCACAGTAGTGAGATCGACGGTAGGGTGGTGTGAGGGCAGACCGGGCAGATAAGCCGGCGAGTCACGAGAGCAGTAGAGTTGTCCAAAGCTTCGCAAACGACGTTGGAAAATGTCCACACATGCCTTGGCAACCTTCTCGTTTGCAGACCCAGACGTAACATCGAGAAAGCGTGCACCTTCAAACTCAACCACCCGCACGGCGCGTCCTCTACCAGCAGTTTGTGCAGCAGCTCTCTCGTACCGCGTGCGTCTAGCAATTTTGGGCTCCACCGACAGGAAACAGAATTTCCGCCGCCTGCGTTCGGGCAGCGGGGTATCGTCACGCCCCTTACGAGCGGCGGTGGAGCTAGTTCCGGCAGATTTGCACTCGTCGTTATCGGAAAGAGATGTCTCTTTAGCATCCGAGTTGTTTAACCCATCGGGTTCCTCTTGACCGTCCCTGGCGGCCATCCCCGAGGCCGGAGTGACTTGGGGGATCACCGGAGAAATCACAGGGTGGACAACTTCGCGATACAGCCGTTGAACATCCTCGGAGGTATCAAAGGTATGATGGTAACGGTCGGGCATCGTGGGGTCGAACCGCTCAGTGGCCAGCGTACCACCTAACGACAGATGGCGATCGAGGTTCTCGCAGAGAAGCGAGTCGTCATGAGAATCCCCCAACTTTACCGCCTCATAGGGGTAGTCGGCCTCAATCTCAGGAGCATGGTACAACAGCAATGGGTCACCAACAGAAGGAGTAGACCCTTCACGCTTGTACAACTCAATCTTATCAGGAGGAGGGGTGACGATATTCAGGCTGGGGGGTAGCGGCGAGAAAAAGTTGTGCAACTGATTGGTGGAAGCCTTGTTAGCATTAAGCCTTGCGTCCAACTCCCGCACTAGCCTGATGTTCTCAATTCCTGTAGGTGATTCAATGAACCGCTGTAGTCCTTCTAAGTTGAAGCCTGGCATACCATTACTATCTTCAGTGAGCGCATGGGATACAATTGAAGCAGCGGCGGAGACACTAGCAGCATCAGAAAGCTCATCTAAATCTGGAGATGCCACAGCGGAGGTCGGAGAGGAGGAGAGGGGCGAAGAGGCAAAAGCTGTCAAGGAATTGGTTAGGTGGGACGCCAGAAATAAAGAGTGGGCGGGCATGTCCGAACGAGTTGAAGGGAGTGATGGTGAAGAGCGCTCATTAAATTGTGCGAGGTCAAAGTGGTTCATAGTGAGAAATGGGACAAGTATCCGGGGTTGCTGGGCCTAGTTTATATAGATAATCGGATATGCAGGGTGTTACTGCATACAAAAGGGGGTGCCAATTATTTGGCTCAACAAGTCGTAGACAATACTCTTTTGGGCGATCTGGGGAGATTTTATTTTATAAAACCCACTACTCGGAGTACTTAGCCACTGTGGATACACCTGAGAGCCGGACAGCTCCCCAGACCGGTCGGGAGCCGGCCGCCCGGGAACCCATATGCAGGCCGCTATTGCGCTCAATGTGGCCACTTGCGCACAGGAAGAGGGCGCATGCATGTTTACCAAGAGTAATCTTGCATACCTCGATTAATCTTTCCAGTTTTTGCTAAGAATATGTCGGCAGAATCGGTGGTTGTCGGGAGCACAGGGTGATACTTTTAAGCTTTAAGCGAGCCATGTGAGACACATACAGCTACAGAAATTATGATCGTACGGGCATCAGGACGTGCACACATGCAGTACATTCCAGACTTACTCGGAAATAGGAGTTGATTAGTATATAATCGTGCATGAGGCCATTGCTTGGCGGTACCTATCAGCTTGGGCCTGTGTGCCTCATTAAGGGGCACATAAGCTGTGTATCCTGAATATGCGTAACACTGAGCACTATTCATTATTTTTCGCTCAAACTACGGAACATGTTGAGCTTATCTACGCCAAAATAAATGTCGACTTTTGATAAAACTCATCGGCTGAAACGCCGTATGTGGAATATTATTTGGGGTTGGGTTCGACATGCACAGCAGAGGTATGGGTAACGGCGGCGGTACATGTTGGCCCAATCCAAAAAAAAAAACCCGCATAGCCGGAAAGAGGAAGCCCGAGTAAATTTGTTGCTCCATGCTGGTATTCCTGCCTCGATAGCCTTGTATACGGGTAAACTAGTCGCTAAAATTTCTGTCACTTACGAAACCGCTAGCATGGCTTAGGCCGCTGCCTACAGCTAGTCCTTGAAACTTCGGACCACAAGAGCTTCCGCTTGACATGAATTTAGGACGTGTATTATGGCAAGGGCATGCATACCGATGCGCTTCAAGGGGATTCTCTTGAACTGGTATGAGCTTTAAACACACATGATCGTTACTGCTAGAGCTGATGTAGCTAGGGGAATGCAGAGATACTATACAATTATGTAGAGACTTTTTGTTTCGTTTCTGCATCGGCACACTAAACCGAGGAGCCATATTTGTGCCAATAATAACGTCAGGACCGGCATCCTGTAGGGTTCTGACCATGGATAACAGGTTGCATTGCCTATGCAACTAAGGAACGCCGATCTTGCTGCCGGTAGATTTAGATGAGCCATTGAGCAAGTAGACCATACATAGGGTGGGGTCACCTCTACTCCTCGGAAACATCGGAAAAACACAAGTAATACCTCCACACTGTTCTTCCATGCTGCACTCCATTCCTATAGACGTACGAAAGCAGGGAAACGACTTTCGGCATCTATGGGCGGCGGTGCATGTAGGGAGGATTGCAGTGTCGCCCTGGAAACGGAGTTGGACCTGCATATCCCAAAGGCTGGTCAGGGACATTCTGCTAGGGAAGTGACTGTTCAAGGGGCCCTTGCGCGGAAAAATGGACTAAAACAGTTTCTCTAGTTTATAATGCCGGAGTCTGAAGCAGCCATGCGTGTCTGAGATATCTAGCTCCACTGCCGGGGTGGCACTCATGCAGCTAAATAATATTTTTGTATGGTGTGATTACCCCTACTAACGGGCCGAGGAAGGCGCGCGAATATATGGTCTGCAGAGTTATCGGGGAGGGGGGCCCTCCTTAATAGACAAATGCATGCTTTTTTGAGGGTCCAAACAGACTTCAAAGGGGGTATATAGTATCGGTAAACACTGTGTGACCATGCCAGGGTCTGTTGGGCATGGTGCAAGTTTCAGATTTACGCACGTCTTGCACGTAATGCTGCAAGCTCGGAAAAGGTCTCAGTGGTTAAGCTCGCCTTTTCCTACACTCAAATGAGAGTGCACGTGACAGGTTTGTAGTCAAACCAACGTATTGTGAGTTGGACAAGTAAATACAAAAGCCTCCAGGGCAACTTCTGGTTTGACTACATCTCTTTGGGTTACGTAGAGGCCTCAGGAATACAGGGGCTCTAGCAGCTAGAAGTCTTGATTTTCTTTGACTTTGACTGTTTTGGCGAGCCTAATCAAAGGATAGGCTCAAAGGAGTGTTTCTCGCGCGAAGGAGTGTGTCCCAGCTGCTCTTGTCCCTTGTCTCTTGTCTAATGTCTATTGTCTGTTGTCAATCGTCGAAAGAATGAAGAGACTGGCGGACGAGCGTTTCTTAACTCTATTCATGGTGTCACTAAAGAAAATAACCCTTGGGGATCATTTTGGATGCAGAGCATGAGGAAGTTTATCAGGACGATTGGGCGTGATAACGCAGCTGTCAGAACAAGTGATAAAAAAGATTAAGTGTAACCTAGAGAGCTAAGAAGGGTGCCGAAAAAGAGACCGTTTACCAGTCCTCACTCCAGTCGTCATGCGCGCCTTTGCCCTTAAGTTTGGAGGGCGCTGCGGGCTTGGCCATACCAAACGCTTCGGGCACGTCGTCGTCCTTTTGAACGTCGTCAAATAGCTTGGCATAGGCCGAATCCTGGGCAGTGGAGCCGGCGGCATACTTTTGGAGTGTTTCTGCGCCCTGCAGAGACGTCTCGTGCACCTTTTTGCCAAACTGGAGCACGGCGGTGCGGGCGTTGGTGCCCACATCGCTTTCGGCAAAGTTGCGCATGCCGGGGCGGATGTAGTTCTCGGTGGTGTCTGCGACGGTCTGCGAAACCACCTTGGATGTATCGGCGACGGTCTGCGACACCGCTTTGGAGAACCAGCCCCAGCCGCTCGACAAAGCACTCAGGGCTTCGTTGGCGGGCTCGGGCTCCCTTTGCACGGGCTTGGAGCCAAAGCCACTGTACTTGCCGCCTTGAGAAGGAGGCAGGTGGTCGGGACGCGCCGAGTTGCTGCCGCCAAGCTTCTCAAAGTACTCTTCGTTCTTCTGCTTTTGTGTCGGCTCCTTGCGATGGCCCAGCTCGTCGGCAGGCCCCGCGGATGCGGATTTGGCAGTGCCCGCCGCTGCTGCAGGGGCAGCCGCAGCCGCCGCAGAGGCTCCCGGAGTATCTTTAGGGATATTCACGGGTCTATCGCGACGAGTCCATTCCTCGCCGGCTACCTCTGCGGCCAGCTTCTCACGGTAATCCTCGGCCACTGTGGAAGCGTATTTCGAGTTGATGGACAGAGACTTGTCTACGCCGTTCTCCTCAAAGAACTTGCGAGCGTTCTCGTTGCCGCCCAGCTCCATGCTTTTCACTTCTTCGGGCTTGAACTGGTCCATGGTCACGGAGCGCACAAACGAGAGATGCACGCCCAATCCGCGGTGCACGCCGGCGCATTCCAGGCAGATGAAAATGCCGTATTTAGGCGACGCCCACTGCGGGTTAGCGGCGTTGCAGTCCATGCAGCGCTTGTTCTCGCCCTGGCGCTGCAATGCCAGCAATTTCCGGCGCGTTGCAGGATCCACTGTCCACGACATGATGACAACTGCTGCCGTCGCGGGGTCAGCCGTAGATCACCAACCTCAATCACACTGCACCTAGATCGTTACACAGCAAACAGAAGTAGACTAAGGCACTAAAGAATGTCGTCAATAAATATCAGCCCTTTCTTTTGAGCGTCATCAGCTTTTTCGCCGTCACCAGCGTTTTCCGGAACCGGTGCTTCTCGGGCCGGGGCCGCGGAGTGCCGGGACCGGGCGCAGGCTCGTCGGCCCACAGCCCCACCTTATGCCGCAGCTCGTGCGCGGCCGGTTGCCGTGACGCGGGTGGCGTGGACATGGAGCGCGTAGACGGCCGCGTGGGCGTTGCCGGCGGATCATGCTCGTCCACACTGCCGGACTCTGTCTGGGGACGACGGCCCTCGATATCTGGGGAAAGCATGCGCTCGGGACTCATTCCTTCGGACCCAATGGCCCCATTGGCCCCATTGGCACCGGTGGCAGAAGAATTGTGTCCGTTGGGGCTGGAAGCACCGTGTCCGTTGGAGACATGCCCGTTTGATGGCGAGCCGGCCGGCTCGTGCAGTCCCGAATCGCGGTGCCGCTTGGGCGTTTGCGGGTGTTCGTCCTCAAGATGGCGTTTGCGGGGCCGACCTTCATCGTCGCTGGTCTCGTCCTCACTTAAAGTGGCCAGGAACTTGATGTAGCCCAGCTTTCCCACGGCGTCCAGGTTCTCGGTAAGAAGCCAGTGCCGCAGGTAGCAGTACTTTTCGTCCGGGTTGCTAGTGATGAGCGCCAGCAGCTCCAACCCCGCCGAGTGCAGTGCGTTGTTGACGTTGCCAATGGCCACCAGCATGGCGAGAACGTGGCCCAGGCAGTCCGAGTGCACGAGCTGGCGCGCCTCCTCGACACCGCCGGCAGCAAGCATGTGCCGCACGCACCGCACCGCCGCCAGCAAGGCCGGCTTGCTGGGTGGGTGCTCGATGACCTTGGCGATCGTGGACCAGATGTCCAGCGACGTGGCCATGGTCGTGCACTCCTCGCCGTGCCGCTTGTAGCAGAACCCCAACAAGTCGAGAACCAGCTCAAAGTATTGGGCCTGGTCCTTTGCCCGGCTCAGGTTCGTGGTGATGAGACCGCCAAACAGCCGCGGTGCACTGGCCTCGTAGAACTCAAGCTCGGCATCGTGCATGGCCGGCGGCTCCAGCAGCGCCTTGAGCGCCTCGCACGCCTGCAGCCGCAGCGACATGTCGTCGTCGCCGTTGAGCACGTCCACCAGTGCGTTGATCACGCCCGCATTATAGCGACTGGCTCCGTCCACGCGGATCACAGTAGGATCAGCCTCGAGAATGGTGGCGACGATTTCCAGCGCCGAGTTGCGCATGGCCGCCGAGCTATGGGCCAGCCCGTAGCTCAGCACGTTGAACAACCCGTTTTCCACCATCACTAGATACAGCGTTACTCGCTGGGAGATCTGGAAGCTCTTTGACGTAGCGGTGAGATGGGTGGTGAATTGCAGGCCATCGTCCTTGACGGCGGTTTCCTCACTGCCCTTTGCCGGATCGTACATGCCAAACAAAGCCGTGGAAAATTCAGACGACGACTGCATCCACACAATAATATCCATTTGGTTCATATAAATCAGCGAGCTGACGATGTTGAACGTGGCATCGTCCAGCAGCCGCGCCAGCACCACGTCCTTGAGCAGCTGGAGCCGGAACGTGCGCTGGATCTTGTCCACGATCTGGGTATCGGGGATGGGCACGACCTGGCGGAATTTCGCTTTGGTTTCAAAGAATTCCCGGTAATTGGCCTTGCGCTCGCCAAACTCCTCGTCGTACTCGAGCGCGCCCAGCACGCCGCGAAAGTACTCGTCCTCCAGCAGCATTTCCACCATGGACTGCTCGCCCAGAAGAAACAGCTGCTTGACGATCTGTGCGAGTTTGTGGAGGTCGGCCAGTCGCTGGCGGTGGTCCAAAGCAGGATCCTTTTCGATCTTATCGAACAAGTCCACCAAATACCGCAGATAGCCAACATGATTAAAGTAGACCACCAGCGCATCGTGGCCGTATTGGCTTTCGGCAGCATGCGCGATCTTGTCGTTGACATCACCCAAGTTGTCCAGCGTGGGCAGCGGGGGCAGCGACGTCGCGTCGGGGATCGATTCGGTAACGTCAACGCCGCTTGGCAGCTGGTTCCGGGAAATCGCCAGCACTTGGATATCCTTTTCGACTTCGCGCTGCACATAAACAAGAAATTCGCACAACACAATACAGCCGGTGACTTCCTGGAAACTCAGCGCCAGATCGCCCTGGTCGTCTTTCCACAGAATCAACGTGTCTTGTTTCTGGTAGCTAGTGCTGGGCTCCACTAGATTGTTCAACAGCAACGCGTGCGGGTCAAGCTCGTTCTTAACCGCAAGATAGGCATGCGAGCCGTCAATATGGCCGTAGCATTGACCCGTGCCTTGATCTTCCCATTGACCGTTGTCGAGCCGGTAAACCTTGACTCGCCAGTGGCCAGTGGGAAGCGTGACCAAGGGGCCCACCTGGACTGGTGCCTGGGCTGGTGCCTGGGCTGGTGCTATAGTTGGTGGTGGTGGAGAAGCCGAGGGCGAATGTGGCGCCTCCACCGCCGCCGTCTTATCGCCGGCACTGGCAGGGTCACTGTCCGAATTTGCCATGGGCGCGCGCGAGATAACGGGGATGATACAACCGGGAAAGCCTAGGTGAGTCAGCACGTTTCGTCGCGTCGTTTTCTCCGGGGGAAGGGTAAGGGCTTATAGCAATAGAACCCTGTTCTTTGTTTTTAATTAGTTGTTGCTGGATTGTGATTGCAGGGTTATGATCTTTTTAAGCGTTTAGAACATGTTCTGGAGTTGTGGTTCAGCTCCCGACTACTATGCTTGGGTGGGGTGGGTCGTAGCTAGATACGCATAATGCGGTGGCGGTTGAGGGTAGAGGCTTCTTCTTGCATACCCATCAACCGCGCGATAGATATAAAAATAAACCGATGAATGTGGCCCGGACTCGGAGGGTGTGGGCGCCGGTACTCGTCTCCAAGCCGGCTTTTAAGTGCTCGATGCTGTCAAGGGTTTTAGCGGCTGAGGCTGCTTGGGCCACTTTTCGCAGGTGCATCTAGATGCGGTACCTGATCTCTGCATGAGTTTGCATATGCACACCTGCAATCTTGGAGATCATCCACCGCGAGCCGGAGCACGAGGTGTCAAAAAAACCCTGGTGAAACTTTCAAAGTATATTTATCATCATAAAATACGGATCGATTTTTATATCCAGAACCTTTTCGTAGCACTTTTATTGACCCGGTCTCAACCGCTTTCTGCGGTTTCGGGCAGGTCAGGTTGGGGAAGGCTTAGGGGCATGTCTAGTCGTTGCTTTCGAGCCCCGACAAGGCCCGAATCACCGGCGGCCGTCGCATCATATGCCTAGTCCATTTGTAGACTTCGGGAAACTCGCCTTGCAGGTTCACGCCAATGCGCTCAACAACATGGTTCCACGTCACATATGTGAGATCGGCTACCGTGACTCTATCGCCCACCAGCCAAACCGGCTCGTCAAAGTACTTTGATTCCGACAGCGGCGTAGTGCCGAGAATAAACGTATCATCTTCGTCTTCCATTTCCACGATCAAAGCCTCTCTTTTCTCGGCTAGCCGCATCTCCAGCACACTGTAGATCCGGCGCACCTCGCTCACATAGCGAACCACGGCCGAATCGATGATATCTGGCTGAACAAAGTTAAAGTGCAGGGCCTGACCGATCATAGGCGCAAGCCCTGTTGCCTGAAGAAACATCCAAGAATCTATTTCAGCCTGGTCCGCCAAGTCGTCCGAGTAGATGGGACAGCCAGGACCGGCTCGGCGACACAGATATAACACAATGGCGCCGCTCTCCCAAACACTGACATTATCGTTGTCGTGGTCAATGATGGCCGGCAAGCGAGCATTGGGGTTGATAGAAACATAGTGAGGGGACCGGTTTTCGCGCCGTTGCAGATCCAAGTACATGGTGTGGAACTTGAAGCCCAGCTCCATAAGAATCACGGCGATCTTGAATCCGTTGGGGGCCGACCGGTGCGAGAACAGGGTGATGCCGCTGGTGGGCATATTCTCGGCAAAAAGAGCCATCCGGTCCTCGTGAGCACTCGACACCTCGTGGGGGTCCGAGTCATTAGACGAGGGGGGCTGGGCCGGGGACTGTGATGGTTGTTGTTGGCTCTGGGCATTGTTGAGTTGGAAATTAGCCAGCGCAGCGCTCAGGTTGGATACTGGGCGCGATGCCATGGCTATAAAGTGGGAAACAGCAACCTGGGGATTTTTATGAGCTTGACGATGCCAGTGTGGTTCTGAAAAGAATGCCCACTGACGAGATTGAACCTGGGTCAGGATGACACACCCCTGCCTTTTTAACCTTATAGAAGGTTTGGGGGGAGTGACCCGCGGAGAGGGAGGGGCATCTGCTTACCTATGCCCACCACCCACCTAAACGTGCTTGACCATCATCTTATGCAGGCTGCATATGCAGCTCAATAAGGGGAGCATGGAACGTAAAAATGTTTGTTCTGAAAATTTGTTATAAAGTGGGGGATCATAGCCATATGGCCAGAGTCGGCTATATGCTTATTCCATCGGCGATGGTGGTGCTGGTCACTTTAAGTGTTGCTGGTCTATGTGCCTGCATCATGGTTCAGGCGGTGCGCACGTGCTGGGGCCGGTTTTCGCGCTGGCGCAAACTCAAGCTGGAGAAATTAGAACTCGACAGTTTCCCCGGAGCCGTTCGAGTAGGCAGCTAAGGCCGTCACCGAAAGTTGCTAGTGGAACCCGATTTTCACGAAACCGCTTTTTTATTTTTTTGCCTAAATTCTGCAGCTTCGATGCATAACGTGCCGTGTCAAAAGCACGTAAGCAACCCGAGGCTGGGGGTTCCCCAACTTGTTCTTGCATCCGGTAGATGATCTAATCTGAGAGGGCCTTCACGGTAGACTGCCCCCCTCCCCACACGCCTATAGCACCCTTGAAATTTTTTTGTACTAAATTAGTAACTGTATTGACTTAGTCTTTGGTTTTGGAATTCGATTTCTATTTCGACTTGCATCTTGTTTTACTGTCGTGTGAACAGTTGGTCGTGTGGATAGCCCTTTGAAGGAAAGGGCCCTATCCCTAGCGGCAATATACAAGATGGGACTATAGCAAGGCCAAAGATATAGCCGGATCGATAACTAATGGGACTTGACCGACCCCACCAAGAGGACTTAGAGTCGCGCCAGTAAGGAACCAGTGGGCCATCTTAGCGAAGCCAATAGTAAAAAAGAATTATACCGCTTGGTATAGACCAATCAGCGAGATGGCAATGTTAGTAAGCGTGCTGAAAATTACGCAGGGTGAGCTGGCGGTGCTTATAATGCTTAGAGATTTTTTTTCACCTTTCTACACCTCTTTAAACAATCATGGCTGACGACGACCACACCTTCGAGACCACCGATGCCGGCGCTTCGCTGACCTTCCCCATGCAGTGCTCTGCTCTGCGCAAGAACGGCCACGTCGTTATCAAGGGTCGCCCCTGCAAGATCGTCGATATGTCGACCTCCAAGACCGGCAAGCACGGTCACGCCAAGGTGCACCTGGTCGCTATCGACATCTTCACCGGCAAGAAGCTGGAGGATCTGTCTCCCTCGACCCATAACATGGATGTCCCCAACGTCGCTCGTACTGAGTACCAGCTCATTGACATTGACGACGGTTTCCTGTCGCTCATGACCAACGACGGCTCCACCAAGGACGACGTCAAGGTCCCCGAGGGCGAGCTTGGCGACAAGATCCAGGCCGACTTTGACGAGGGCAAGGATCTGCTGGTCACCATTGTCTCCGCCATGGGCGAGGAGGCTGCCGTTACCTTCAAGGAGGCTCCCAAGGGCAACTAAGTTTAGTTAGTTAGTGAACTTTGCCTTTATGGCTGCTCTTCTTCTCGGTTGTGCTTTACTTCTTGGCTCTACTCTAGTTGATTTCTGCATGATTTCTCTGGGGTCTGCAGGTGAGTCTGCAGTTGAGTCTTTGCAGATGCCTTTTACTCTGCTCAGCTACTTTAAGCTAGTCTAAGCTGATCTAGGGGTAATAATCTCCGGCTAGATCTCGGCAGTCCAAATATGGACCCGAAACCTATGTAAGCTATAAGTAGATTTAACGGAAGTTCATGCTCCAATTCCATTTCGAACCCATCTGAATCGGGACATATGATTGTTGAGAATCATGGTTTTTTGACTGAAGAATCAATGGATTGGGCATGAGCCACCATGCCCGCGCACGGACGCCCTAACCCTGACATAATCGGGACCTGGGGGTGGGTTACTTAAAAAGGGCAGCGGTTCCCGTTTTGTGATTCCATCTGCATATAGCCTCCCAAAACCGGAAGGCCCATCTTGTACTATCGGCAAGGTAAGTTTTAACACCAACAAGGGGCGCGCGCCCAACCCCGAACACAAATAGCAAGCAGTTGATTTCCGCTTGCAACTGGGAACCGCCAATATGAAACATGAGGAATTTCGCAATCAAAACAACTCATAGTGACTGATTGATTCAGTTGGCTTCATCAAGCCATTCTCGGACCCACCCTTGCTTTGAATGGTTTGAAATCTACGTCAAGTTTCGATTGTCTACCTCTTTTTCTCTACGGCGGGCGCTCAGGTTCTCTTCTTGTCCCTTGAATCTGGCCATCAAAACAAACCAAGTCCACCTTACCTACACACACACCTGACCCTCCCTAAGCAGATTTGCGTGCCAATCCCCTGTCCCCGCGCGGCCCTTGCCCTGGCCCAAACAAACCCAGCGATGGGAGGATCGGGTTGTGGAGGTTTCAAAAAAGAAAAGGTAGGTGGGTTATTTATGGATGGCATGTCCTCTCGCAGCGGCAAATAAAAGGGGGCGTCCAAGCATCGGGAAGAGATTGTGAATGGGAGAGAGTTACCAATTGGTAACCAAAGTGACCATCAAAACCAGAAACTAACAGCAGAATAAAAACAACCAACTCCAGCGGTTGAAATCATCCCCCCCGCTTTGGCTACATTCCATTCCCCACAGCGCGCAATGTCGGATCTCAAACAACCACCCACCGATTACGATCCCGATCATCACCACCGCGGTCCGGCCGCCCATCATGTGCCGCGGTCCGAGCCGTCACTGAACGAGGACGACGATGATGATGACGACAAGAAAGGAGGCAAGGAGCGGCGCAAGATCGAGATCAAGTTCATCCAGGACAAGTCGCGCCGCCACATCACCTTCTCCAAACGCAAGTTTGGTATCATGAAAAAGGCTTATGAGCTGTCGGTGCTCACCGGCACGCAGGTGCTGCTGTTGGTCGTCTCGGAAACCGGACTGGTATATACATTCACGACGCCCAAGCTGCAGCCGCTGGTCACCAAGCCCGAGGGCAAGTCTTTGATCCAGGCCTGCCTCAATGCTCCTGATGAGGGCGAGCCCGAGACCCCTACGCCGAAAGAATCGGCTGGCAACTACACGCCGCGCCAGGCGGCGACCTCTCAGCAGCCTCCGGCGCCCGCCAGCGCCGCGGCTCCCCGCCATGCTGCTGCCACTAATGGGTTGCCCATCGATCCTTCCGGAATGATGAATATTCCTGATGGCGATCCTGCTCTTGAGGAGATGGCGCGCCTGAATCGGGGCGGTCTTCCTGAGCAGTATCTTGGCGGAGAGTATTCGCAGTATATGCCCACGCCGCCGTCGCAGCAGCAGCGGTACAGTTAATTATTTAAGGATCCATAGCTATCGTTTACTCGTTGCAGCTTTTTGGCCTGCTATCAGTAGGCTACCACTCAGGAGGCTATCATTGCAGGCTTAGGACCAGTAGAAAGGACCAGTAGAAAGGACCAGTAGAAAGGACCAGTAGAAAGGACCAGTAGAGAGGACCAGTGGGCTACCTCCCACTAAAGTCCTCTCACTAAAGACAGTAGAGTTAGTCGAGGCTATCACTAGGCCTATCTAGCAACTAGACCTCATAAGCTATCACACTACCTATAATCCTCAGCTCAACAGTTGTCAACACTTTACCTTGGCTTTGCCGTGGTTTTCAGGGCTTGACTCTGAAAGAATCATCATAGGAAAAAACGATCCTGGCATGTTTGACCATGCGCTTTCCATACAGAAAGCTCTCACGACAGGAACAAAATAAAGGGCAGGGTCCAAAGTGAGCTCCATTGGGTTATCCAAAGAAAGGATAATTGCATATCTATCGTTTAATAGCATCAGCTATCATCGCCAGATCCCAGTTAGCCTGGACCATTCCACAAGGAATCAAGGCCTTGAACAAGGCAGCCCAGAACTGGTCCTCAAAAAAGAGGGCATTTCTGCTAAACGACCGGAGACTTTCCCCAAAGCATATTAGTTTCGATAGTAGCTTTGAATGCAATTTTTCAGACCTGCAATTTGTCAGGACTTTTGGCGGGTATATATAGGAGATGGGTTAGGGGACACGTCCTGGCCAGATAGTAGGT
This sequence comes from Wickerhamiella sergipiensis, assembly GCA_030563925.1. Lineage (NCBI taxonomy): Eukaryota > Fungi > Ascomycota > Dipodascomycetes > Dipodascales > Trichomonascaceae > Wickerhamiella > Wickerhamiella sergipiensis. The sequence goes on from JAJMKN010000016.1 coordinate 63,607, forward strand.
ACTGGCGATACCCACCTAGTGGCCATAGCCAGATATATATGCTAGCCAGAGTTATGGCAAAAGTAGATACCAGCCAGACGGCAGACCCAGACGCGAGACGCAGACGCGAGACGCAGACGCGAGATCCAGACCAAGACCAGAACAAAACAATGATAATTAAAGCCGGAGCCTATAAATATTAGCCTACATTATATATCCTCCTGCTTGATGCAGCACGGAGACGTCTCGACCTTGATGCCACTAGCCGCATCCGACCTTAGCACCGGACACTCGCCGGTCTGAATATGTTTCTCAACCCACACTTCGGCGGTGGGGAACTGCTCCTTGCAGCCGCCGCAATGACCGGCCACGCTGGCCCGAGCCGCACAAGGCGTCTTTTTGGGATAAATAAAGTGGCGCGACTTCAAATGCGTCTTATAAGTGTCCCGCCGCGAAAAGCCGCCCGTGGAGTGGCAGCTGCGATCGTCGTTGCTGCTGAAAAAGGGGCAGGTGTACGCCTTTGTTTCCGCATGCTTCTTGAAATGCCGCGTGAGGTAGCCCTTGATCCGGAAACTGGCCCCGCATTCCTTGCACACAAACGCCTCGTCCCCGCGGCCGCCGGTCTTGCCGTCACTGTTGACTGGCGACGATCCGCGCGACGAAGGCGACGAGCTGCCGGGCGACAGCTGCGGCACGCCATGGTGTTTGGGCGGGCCCGCAAACGGCAGTGGCTGCCGCAGCATCGTCGGCGTCTCCACCGGCGACGACTCGACCGTCTGTGAGAAGTGGTGCATCAGCAGCGCGTTGGTCTGCGGCGTGCACGCCTCGGGCGTGGGCATCATAAACATATCGGGGGACAAATTGTCGGGCGACAGCATGGCCGGAGAAACCTTATCGGGGATCTGTTCATTGAACGAGTCGAGGGTGTCGAGGGTGTCGAGCTGGTCGAGCTGATCGAGCTGGTCCAGTTGGTCCAGGCCATCAAACTGCTCGAGCTGCTGCAGCTCCAGAAGCTGCTCCATGTGCTTGGAGCCCTCGTTGAGCAGCATCGACGGGTTCAGCGTGGTCAGCGGCGGCGAGTACGAGTCCACAAGGTCGTTTTCCACCCACTCGGAGTCGGTCGAGTGCGGCGACGCCTGGTACCCCAAATAGGAGCCCGCGTCGTACGAGCCAGCATCAAACGAGCCGGCGTCAGCGCTCATCGAGCTGTCGCCCACAGGCGGCACGGCGGCCACCGAAAACGACCGCGCGATCCGGAAGTCGTCCGAGTGCGGCGGCGTGTATTCCGGCGACACCGTGCTCAAGCTGGGGCGGTGGCCCATGTACATATCCTTGGCCGAAGACCGAGGCACGCTACGCGGCTGAGAAGACCGCATAGGGCCTCGGCGAGGGGCCGATGCGTCGGCCGAGCCGGCACCGCCAGGCGCAAACGTCGGCGTCCAGCCATCGAAATCAAACGACAGAAGTGGCTGGTGCTGCTGGTGCTGCTGGTGCTGCTGGTGTTGCTGGTGCTGATGGGGCGCGTGATGAGGCTGGTGCTGGTGCTGGGGCCGGGCTGCCGCGTGCACATGCTGCTGAGGCGCACGTGCGGGCGCCACGAGGTGACGCGGGGGAAGGGTTTGGCGAGCGGCTTGGTGAGGCGGCTGCCGAGGAGCCTGGTGAGTAGAGATGGGGAACGGGCCATGGTGCATGGCGAACTGCTCGTTCATCGCCATCTGCGCGTGAGACATGTAGTCGTTGCCCTGCTTGTCGTCGGCGAACGACCAGCCAACAAACAATCCGAGATCCTCGTTGTACTCACGGGGATGGGCCTGCAAAAACGAGTCGGTAGCACATGCCGTGGCCGAGGACTTTGCTAGCATCACTTTGCCCATCGGAGGAAACAACGCCCGAGGTGCCACAGTCACTTGGGTTTCCTGGGCCGCTTGGGCCACTTGGGGTGTTTGGGGCTCTTTCTCGTGCGGCGACTTGGCCGAGGGAGTCTTTTTGGCGGCGGGTTTGCCAGAGGCGGCGGGGCCGGCGACACGGGCAGAGAGGTGGCGCGAAGGCAGCCCGAAAAGGCTGCCGAGAACAGCAAATACAATAACTGCGACACCAAAACATTGGACAGCAAAACTGCGGGTGAGCGGCGCAAGGTCCGCGGCCCACCTCGACACTGATACGGGGAGTGCCGAGGCCATATTAAACCAGGTCGGCTTCACTTCCGTCATACGTTCAAGACTTTTAGCTATGTTCTGTTTGCGGAAACCGGGGGAAGGGAATGTACGCACAGACACGGAACAAAGAGGGGTGAAGGGATCAAAGACTTGACGCGCGTATATCAAGAAAAAACGTTTTCGATGTTTGGTTGATTGGGTGATTGCGAAACCCTAAGCCCAGAGCAACTGCATGCATGTGCCGTGAATGGCGGCACCAGGCTAGTAATTAGGGGATTATATACGTTTAGATGGGGGTCATATAGGGCAATAAACCAGAAAAAGGTTGGCCATACCCAAAAATTTGACCGGCATGGCTATATTAACGCGATATTTCCTTATCACTTTTCACTTATCACTTGGTGCCGTGCATGCTGACTAGTTGCGGGGTGCACGCAATCGAGATCGGCGCCGCGGTATGTCATCGCTACCCCCGCTAAGCGACAAGGCCAAGACTGGGTATATCCGGTAAAAGCTATGGACAATTGTATATTTAGCAACCATAAGTTTACCTGCTCAATCCCATTTTTGACACCAGTTACAACATAGCAAACCTCAATGCATAGCTATGCAGAGACACGTGACTCTCCAATTTTATCTCTTTGGATACAGTTTCCTTATCTGGTTACTGGTTGAGCCGCGATCTGCTTATGAAGTAACAATGTGCTCTAAGAGTGCTTCTAGGTACATTAGGAGTGTCTATGGCCGTTGCAAATTCATTTTTAAAGGTGCCCCACTTCCATTAGGTATGGCAAATATGGCACCGGATTGACCAAATCCCGGGCAGCAATGAGAGAATACCACGTGATGCCATTTAGCCGTGCACACTGAGCCATGCACAATCAGCCTGCGGCTTACCGACGGCTGCCTAAGCCATGCACACCCCCTGTCAACCGAGGCGCTGCAGGCTACCGGCTTCTAGGGCAAGGGGGCGTTGGGACACAGCCACCAAGCAGAGAGGAGCAGGGCCTTTTCCAAGCTTCAAGGCTACTCAAGGGCCTTTGTACTGCCAGCAGTACTTCGTCGAAATTGATGATAACCGGCAATAGCAATGATCGTAACAAGTAAACCACAGCCATTGACCAATGAAAGTTCATCTTTGAACACAATCACCGAAACAATGATAGTCGCAACTTCCTTGCAGATGCCGGCAATCGCCAAGGTTAAAGCTCCAGTAACCTGCAGGAGCTCGAACTCGCACCATGTCATGCAATAAGCCAATAAGCCCGGAAACAGAGTAATACCCATTGCGGAGAAAATGTTATGGTCTTGCCAGACTTGAGATTCCAGGAACGCGCCTAGTCCTTCGGTTATGAGTCCAAACACGGCGAGAATAACAAACATGCCTGGTGCCAAGATAAAAATCGTTTGGACGGGGTGCGGCTTGACGTGGAACCGGCCGATCAATAGCAGATTGGTTAGTGCCCATCGCAAGCCCGAGCAGCATGCTGCGCTGATCACCAGCACAAAGCCAAACAAATGGAATTGCGTCTCGCCGGCCACCATCATAAAAACGCCAATAGTGAGCACGCCAATGATGCCGGCTAGACGGATGTTGGGTTGCTCCAAGCCAAACAAAAAGCTAAATAGCAGCACAAACCCCAGTGCAGACGACTTGACCATGGTATAGAAACTCAAGGTCACAAACCGCAGACTCAGGTTGCCCATGCCAATGTCGCCCGACGAGGCCAATGTGCAGGGGAATGCCTGCGACATGTACTCGCGAAAAGTGAATTTTTCACGAGGAAGCCGCATTACCGTCATGGTGATCCACGCCAGTCCCACTTGCACCAGCTGGTGCATACTGGTGGTGAGCACCGGGAACGGGAAGTTGAGACCCTTTGCGGAGAACATCCACTTGTTGTAAACGGATAGGGAAATAGAGAATGCGTACCACAGTAGAATCAGCACAACTGCCCTTACAACCGGAGTGCTATTTTCGCCGTCATTAACCACCGGCAATTTCGGGCCCTCGTCTGCCTGGTCCAGAAAGCTTTCGAGCTCCACCGCATCGGTATTATCTATGCCCGGAGTGGACGACGCGCTGGAAAACGACCGCGGGCGGGTTCCCGTTGGGGCCGATGCCTTGCGAGCAAGCTTTGTCTCGGCCATATTTGGTCGCGAAACGCAAAAAAATTTGAAACAACAAAAGTTGCCAAGCGGGGGTGTGGTGGAGGTGGAAAAGACTCAAGCACCCGAGCGGAGGGAGGGGGTTAATAGTGGTGCTTAGAAGCTGCTGGCTATTAATTACCCAGCTGCAGGGCCCGCCGGCGTCTACCCTGCTCCCAAGGTAAGCATGCCGACCAGTGAAGAGCATGGGCCTGCGCCATCGTCGCAAGCCACGGACTCTGAGCCCAATTCGCCCGAGAAAGGCTATCGCTATCTATCGTCGGTGATTGGCCACATGTGGCACTCCGAGGAATCGCCCGACAAGCCATCGGAACCCTCGGAAACCGGCAACAGCACGGCGCGATCGTCGGTGAGCAGCCCGGGCAAAGCAATCAACACCATTGGCGAGGGCCAGGCGTCGTTAAAGGACTTTGACGACGAGACTGCCAAAGACACAAAGGCCCCCGAATCCGGCAAGGAGCGCACGCTTGCTCGCGAGGTGCCGGGGCTGGAGTTTGCCAGTAGCAAGCGCAACGCCGACTTCCATCGCATCTTCCATTCCGTGCCCGAATCGGAGCCATTGGTCGAGGATCACTCGTGTGCGCTCTCCAGAGACATTTTGCTACAGGGCCGGCTGTATATCACGCCGCATCATGTGTGTTTCCACTCCAATATTCTAGGGTGGACCACGCACCTTGTTTTCAGTTTCAAGGAGATTGTGAGCATTCAATTGAAGAACACGCTGGGCATTTTCCCCAATGGCATCTATATTCAGACGCTACATGCGCGGTACTCGCTTGCGAGCTTCATTAATCGCGACCATGTTGCCGATTTGCTCAAGAAGATTTGGAAATCGCGACTCAATTCCCGCGGCAAGGGCTCCAAAGAAGTTGACAGCGAAGATGAAGACTCGCTGGTGGAAAATGCCGACTCCATCACCGATTCCGATTTGGACTCGTCCGAGCAGTACAGCGAGAGCGACAATTCGGATAGTGGAGATGCGAATGAAACAAGCAACAGTGACAAAGGCGACAAGGGCGACAAAGCCGACAAGAGCCGCAGCGGCAGTGGCAGTGGCGGCAGCGGTGGTGACGGCAAGTTTGGCGTGGAAAATATCGGCCCCGACTCGGGCAAGCCCGTGACGCTGCCGAAGCTGGACCCCAAGGAAAAGGTTCTGGCAACCGAGACCGTGGATGCGCCGCTGGGCGTTTGTGTGAACCTTGTCTACGGCGACAACACCGAATGGTACCGCAAGTTTCTTGTGGATACCGAGAAAAACAAAGATTTGAGCGAGGTGCCTACGTTCAAAGACGAGGACGGCAAAAAGGTGCGGCGGTTCGAGTACATCAAGCCGTTGTCGGGCCCCGTGGGCCCCAAACAAACCAAATGTATCTGCACAGAAACGGCAGAAAAATGGGATCTCAAGGAAATGGTGGTGGTGATCACGGCCACGCAGACCCCAGACGTTCCCTCGGGCAACGTGTTTACGACCATGACCCGCACGACCATGGCGTGGGGCGACAACAACAGCACGCAGGTGCAGATGTCGACGTGGATCGACTGGACGGGCAAGTCGTGGTTCAAGAGCGCGATCGAAAAGGGTGCCTACGACGGCCAGAGCACGTACTGCAAGCATTTTGTTGCCGACATGGAGTCCACGCTTGTAAAGTCGGGCTCCAAGCAGGTCAAGGTGCGTCCGACCCGCCACGAGAGCAAGCACGAGACCGAGAAGGAGGTGGAGCCTGCTCAAAAGGGCACCAGCGTGCCGTTGGTGTTGGCAATTGGCGCGGTGAGCCTGATGGTCATTTTGTTGCTTGTGTGGGTGCTGATGCGCCTACGGCAGCCCAGCGGGGACCAGGCCAAGTTCGTGGAGCAGGAGTACCAGCTGTGGCAGTGGATCGACAGCCGGACCTACGACGAGCCGGTGACGTATCAACAGATGACCGAGGCGGACTTGGAGGAGGTGATTCGGATCACCGAGCGGCGGCTGGAGAAGCTCAAGGCCTTGAGTTCTTCGTAGCGGTTCTCGCTCGCTGATTCTCGCTTGCTGGTAGCTGTGGCTTCAGTGTTGGCCGTGGCTTGAGTGCTCTATGTATCTGCCGTATTTACGTAGCATTATTTAAATGACCATGATCTGTCTCTATCTATGTTCATAGCATAGACCCACACAAGTCAGATGGGACTTAGGCTTAGCTTAGGCTTGGGAGACCAGAGACCTGAGACCTGGGACCCTGGGGAGCTGGAGTTGTCATCATGAAAAATCTCATGGCTCTGGCCCGAGTAGCTCCAGTTTGTCGACCAGCCGGCACGGCTTGGCGCGGCATGAGCCGTAGTTTTGCGACGTGCCGTCCCGTCCAGGGCCAAATCCAGATCACGCCACGCCCCGTGCAGCCGCAGTCGGTGGAAGAGCTGGTGTCGTTCAAAGCAAAGTATGTCAAGCCCGAGACGGTGCAGCCGCTGGCGGAGGCCGCCGAGCTGTATGCGAAAATCCACATTCACAACTGGGACCTGCTGGTGACCGAGGGCGACATTATCAAGCTGCCGGTCAACATGAAGGACGTGCAAATAGGCGATACGCTGGTGTTTGACCAGGTCTCGGAAATCGGCTCGCGCGACTACACGCTCAGCGGCGAGCGCATTGATCCTACCCTGTTTTCCATCAAGGGCACTGTGCTGGAAAAGACCCGCGTCAAGCGTGAGGTCGACGAGAAGACCCGTCGTCGGAGACGGCATGTGCGGCATGTGGTGTCCAACAACTGCCTGACGGTGATCCGGGTGTCCGAGCTTAAAATCAAATAATGTACATATCTGCCTCCTCTATTCTCACATTGGTCGATTCTTTGATCCTTGATCCGTGTCATGGTTTAACACTTTATCGTGTCGATAGCGCTCCGTCTACTTCCCAAACGTCGCAGCTGGGCTTGCCGCTGACAATGCCGGAGCTTCCCCAGTTCATGGTGGAGGATTCGTTAATTCCAAACTTTTACGAATCCAGCAAGGTTCCGGGAAGCGAGCTTAGCCCGTATCCGGCAATGGCTCGCACCAGAAGTAGCCCTCGCGGCACCGCCGGCCATGACGACTCTCAAGATTACTATACGGCCTCGTCGCCGAGCCAGTTCGACGATAGCATCGATAGCACGCGCTCATGGATGTTTCGGTCTGCGCAGGGCCCTCAGCCGGCACAATCGCTCCCGTCTATTCAAACAAGCCATCCGATCCAGCCGATGGGGTCCGCCAACCATCAACATCATGCGAACCAGCCGTCCGGAACCAACTCGGGTTTATCCGGGCCTCCAAGCACTCCTCAAAAGACGAGTTTTAATACGCGGGGAGCGAGAGCCACCAGCGACGCCGGCTGGAACACCAGCGATGCTGCAGAATGGACCAACGAGCGCGTGCTGCACTGGCTGCGTGCCAACAACTTCAGCGAGCTGTGGATCGACAAATTCGCGCAAATGAACATCCAGCACGACGGTTTCTTCGAGCTGTCCAACTACCAGAAATTCAAGAAGCTGGGCCTCGGCATGTCCGAGTCGCCCGCCCGCTTCATCCGCCTGGTGCGGGGTATTTCCGGCGTGCAGTCGAACTCGGGCTCCTGGTCCGTGCTCACCCGCACCCCCACCATCAGGGCGTCCCCCAAAGACTCCACAGCCAGTCCTTTGGAAAGCCCAATTACCCCGCAATCGTTGCTGTCTTCGGCAAAACTGCCTCCTGCTCCACCCAATGCTTCCAGTATGCCCTCGAATGCTAGTATACCTCCTAATGTGCCCTCGAGTGGAATTCCTTCGGTATCAAGCGCCCAACCTTCTAATGCTCCCCAGATGCCTTCGAGCGCTCTCCCACCACTACCTGCTACATCGCCCTCGCAGAACCCCCAGCTGCCGAGCGGGTTGCCTCCTCTCACAAGCACCCCTCCTAGCGGGAGTCCGCCCGTGCCTTTGCCGTCGCGGTCGTCGCAGGAAAAGTTTCTGTTTCTCGACAAGCGGCTGCGTCCCACCCGTACAAAGAACCAGGACATGACCGTGCTGGTGACAGTGGACAACGCCGTATTCAGTCTCGTGAGTATCGCCGACTGCTCCACCGCGCTGATGGTCCGTGAACGCATGTGCTCGCAGCTGCAGGTCGGCATGGAGAGCAGAGTAACTGTACATCTCACCGACTATGCGTGCATTCCGGGCGAGCCGCTGTCGGACAAACAGCTGTGGAACGTGCTGGCCGCCGCGTCCGGCGATATTGTCAAGCTCTATCTCGGCGTTGAGATGAACTCGCCATCCCCGGGCCGCCATTGGGGTTCTGGCGACGAGAGCTCGCCAGGCTTCTCGGGACCTCGCGAGTACCCGCAAACCCCTTCCTATTTAATATCCGAAAAGCCCCAAGCCGCTGGCGGCGACTACTTTGGACTCACCAATGCGCCCGTGCTACCCGAAAAATGGCCCGCCGACCGCGCCCCGCCGTCCACAAACTGGCCGGGCGCTTCTACCGATCGCTTGGATAGACAAGACCATCTTGGCGATCAGGACAGACCTCTGAGGCACGACCGGCTGCTCCGCCAGGACAAACCGCGCGACGGTGACCGACCCGGAGACCGACTCGAGGCCCCGAAACTGCGCCCGCCGGTGCTTCGCAAGCGGTCGTCCAACGACACATTCAGAGTCATTCATACCCAGCGGCGGGAAATCAATTTCGACGAGAAACGCATCTCGCCGTACGACCGCGTGCAGACCGAGCTCGTGCCGCGGCGCACGGCCCCTAAACCACCGCTTTCGCGCAAATCGTCGTCAAAGTACCGGCCCGAGCTGAGCCCTATCACCAGCAGCCCGCACCGCATGGTCGTGCCCCGCAAAGCCGTCAGTCCGCTGGTCACCGAGCCGCCGATGCTGATCCCGCCGCCCGTGCCGTCTGGCGAAAGCGTAGAAGACAATGGCCCGGTCCGCAGCCCTACGCTGCACCGGCACCAGCTCTCAGATACAGTCAAGGAGGGAGCGGACTACAAGTGGGACGATGCGCCCGAGCTGGAAGACGTGGATGGCGATTCCGATAGCGACGACGGCATCTGGGCCAAGGCACCAGCTGAGGAATCGGACGCTGAAAACGACGGCCTGTTTGCGGCCGCGCCCGGCTCCGGCTCCTCATCCTATGCGGCCCGGCCGCCCACCGAGGTGCTGTACGAGAACCTCGAGCAGTTCTTCCCGAATACCGATCTCGATAAGCCCGTGATCCAGCACCGGCCAGGCCTCAAGCGCAGCGCAGCTGCCCCCTATAGTCCTGCCACTAGCACGTCTGGCGGCAGCGGTGCCAAAGTGGGCCGCATGAAGAGCATTCGGCACGTGGCTCGCGAGGCGTCGATCCGCATGCGCGCCGACATGCGCAGCTCGTCGCTGCTGCGGCGGCAGAGCACCAAGATGTGGGGCCAGAAAGTGGTGGAGATGCGGCAAGGCCACACCATCACACTGCGCGACCAAAAGCAGTATGTGTGGGTGCGTGGTGAACTGATTGGCCGCGGCACGTTTGGCAAGGTTTACTTGGGTCTGAACATCACCACCGGCGAAATGATTGCCGTGAAACAGGTCGAGGTGCTGCAGCGGCTTGGCCGTGCCGACGAGCGGCAGCAGTCTAGCCTCGACACATTAAGAGCCGAGGTCGAGACCATGAAGGACCTGGATCACCTGAACATTGTGCAGTACCTCGGGTTTGAGGCAAAAAACGACGTGCACAACCTCTTTCTCGAGTACGTCCCCGGCGGATCTGTGCAGAGCATCATGACCCATTTCGGACGGTTCCCTGAGCCGGTGATCCGCAACATCACGCGGCAGATTCTCGATGGATTGTCGTATCTGCATTCTCAGGGCATTCTGCACCGCGATCTCAAGGCAGACAATCTGCTGCTGGACATCGACGGTACCATCAAGATCTCGGACTTTGGCATTTCCAAGCGCAGCCGCGACATCTATTCTAATAACGCCGAGATGTCCATGCAAGGCACGATTTTCTGGATGGCGCCGGAAGTCATCCACAATGTGGTCAAAAACGAGAAGCAGGGCTACAGCGCCAAGGTCGATGTGTGGTCGTTGGGTTGCGTGATCCTCGAAATGTTTGCCGGCCGCCGGCCCTGGTCCACCGAAGAGGCCGTGGGCGCCATGTACAAGCTTGGTTCCAGCAAACAAGCGCCGCCGATTCCTGAAGATACCCAGCCGTTCGTGAGCCAGCTTGGACGGCACTTTCTCGACGACTGCTTTATTATTGACCCCAACTCGCGGCCCACCGCTAAGGAGTTGCTGTCGCATCCGTTCAGTGCTGCCGAGCCCAACTTTGTCTTTGCCGACACCGAGCTGGGCAAGTGTCTTGCCAAGTCGGTGCCCCGGCGAGTGCCTCCTGTTCAAGAGGTATCTCCTTAGGCTAACTCTGTCTAAATAGTTTTGTTTATTTTCTTTGCATGGAGCGTATAGTATATTGCGGTGCTGTTATGCTCTGCTGTTATGCTGGGCTGTAGTGCTGGGAGGTAGTGCTGGGATGTTAGTGGTACTGGGCGGTAGTGCGGTAATACTCCCACTAGTGTCAAGCTGTAGTCAGATCCCAGACATGTTCCCCGTCTTGCGAGTGGCTTTGGTCGCCGGCGGTGTTTTCTATGGCCTGGTGGGTCTTAAATCCCAGATCAAGCTCGATGAATTAAGAATCACTCGGGAAAAAGAGCTCAAGGAAAAGCGAGCGCTTGTGGATGCTCTGCGTTAGTGTCAGATCGACTGGCAGCGAGCGACCGACTAACCCTGGACCAGTCTTACCGGCAGCTCTTACCGGCAGCTCTTACCGGCAATCTAAAACTGGTATTTAAATGGATGCTGCTGAAGAACAAACCTCGGCAAAATGTTAGAGCTCCTACTGCCAGGCCATTTAAATGGATGCTGCTGAAGAACAAACCTCGGCAAAATGTTAGAGCTCCTACTGCCAGGCCAGATACAACTGGCACTGCCAGTAGGCCTGGTGCAACTGGCACCGTCAGGAGGAGTAGGAAGTATAGATACGTAGATACGACTTATGACGAAAGTACAACCTTCAACGGTGCTCGCCCTGCAGATACCGCATAAAGCCCTGCGGTGGCCGCGGTGACGACACAGGCGTCCCCACGCCTTGCACCTTGCTGAGCAGCTTGGTCACTCGCCCCGCATCAACGCGGTCGTACTTGCGCATGCGCACTTGCGGGTTGTTGTACTCGCTGAGATCGTCGCTGCGCATGAGGGTGACGACCTGCGACACCTCGGTCAGCGTGGTGGCCAAGCTCGGGTTGTTGGCGATGTCGCTGAAGCTCATGACCGAGGTCTCGATGAAGTCCACGTCGTGCTGGAAGTTGTCCAGCGCTGTTTTGGAGATTCCGTCGGGCGCGGTCTCGAGCATCTGCAACAGCTTTACGTTCAGATGGTCACCCATGGCCAGAAACACCAGAGGCCGGATACTGGGCGGCACTCGGGTGAGAGTCGAGTTTGTGATGGACATGAGAAACTGGGCCATGTCCAGGGCGTAGCCGGCGGGCCCGTCGCGCGCCGTCTGCGTATGCCAGTCGGGCCGCTCCATTGTTTCGAAGCTCTCGTCGATCTTCATCTCGACGTACTCAAAGATGCGGCTCTCTGCGAGTTTGCGCGCATCCTCAAACGCCTCGGTTGCTTTGAGAACCACCCGGCCGCGCCGTCCCGACATGCGCAGCGATTCCAACAGAGTTTGAACTCGTCTGGATGCATACTCAAAGTACTCGAGGTTCACCAGCACCTGCACCATGACCTCGTGTTGCTTTGCTTTTATGTTGCCCTCCAGACACTTGACAAACTCCCGGCACACTGTATCCGTCAAGAACTTATCCACGGCAGCCAGCAACGTATCCTCTACCACTGCCGGCGAGCGCTGGAACTGGTCAAAGAACGAGTTGTGGTGGGTGATGAGAGAGCGCAGGTCCGCGCACGTGAGCGGATAGATCTCCGAAAACGGGAGCACGCGGGGATACGGCTTGGGGTTGGCGTCGTTGGGGTCGTCGTACCATACAATGCTCATGATAGTCTCGTACAGATCCGGCTTGTTGATAACCATGGCCATATGGTCGTCCTTTTTCCAGCTGTGGTGAAACGATTCGATGCTTTTGCTCACCAAATGCGCGCTGAAATGGGCCAACAGATCCCGCAGAAGCGTGGAGATGCTACCCACATTAAAGCCAAAGTTCTCCATGGTCTCCATAAACGTCGAGAGCATGTCTTTGAACGGCGTGAGCTCGGATGTGTGTTTTAGATGAGGGATCTGTCCGGAAATTATCTCCGAAAGCGAGCGGGCAAGTTGCTCCCATAAATCGTCCACTTGCTTGCTTTGCCGGATCCGGGGCAGCTGGTGCGAGATGACCCGTTCCGAAACACAAAAGCCGGTCACTGCCCGCAAAATCTCTGGGGTGACTTCGCGCGTGGACTGCGGGATAAGCGTGGCGCTTGTTTTCTGGCGATGGGCCTCGAAATGGTCGCTGAGGTCCTTGATTTTGTGCAGCTTGGAGAACACCAGCTCCGCCTCGTACAGCGGGCCTAGGTCCAGCTCCAGCTTGGCGTCGGCAAAGAAGTTCTCGCCCGACTCGCGATACGCGAGCTCCACCGGCGAGTTGAAGCGGAATGGCTGAAGATGCCGCCGGCTGGCCACGCGCATCTCCCATTGCTTGCGCTGCTCCGCCAGCAGGCTATAAGCCTTTGAGCCGAGAGCGTCGGTACGTTTGTCGAGGCTGTCGGTGAATTCGTCGACGCTCTTGAAGGTAGTAGTGACAATGAGTTTTGTGAGGGCCGGTACTGCACGCGAGATCATGTTTGTGAGGTCGAAATGGCGCATTTTGTCCAGGCCCATGGCCTGCAGCTCGTGAAGCGACTGCACGGCCGCGACGCGATGGCTGCTTTTCAGCAATTGGTGCACCTGGTTGGTGTGTTCCAGTGCTTGCAAACATGTACGCGTTGTGGCCAAAGCACTCTCAATGTTTCTGCGAGTGCGGTTCATGTTGACTTGGGTAGACGACTGCTCAACCAACGCCTTGCCCGAGCGTTCGATCTGCGACGCTACCAAGTCAACTGTTTGGGAAATGTCTTGGCTCTTGCCGCGAATATTCTCCAGGTACTCTGACGCTTCTAAAAAGGGGTTATCGTTATCCTCACAGATGCTGCGGATCTCGTTTTCGCGCGTAGATTCCATGGCTTGCAACTCATCGATCACGTCCTCGGTGGACCTGCTTATGATGGCACTTTTGATGATGGGCGCAAGCTGCTCGATATGGCTGCTGTCCGATACCGCCAGGCTCTTGCCGCCTAGCAGATAGTCGGACGATTGCAGCAGATGCGACAGCTGAAGCCGGATATCGTCGGCCATTGCCTTGTCCCAGCTTACTTGGTCCAGCGGTTAGTCGTTTCGGCTCCCAGCTTAGTGCTGAGAGCCACCGCTTAGTAGCCACCGCAGTGTCCCTCTGCTTAGAAGCCTCCCTCGAAGCCTCCTTCGAAGCCTCTGCTTAGAAGCCTCTGCTTAGAAGCCGCGTTAGAACCAGCCCAAGACCACTACCTGAAACTAGTTAGAGCCGAGCGCGCATTGCTCCCAGAACACCCTAGGCCAGATTTCCCAAACGCTTGATATTAGTCTATCTTGGGCAGAGCCGGCATGATAGAATCGCGACTGCCCCAAGTAACCAAGCCCAAAGGTCCACTGGCGGCCAATGCCGCCGCTAGCCGCCCGCGTGAGCTTAACTCAGAATTTGTAATTTATCTAAACGATCAGCTGCATATGCGGCTAACCGCTCAAGCAGAGGTCCGACATTCCGGTCCGGGAAAGGCAACTGAAAAAAACTTTTGAAGTCCCGGGCTGGTTAGCCGCATCCGATTGTGCCTGAATATAGGAAATCCGCAGTTGAATATGGCTCTTGCAGCCACATCACCCACCGATATCGGACCTGGGGGCCACCTACTGGGCAGGGCTGGGAATCGTATATTAGCGCAGGGCCTCCTGCAGATCATTCCAATGAGCTCCTTGGCACCCGACCGCTCAGCGTCGATGATGAACAGGCTCCCGCCAGAAATCATAGGCTGTATCAGTGATTATTGCGGCCAGGCAGACGCTTGTAACCTGGCAATGACGTGCACACAGGCCGCAAGCATTGTCGTGCCGCGCCTTTTTAATTGTATTGTGCTCGATACCGGCCCGCGATCGCTGTATCCGGAACGGCCATCGAAATACGTGACTGAGGATCTGCCCAATGTGCCCACCACGGTGGTGCGGACGGTAGCGGGCCTCAAGCAATGCCTGCGAGCACTGTCGCAATTCCCACACCTTGCTGCCAAGGTCTGGCGGCTGGAAGTGCTGTCCAACGTGGCATTGAGCGACCGCACGCTGCACACGATGTTCTCCGAGGCGTTTGCGAATCTGCGCGGGCTTAAAGTCCTGCAGTGGTCTGCGTGCCCAGAACTGCCGCTGGACGTCCTGGCCACGCTGCCGCAAAAGGACAGTCTGCGGGTGCTGGATGTGGACCTAGCGGTTCGGCCGTGGCAAACGTATCCTCGCATGGAGTTCAAGAACCTGCGGCGGCTGGTGGTGCGGCCGTTTTTGAAGGCCGAGTTCCTGAACTGGCTCCGCAATGTCGTTGCCCATTCCCCCGCACTCGAAGAGGTATGGCTGTGCCGGTTCTTGGACTCCAAGAACGAGGTGGGCTCCTCGTATGCGTTTGTGGGCCTCAACGATATGCCCGATGAGGAAGTGTTTGCCATCACGCACTTTTTCGCCAACACTCCGCACTGGAGCTTGCGCCGGTTGGGGCTGCTGCAGATCATGGTCAAGGAAGACGATGCCGAGCGCTTGACAACCAGCATCGATCTCGAGATGCTGGAGGATCTGACCTTAACGGGAAGCGACGTGCCCAACATCACCTCGCCCCACAAACACTCGGTCCTGGCACACCTCATGTACCGCACGCCGAACCTGCGGCGGCTGCAGCTGGACTGGGGTGCACCAACTACTTTAATGGCCGATTACATTCGCCACCACACCGAGCTTGAGTCGCTGCACCTACATGTCTACGAGAACCCGCGCAGTCTCATCGACACGGTGAGCCGGCTGCCGTGCCTCAAGCACCTGACGCTGGTGCTGAAGTGCCGGTTCCGGTTCGAGGACTTTGCTCCCTTGCGGGCCTGCACGCAGCTGCAGACCCTAAACATGCCATTTAGCTTTGAGAGCACGACCTGGAAGCTGGCGGCGCAGTTGCCGCGGCTGCAGCTGCTGGAGCTCAGCTATAGTGCCGAGGGCACCGCAAACGGCCGGACCAGCCAAGCCCAGGGCACCAACATGTTAACTAGCAATCTACTGACGGTGGTGCACGAGGACGATGTGTACCCCTTGCAGTATGCGGGGATTCTTAGCGACTTGCGGCAGCATGCGGGTCTGGAGCATGTGCAGATAGAGTCTCATCTGCATACGCTCAAGCCCGCGGCCACGGATGTGGAGGTGCTTCGGCAGCTGCGGCGCTGTGATCCGATTTTCTGATGAATTATGAATGATGATAAATGTAACGTATATGTATGCCTTATGTCTATGCCATGTTTACTGCTGGGGCTGAAAAGCTGGGGTCGAAAAGCTGGGGTCGAGTCGTTTATACTGTGGCTAGGCGATGAATAGGGCGGTTCCTTACCCTAGTGTGGGGTCTTACATTAAAGGCTATACCAAAGGGGCAGTGCACGATGGTTGCTATCTACGTGTTAAGTGATTGTCGGACGTGGCCAAGATTGCCAGTTTGCTATTATCGGCTGATTGAGAGTGATTTTTAAAGTGATTTTAAATGGATTTAAAGCGCCGTTTAGGGTAACCACGTCCAGATCGTGAGGTTCCATCTACACAGCAGATATTCAAACCAGACAAAAAAGTATTCATAAATTCCCACCCTTCAAAATCATTTATCATTTACGATCTATAGACGCTTTTTCTAAACTCTGCGACCTATACAAAAGTGGCTTGGCACCAGCTGCGGGTACGGGTAGAACAAGGCGCGGCCGTCGACCGCGGCCCATCTGTCAGCGAATTCGTGATCGTTTGATATGGGAAAAGCGTCGAGTAAACTGTCCAAGGAAGACCTCAAGGAGCTCAAAGAGGTGACGCATTTTGAAGGCAAGGAGCTGCAGCAATGGTACAAAGGGTTTCTTAAAGACTGTCCGTCGGGCCAGCTTTCCCGAGACGATCTTCGCCGCGTGTACAAGCAGTTCTTCCCGTTTGGCGACCCCAGTAACTTTAGTGATCTCGTGTTCAATGTGTTTGACAGTGACAATAGTGGCACCGTGGACTTTAAGGAATTCATCACAGCGCTGAGCATCAGCTCGCGGGGCACGATTGACGAGAAACTCAAGTGGGCGTTCCAGCTCTATGATATCAACAAGGACGGCAAGATCAGCGAGGAGGAGATGCTGTCGATTGTGACTGCAATCTATAAGATGGTGGGGTCGATGATGAAGGTGCCCGAAGACGAGAGCACGCCGGAAAAGCGCACACAGAAGCTGTTTTCCATGATGGACAGCGACGGCGACGGGCTGATCACGTTTGAGGAGTTCCAAGAGGGCTCCAAGAAGGACCACACGATTGTGAGCGCGTTGAATTTATATGATGGTTTGGTTTAGGTATGTAGATGTTAGTTCGTTAAGAAACTTCTACTTTAGGAGCCGAGACAGTTTAGCCGAAACGAAGCGAATCCAGTGTTGTTGAAGACGCCCAAAGACACTTTCGATAGTTTAGGAGCCGGAGCTGAGCGAACGCATACTAAACTAAGCAAAGACACTTTAGATACTTTAGACACAACTAGCGTCGAGTGAACTACCTACAATAAATCATCCTCCACAGCCTCGATCTTATCCTTGATCTTAAGCCCAATCGACGTCTTCCACTTGTCCAGCTTGTGGTAGCGATCATACTCCCACAGCTTGTCAGTAAACGCCTGCTCATCGCCAGACTTGACTGCCTCCAGTAGATCCTGGAGAATGCCATATTCCTTGGTGGTGCTGAACGACGGATCCCACTCGACGTACTGGTCCAGGGCGGTGCTAGTAGCCACAAAGTCGCCGGTCGCGAGATGGCAGAAAGTGGCCTTGATAAAGTAGTCCTTTAGGCTGTAGCGGCTGAGGTTCGAGTTGAGGCTCTGCTTGGCCACGCGGTCAAAGTTCTCAATGGCAACATCAAACTGGTTGTTGAGGGCCGCGAGGTTGGCCAGCTCCAGAAACGCCTTGTTGCTCAGCGCCTCGGCACTGTCATTGTAGTACCAATCGCCGGCATTGCTGTAGGCCTTGATGGCCTTATCCTGGTTGTCGAGGTCGTTGACATAGACATTGGCAATGTCCATCTCGTAGTTGGCCGCGCGCCGGAACTGGCCCCGCAAAGTGAACAGTTGGATGGCCTCTTCCAATACCCGCACGGCGTCCTCCGGACGTTCCTGGCGATAGGCCTTGAATGCATCAACCAGCGTGTTGGCGGCGTCGTCTTTGGCATCGGTTTGCTTCTGAGCAGTGGCCGCCTTCTCCAGCGCCCGCCCCGCAGAAGTGCCGTCTTTGTTCAACCGGAACGCATTGGCGGCTTGCACATATAAATCGGCGGCCTCCTCCAACTGGAAAGATGCTCCGCCAAACACTTTGGTGAAGAATCCGCCGGTGGTGGACGCTTTCTTGTCGGCCTTGGCCAGCAGCTCTTGAGGATCCATGTTTAGCTGACTAGTCCTCCCTGGTCAAGTGCTCCCTAGTCAAGTGCTCCCCCAGTCAAGTGCTTACACTACTAGCTTCCTAGTGTTATCCTCCCGCACAGGTTTGTTTAGCTTACACTACTACCCTCCCGTACAGTACCTGATGCAGATGGAACAATCGCCCCGATCAATTGGAAAACAACGGGCGCGCCCGTTCAAGGCATACTCCAGCAGCGTTGATCTCAAACGGACGACTGAGAAGGAATACGCGACCCGAGCGGCCGAGCGCGCCGAGCGTGCTGAGCGCGAAAGCCGCCGCCTCCAGCGCGGAACTGGCCTTCTTGTGAGCAAAATCCCGTTCCTCCGGCTTGTGCGCGAAGTAGCGATGACGTTTGAGCGCAGCAACGGCAAAATCCGCTGGGAATCAAAGGCTCTCGAGGCGCTGCAAGTAGTTGCAGAGTGGTACATTGTGTGCCTGTTTCAGCGCGCGCAGCTGTGCTGCAGACACGCCAAACGCGTCACAGTAATGGTTAGCGACGTGCGGTTAGCTCGGCGGATCCGTGGCCGGGACCGCTTGTAGGGTGCTTTGAGTTCTTTGAGTGCTTTGTTGTGTGAGTATTGTGCGGTTCCAGGAGCACCGCTTAAAGGTGAGTGCTTTCAATCTGGTGAACATCGCCCTCTGAACATCGCTGTACGGCTGATGAGCCTCTGAGCCCCTAGTGGCTGTGGATATTTATAGTAATATTTAAACTAGTTGACATTGAGGATGCCCGGCAGCGGCTGGCTCCCCACGCTGAACAGCAGCCCCACGCCGGCAGCTGCTGCGCCAACAATGCCCACCGTGGTCCAGGCAAGCAGGTTAAACTGGAAGCTCACATCCTGCTTGCTGCAGTCGCTACCACCCCAGTAATAGGTGTAGTCGTTCTTCTTGGTGGTCTTGCAGCGGCACTGGTAGCGGTCGCCCACGGCCACGCACTTACCGCGGCCCGAGCAAGCGTTGGTCTCCTTCTCGCACTCGCTCTGCGACTCAAACGAGCCTGGAAGCGCTCGCCGCTTGCTGCTGCCGGACGCCTGCGTGTCCCGCGTGCGCTTGGCCAGCTTGGTGTAGGCCACGTCGGGCAGGTTCGAGCCTTGCGGCACGCCAATCAGAAGCACCTTGGACTCCAGCTGGTCTAGCGCACTCAATGTGGCTTCGAGATCGCTGCCGTCCACCAAAACAACCGGCCAAGCCTCCTGGTCGAGCACGGCAACGTCGGCAGCCGCCAGAGCGGCCGGCTTGAGTTTCGGGGCCTTCACCGGGTTCTTGACGGCAAACGAGGCCGAGCCCAGGGCCTTTTCGGCCTTTTCGACATCAAAGTCGTTGATCACAACAACAGCAGCGTTGCGGCTATCAAACAAAGTGGACGGAACCAGCTGCGCAGACGCAAGCGCCTCGAGCGACGAATCGGCCTCGCCGGAGCCCGTGAAATGGGCGACCAGCACCTTCACCATCTCACTATCGAGCTCGGTATTGGCAGGAGCAACAGACTCGCCGTGCAGCACATACACCGGCAGGGTTGCAATTGCCAGGCCAATTAGGGCGAGATAGCGAAGCATGTGTAAGCTGATGGGTGCTGCGCTGAGATCATGATCCCTGGGCTAGGAGGTGGGAGCTGGCTGGGCTGGCTGGACTGTCTCCCGCATTAAAGACAAAAGGGAGAGAAAGAAAAGTTGCCGTTAATTTATAGGTACAAATAGGTGATATAAAGCTAAACCTTCTCGGCAACCTTGATTGCCGCTCGGCAGCCCGTCTTGATGCCCTCGGTGAGCAGCATGTAGGGGACGGCCTTTTTGCTGTCATTGGCGACCGCAGTGTCGAGATGCTCGAGCTCGTCGTCGCGGAACTCGGAAATCAGCTTCTTGAGGCTCGTAAAGTCTTGGTTATCGGGGAATGTCTCGTGAAGATGCCGTAGCTGGGCATTATAATGGCCGCCAATGACGGTCTCCACTGCCTCGGTGCATGCCATGGCGGCTTCTTTGCCGAGAAGAGCGGTTCCGGCACCCAATGCCAGTGCCGCGACCTTCCACACTGGCGTCAAAAGTGAGGGCCGAACTCTTCCTTCCACCTGAAGGTCGTTGAAGGTCTTATGATGATGGATCTCCTGATCCCACATATGGCGGATCAGCGGAGCCAGCTGGGGCTTTGTTTGGGAAAACACAAAGTATTGGCCCGCATAAATATAGTCTGCGCCAAGCTCACCTGCCTGGTCCACTCGCACGACCTTTTCTAGGTACTTGCGTTGGGGTTTAGAGACGTTGCTGTTGACTGCTTTAATAGCCTGACGGAGCATGCCTGACTGACCGTAGACTGACTACTGACTAGTACTTACTACTGCCCTGACTACTAGACCCGACTATCGGCTCTAGCTGACTAGCTAGAGCTCTAGCTTGGACTAGAACCCAGGATAACAGAGAGCACCAGCTCTCACTAGCCCAGAATAGGCATACGACAGCATAAATAACTAACTAAAATCAGGGTCCGAATCTAATTCAGACACCTCGGAATCAGACTCAAAGTGCGGCCGCTTGCGGTCCTCCAACTTGAAGCCATATTCCGGCACAAGACGCACCACTTCGGGAGACCCAACTACCTTGAATACATTGGCCTGTAAAGGCATCAATTGCCCTTCTTCGCAGCCTTGATCGCCTTCTCCTTCTCCTTCTTCTCCAGCTCGCGGCGAGTGCCCTTGAGCAGCTCCAGGTGGCCCACCCGCGACGACAAAAGTTTCTCGGTGGCCGACGTCAGGGCTGCCGAATGCTTCTTTTGGATCTGCACGTCCTTGCGAGCCGCCTTGGTGCGGGGCTTGAACGTCTTGGCGCCCTTTTTCAGTTCCTTTTGTGATTTTGTCTTTTTCTTCACACCCGCAACAGATGCCTTTAGGCCGCCTTGAGGCATGTTGGGAGGTGTCTGTTTAGTCCTCTGGCCCTTTACAGAGAGACCTAGTTTCGAGGTGCTGGATGCAGGATCGAGATGGGCCTAACCCTGTAGAAAAATTATTGCCCGCTGACTCAAACCTCACACCCTTTTCAGGTTAGTTTACCATTTCTTGAAATGTTGGTGAAAAGTGGCTCTGTGGCCAATTCGCCGTTTAGAGTCAATGCCTACCTCAACAACATCAACAAGGCCCTCAACTCCTCGGCAGTGGTCGCGCTTCGCAGCATTTATGTCCACTATGTCAAGCTGACTCCCGAGTCGCAGCTCGCCAATCCCGAAACCGCTGCGGGCAAAGACCAGCTGCAAATCCTGGACCGTATCTTGACTTATGATGCGCCTGTGCCTACAGACGACGCTCTGGGCCAGGCCCTGGTCACTGCAGTTGAGACGGGCAGCTCCGATCAGCTGCCGGATTCTTGTTACCTGCTGTATGTGGTTCCTCGGGCTGGCACGGTTTCGCCGTGGAGCAGCAAGGCCACCAACATTCTGCAGAATTGCCACTTTGAAAACGACGTCGAGCGCATCGAGCGCGGCGTGGCGTTTCTGTTCAAGGTCCGCAAGGGCTTCCCGTTTGACGAGTACCTCAAGGCGCCGGCGTTTCTGGACTGCGTGCATGATCGCATGACCCAGACGGTAGAATTGGCTCCCGTCAAGGAAGACCAGCTGTTCCACCATGGCAAGCCCAAGCCGCTGGTGTCAATGCCTCGAGGCCAGATCGCCGAAGCCAACAAACAGCTTGGGTTGGCGTTGGACCAAGCCGAGATTGAGTACCTCAACACCGCGTTCCCGCACCGCGACCCCACCGACGTGGAGTTGTTTATGTTTGCGCAGGTCAACTCCGAGCACTGCCGGCACAAGATCTTCAATGCCGACTGGAAGATCGACGGCGAGGCCAAGCCCAAATCGCTGTTCAAGTGGATCCGGGCAACAAACGACGCCAACCCCAAATATACCATCTCTGCATACAGCGACAATGCCGCCGTCATGGAGGGTTCGCCGGCGTTCTTTTATGCGCCCGACCCCAAGTCCAAGCAGTACTCGCTCACCAAGGAAGAGGTTCCGTACCTGGCCAAGGTCGAGACCCACAACCACCCCACCGCGGTGTCGCCGTTCCCTGGTGCCGCCACCGGTTCTGGCGGTGAGATCCGTGACGAGGGTGCGGTTGGCCGCGGCTCCAAGTCCAAGGCCGGTCTGGCCGGCTTCACCACCTCGGACCTGCTGATCCCCGAGTTCACGCAGCCGTGGGAAATCGACATGGGCAAGCCCTCGCATATTGCTAGCGCCCTGGACATCATGCTCGAGGCGCCTATTGGCTCGGCCGCGTTTAACAACGAGTTCGGTCGCCCTGCTCTCGGCGGCTACTTCCGCACTCTCACCACCGCCGTGCCCACGCCCTCGGGCAAGACCGAGGTGCGCGGCTACCACAAGCCGATCATGTTGGCCGGCGGCATGGGCACTGTGCGGCCGCAGTTTGCTCTCAAGGACCGCCGGATTACGCCCGGCGCGGCTTTGATTGTGCTGGGTGGCCCGGCCATGCTCATTGGTCTCGGCGGCGGCGCCGCTTCGTCCGTCGGCTCGGGCGAGGGCTCGGCCGATCTTGACTTTGCGTCGGTGCAGCGCGGCAACCCCGAGATGCAGCGCCGCGCCCAGATGGTCATTGATGCCTGCACTGCTCTCGGTACCAACAACCCGATCATCTCCATCCACGACGTGGGAGCCGGCGGTCTGTCTAATGCGTTCACCGAGCTGGTCCACGACAACGACCTGGGCGGCGATTTTGACATCCGCAAGGTGCCCAGCATCGACCAGTCCATGTCGCCCATGGAGATCTGGTGCTGCGAGGCCCAGGAGCGCTACGTGCTGGCGGTGCTGCCCAAGGACCTGCCTCTGTTTGAGGACATTTGCAAGCGTGAGCGCGCCGTCTACGGCGTCGTTGGCGAGGCAACTGCCGAGAAGCACCTGCTTGTCACCGACAGCCTGCTCAAGTCCACGCCCGTGGACCTGGATATGTCGGTGCTGTTTGGCAAGGCGCCTAAGATGTCGCGCACGTCGCAGACCAAGCGGCTCAAGCTCGAGCCCGTGGCCGCGCCCACCGACTTTGCCGGTGCGCTGGACCGCGTGCTGGCGGTGCCGTCGGTGGCGTCCAAGTCGTTCCTCATCACCATTGGCGACCGCTCCATCACCGGCTTGGTGGGCCGCGACCAGATGGTCGGGCCCTGGCAGGTTCCCGTGGCCGACGTGGCCGTGACGATTGCGTCTTACGGCCAGGGTGTGGTCAGCGGCGAGGCGTTTGCCATGGGCGAGCGGCCCACGCTGGCCATCACGTCGCCGGCGGCCGCGTCGCGCGTGGCGGTGGCCGAGTCGCTGCTGAACCTGTTTGCCGCTGACGTGCGCAGCCTCGACGAGGTGCGCCTGAGCGCCAACTGGATGGCGTCGCCCAACTACGAGAACGACGGCGCCGATCTCTACGACGCCGTGCAGGCCCTCAGCGAGTTCTGCATTCCTCTGGGCGTGTCGGTGCCGGTCGGAAAAGACTCGATGTCCATGTCCATGAAATGGGACAAGAAGCAGGTCACGTCGCCTGTTTCGGTGGTGGTCACCGCGTTTGGTGCCGTCACCGACGTCAACCGTACCTGGACGCCGCAGCTGGCCAAGGATAGCTCGGCCAAGCTCGTGCATGTGACTGTTTCCAACTCGAGCCAGCCTCGTCTCGGCAGCTCGGTGCTGGCCCAGGCATACAGCCAGGTCGGCAGCTCGGGTCCCGACGTGGACTCGGCCACGCTGGCGGCGCTGATCAAGGCCATCACCGCCCTCCACCGCGAGGACATTGTGCTGGCGTACCACGACATCTCCGATGGTGGCTTGATCACCACCATTCTCGAGATGGCGTTTGCCGGCCACGTTGGCCTGGACATCAACGTTGACGGCCCTGCCTTTGACCTGTTTAGCGAGGAGGTCGGCGCTGTTTTCCAGGTCACCGACGTGGCTGCGTTCTCCAAGATCCTCGAGGCCAACGGCGTGCCTGCTGCCGCCATCAAGGAGGTGGCCACCGTGGACGTGCGCAAGGAGCAGCCCATCACCATCAGCGCCAAGGGCGAGCAGCTGCTCAGCAGCACGCGGGCCCAGCTGCAAGACAAGTGGGCGCGGGTGTCGTATAATATGCAGCGCTTGCGCGACAACCCCAAATGCGCCGACCAGGAGGTGGCCAACATCGCCGATAACGCAGACCCGGGGCTGTTTTACAAGCTCACGTTTGACATCCCCGAAGCCACGCCTGCTGCTGAGACCGGCCGCCCCAAGGTCGCCATTCTGCGCGAGCAGGGCGTCAACGGCCACATGGAGATGGCCAACGCCATGGAAACCGCCGGCTTCGACGCCGTGGACGTTCACATGACCGACCTGCTGTCGGGCCGGGTGGATCTCAAGGACTTCCACGGCCTGGCTGCCTGCGGCGGCTTCAGCTACGGCGACGTGCTGGGAGCCGGCAACGGCTGGGCTGCGTCGGTGCTGTACAACCCCAAGGTCAAGCAGATGTTCAGCGACTTTTTCGCTCGCGACGACACGTTTGCCCTGGGCGTGTGCAACGGCTGCCAGTTCCTGTCGCGGCTCAAGAGCATTATCCCCGGCTGCGAGGACTGGCCATCGTTTGAGCGCAACTTGTCGGAGCAGTACGAGGGCCGCACGTCCATGGTCGAGGTGATCGACGATGACGCCAGCCAGAACGAGCCCAGCGTGTTTTTGCAGGGCATGCGGGGCTCGCGCATGCCTATTGCCGTAGCCCATGGCGAGGGCCGGGCCGTGTTTGCCAGCGAGCAGCAATTCCAGCGCTTCCAGCAGAAGCACCTGGCGGTCATCCGGTTTGTCGACAACTTTGGCAAGGCCACCGAGCGGTACCCGTTCAACCCCAACGGCTCGCCGCAGGGTATCTGCGGCATCCGCAGCCCCAACGGCCGCGTTCTGGCCATGATGCCTCACCCGGAGCGCAACGTGATTGCGGCCGCTAATTCGTATCCCATGGAGGGTGCCAAAGAGGGGCCATGGCTGCATCTGTTTAGAAACGCTCGGTTGTGGCTTGACCAGGTCGAAGCGTAAGCTACTCTACAGTATATACAGTAATAATCGTCAGATTGCATCCTTTTACTCGTCCTTTATCGTCATGCTTTTTCATATATTTTCCTCTTTCATGTGTGTTCTCCTTTCATGTGTGTTCAGTGTCGTAGAGTTTACCGCTGCAGTTTAGCGTCGCAGCTTCATGGCTGACATGGACTATATGCAGCAGGCCCTGGACCAGGCCAATAAAGCCCTGCAAGCAGAAGAGGTCCCCGTGGGTGCAGTGTTTGTGCACGATGGGAAAGTGATTGGCCGAGGCTTTAATGATACAAACCGCACGCTGTGTGGCACAAGGCATGCCGAGTTTCTCGGCATCGACGAGATTCTCCAGTCGCACCCTGCTGAAATTCTCAAAGAAACAGACCTCTATGTCACTGTGGAGCCATGTATAATGTGTGCGTCGGCTTTACGGCAGCTGGAAATTCGCCGCGTATATTTTGGCGCTGCAAACGACCGGTTTGGCGGCTGTGGCTCGGTCGTTAGCGTCAACAAAGATCCCGGCCCGCAAAGGCCCTACCCTGCCTACCCCGGGTTTATGCGCGAAGAGGCCATCATGTTGCTTCGCAAGTTTTATGTGCAAGAGAACCCCAAAGCACCGGTGCCCAAAGCGAAAAAGCAGCGAGTGTTAAAGGATAATATCGACGACCTGAACTACAAAGACTATGTCACTAGAGACGAGTTCATAACCGTCTACGGCGAGGACCAGCTGCACTTGTTTGACCGCCCTTTGGAATAGACTGTCTTCATAGACTGTTTTACTCTGTTAGACTGACTCCTACAGTTTAACTGAGCGCAGTTTTACTTAACTTATACTAGCTAAACAACTAGAGCTTGTTCTTGCCGTCGGTGGGCAGCTCGAGAGCAGCTGCCGAAATGGCAGTGGTGTTGCGCTCCACAACCTTTGTCTCGAAAATAACCTTGTTGCCCTCCTTCCAGCCAGTGACCTTCAGGGTCTCGCCAGGGAATACATGACCGGCAAACCGCACCTTGATGTTCTTGAAGATGCCGACCTGCTCCACCAGCAGCCGCACCGTCACGCCAAACGTGGCCAGGCCGTGCAAAATAGGCCGGTCAAAGCCGCCCACAGCCGCAAAGTTGGGGTCGATGTGCAGCGGGTTGAAGTCTCCAGACAGCCGGTAGATGGCCGCCAGGTTCTCGGGGGTCTTGTACTCGACCTCAAAGTCGTGGGGCCGCGACGGCGGCTTGTTGGCCGCGGTGATGGGGCCGTAGTCGTCAAACTGCTTGGGGCCGCCAAACCCGCCAGAGCCCCGGAAGAACGTGGACATGACGCTGGTGAACACGGGCTCGCCGGTCGCCTTGTCGGCGGTGTTGTACTCGATCATCGACACGGCCGCCTTGCCCTTGTCGACCACCTGCAGCAGCTTGGCCTTTGTCTCAAAAGTGCCCTCGTCAGGAATCGGCCACTTTTTGATCTCCAGATACTGCTCGCCGTGCAACAGCTTCATGGGGTTCATGTTTTGAATGAACTCGCTGTAGTCCACGGGGGTAAAGAACATGGGGATCACGCCAAACGACGGCACGGGGCCAAAGTCGTCGTCGCCCTCAAACACGTACTTGAGGTCGTAGGAGCTCGCGCCCACGCCCAGGTTGTACAAGGCAATGGTCTTTGCGTCGTAAGAGTATTCGCCGGTGGCCAGCTCCTTGCCCGAACTCGAGTCGGAGCCGCTGTCGTCCTCGCCGTCGCCATTCTCGGCCTCGGCAGCCATCTCAAAGATGTACATGTTGGACTCTGTGGCCGACGAAGGATGGGTGGCCCGGCCATCGTCAAAGTTGGTGATGGCCGCCCAGTGGTCGCGCACCTGCTCAGGCGTCACGCCATCCTTGCCAATCTTGATGGCAACACCACCGGTGCGCTGCCAGCGGTTGCGGCCGATCCAGCCGGCGCCGGCCTCAAAGCACAGGCCAGTGTCGGGGGCCTGGTCAGACGCGAGCAGCACCGTGATAGGAGCAATGTACTGGGGCTTGAACAACTCCAGCATCTCCTCGGTAAACACGCCCGAAGTCATGTTGGTGCCGGCGGTGGGGGCCACGGCATTCACGAGAATGTTGTACTTTGCGCCCTCGATGGCGGCAGCCTTTGTAAACCCGAGAATACCTGCCTTGGCGGCAGCATAGTTTGCCTGGCCAAAGTTGCCGTAGATGCCCGACGTCGACGGCGTGTTGACCACGCGGCCGTACTTTTGCTTCAAAAAGTAAGGCCATGCCGCCTTGGTCACCGCGTACGTGCCGTACAGATGTACCTGCTGGATCACGTTCCACAGCTCGTCGGTCATCTTGACCATGGACTTGTCGCGGATGATACCGGCGTTGTTGATGACGGCGTGCACGGCGCCAAAGTTGTCAATGGCAGTCTTGACCACCGCCTCGCCGTCGGTCACGCTGTGGGTATCAGCCACCGCAGTGCCGCCGGCGGCCTTGATCTTGTCGACGGTCTCCTGGGCGTTGCCGAGGTCGTTGACCACCACCTTGGCGCCCAGCTTGGCCAAAAGCAGCGCATACTGCTGGCCAATGCCGGCTCCGGCGCCGGTCACAATCACCACCTGGTCCTTGAACGAGATCTCCTCGCCCTGCGGGTTGGCCTCGAGCTTGCCGTTGTTCTCGGCAACCGTGAGCAGGTCCTTGGGGCCGGTGGGGTACTCCACCTCGCCGTCAAAGTTGTTGATGTCATCCCAGCGCTTGACCACCGCCGAGGGCGTAAACGACTCGTCGGCCTTGAACGCCACGCCGGCGTTGCGCTCCCACCGCACCTTGGTCACCACACCCGCAGCGGTCTCGTAGATGCCGTTGCTGTCGGTGGTGTCCTTGTGCACCAGGTAGCCCACCACAGGCACAATGTAGTTGGGGTTGAGCTTCTCCAGCACATCGGGCGGAAGCACCGTCTCGGTCATGCGGGAGGCGGCCAGCGGCACAATGACGTTGGCGGTGATGTTGTACTTTGCGCCCTCCTTGGCCAGCGTCTCGGTGAAGCCCACCAGCGCCAGCTTGGCGGCCGAGTAGTTTGCCTGGCCAAAGTTGCCGTAAAGACCAGCGGCCGACGCCGTGTTGATGATGCGGCCAAACTTTTGCTCCCGCAGGTATGGCCATGCCGCCTTGGTGACCTTGTAGGCACCAAACACATGCACGCGCTGGATGAGGTCCCAGTCCAAGTCAGTCATGTTCTTGATCGACTTGTCGCGGAGAATGCCGGCGTTGTTGATGATAATGTGCACGGTACCAAACGCCTTGATGGCGGTGTCGATGATCTTGTCACCATTCTCGACGCTGTCGTAGTTGGCGACCGCCTTGCCGCCGAGGTCCTCGATTTCCTTGACCACGCCATCGGCCACTCGGCCATTGGCAGCATCGCCCTTGAGCGAGCCGCCGAGGTCATTGACGACGACAGAGGCGCCACGACCGCCGAAAAAAAGTGCATATGCTTTGCCGAGACCACCGCCGGCACCGGTGACCACGACTACTTGTCCATCATATCGAATTTGATCACTCATGGGATTGATCAAGTATAGGGAAAGGTGGGGTTGGTGCAACCCCACAGTCTATATACCTGCTAGGGTTAGGCTCGGCTGACGACACGTGCCGAGGTCGGAACCGGCGGGGGCGGGGTAAACCGACCCGCCCAAGGCAATGTTTAGTCGGAATTAGTTGGTTTGCATTCAGAGATGGAAATTGGCTCGATTCCACCGCTTTTGCTTCTTCTTTCGCCCCACGGCAAAACATGCATACCCCACACTGGCCTGCCCTGACGAGCCGAGCCGAGCATGTTCCATGTGGGATCAAAGCCGTAACCGCCAAAATTATTGTTCTAGATTTTTCCTACTATACTATTAGCCACTGTCCTATGCCCAGCAGTCTCCAATTCTCTTTATTGCATGGGTCACCTGGGTCACCTGGTGCCTGTCGCCTGGCCTGGCCTGCCCCGGGACCCTCCGTGCCCTGGACCCTAAGATATGCGGCATGTGACTGTGTGCCCCCAAGACTACTTAAAGCTTGGCTGCCTTTGCAAACTTTTGGGCAATGATCCGCCGTTGGATCTTGCCCGTGGCCGTCTTGGGCATCACCTCGGTGAAATAGATCCGGCTGGGCACCTTGAACTTGGATACCTTCTGGGCAACATAGTCCTGCAGCTCCTTTTCAGACACCTTCTTGCCCTTCTTGAGCACAATGGCAGCATTGACCTGCTCGCCGTACTTTTGGTCGGGCGCTCCAAACGCCACCGCCTCGGAAACGGCAGGGTGGCTGAGCAAAATGCCGTCCAGCTCGATGGGCGAGATCTTCTCACCGCCGCGATTAATCAATTCCTTGATGCGGCCCGTGATCACCAGCATGCCGTTGGGGTTGTATTTGCCCTGGTCGCCGGTCCGGAAGTACCCGTTGGTGAATGCCTCGGCATTGGCTTTGGGGTTGTTGAGGTAGCCGGGCGTGACGTTGGCACCTTGCACGGAAATCTCGCCCTCTTTACCCTGAGGAAGAATGTTTCCCTTGCCATCAAGAATCACCACCTTGGTGCCGTGGCCCACGCCAACCGTGCCGGGCTCACGCTTGCCCGGAGGCAGACTATTGGAGGTCATTTGGTGACAGGCCTCGGTCATGGCATAGGCCTCCAAAACGGGGGCCTGGAACGCCTCTTCGAGCTGGTGGAACGTTGCGGGCGCCAGCGACGACGAGCAGCTGCGAATGAACCGGATGTTAGGCAGCGGCGACGGCTTTTTGGTCTGCAGCAGGATCTGATGGATCGTAGGCACCGCAGTGTACCAGTTGGCCTTGTACTCGATGAACTGGGCCCAGAAATGGCCAGCAGAGAACTTGGGGGGCACAATCACGCGGCCGCCCGACGCCAGCGGCGACAAAAGACCCGCCATCAGGCCGTGCACATGAAACAGAGGCATCACCAGGTACGACGTGTCATGGCGGTTCAGCTTGTAGGTGCCAATGATGTTATGGGCACTGGCAATCATGTTCCGCTGCAGCAGCGGCACTGCCTTGGGCCGGCCGGTGGTGCCGCTGGTATGCAGCACAAAGGCGATTTGCTCCGACGTGGCCGGTGACAGCTGCGACTTGCGCAGCGACAGACCCTTCTGCTCCTTGAGATCAAGTACAACCCGCTTGCCATCCCAGAAGACCTCGGCAATGGCGGCATTGAACTTGTGAGCAGCGGCAATCGCCGGGTAGTTGTCGGCAACCGCTCCTTTGGGCACCAGCACGAGCTTGGACTTGATGTCCTCAATGTAGAACTCAAACTCGGGCGTCTTATAAGCCGGGTTGAGGGGCGCAGCAACAATGCCGGCGCCAGTCACGCCCAAAAACGCAGCCACAAACTCGAGCGAATTGGGCAGCGAAATCGACACTGCGTCCTGCGTCGAGAGACCAAACGCAGCAAGCTGCTGCTGGACATCAGCAACAATCGCCCGCAGCTGCTCGTAGTTGAGGTCGGGGCCGTTGGGCACGGCCACGGCCTTGTTCGAGCCAGGAATGGTTGCCAACAATTGCTGGAAAGTAGACATGGGGGTGAGTCAATTTTGGATGTTCGGCCGCTATCAGATATCGAACCCTAGCAGGCAGAGAGGGGATGCGCTCACGTCACGTGCCCGCGGGTCATGCTCGGTCGACCGGTAGATGCATGGTCACAACACATGCATAATCACTAATATCGCGCCGCAGCTGACAGCTATATAGGCCGCATAATTGAGCCCACTTAGGAACAAAACAGGCAGGTTGACATGACAAGACAACCAGCACTATTTATAGGCCATGGAAGCCCCATGAATGCTATTGAAGATACCGAATTTGCTCGCGGCTGGGAACGGCTCGGCAAGGCACTGCCGAAACCAAAGGCTATAGTGGTTGTGTCGGCTCATTGGTATGTCCCTGGCACGCGGGTCACTGCGCAGAGCCAACCAAAAACAATCCACGATTTCGGCCCGCGGTTCCCCAAAGAATTGTTCGAAAAACAGTATCCTGCTCCGGGCAATCCCGAGCTGGCGAAAAAAGTGCAGGCTTTGCTGGGCGAGCCGGCCGAAACCACTGAAAAATGGGGGCTGGATCACGGAGCATGGGCCGTGCTGGTACATTTGTACCCCAACGCCGATATCCCGGTGATTCAGGTCTCGATTGACAAGACATTGACCAACGAGCAGCACTATGAGCTGGGCAAAAAGCTGGCGAGTTTGCGCGACGACGGCATCCTTGTGCTGGCCAGCGGCTCGCTGGTCCACAATCTCGATGCCTCGCGCGATCCGGCCATTGACCAATCCAAGCCGTCGCAGAATACTGTGGACTTTAACGACTTTGTGAAGCGAGGGCTGGCCGACCGCTCCATCACCAGCCCGTTGGTGCAGTGGGAAAAGCAGTCGACGGCATTGGAGGCCCATCCCACGCCCGAGCACTACTTGCCGATTCTGTATCTGTTGGGGCTTGCCAGTGAGACGACTGACGAAATCAGTATTCCTTTGGAGGGCTTTGATACCAGCAGTCTATCCATGATGTGTGTACAGGTTGGCTAGCGGCCAGCTGGTCAAGTCCTCAAGCGCAAAAAGTTAAGCAGTTCAAGCAGTCAGCTTAAGTAGTTTACGCGGTTTAAGTTTAAGCTGTTTAAGCAGTTTAAGCAGTCAGTTAAACTGTCGGTTCTTCGGTTTATGCCATTAGTTTATGCCATCAGTTTAAGCAGTCATTTCGCAGGGGCCGCAACACACCACCAATTATCCCTTTCGTAGCCGCTTTCAACAATCTCTCCTCCTGCAGATATAACGTCCTCCTCCAGCTCGCCCTGCTTGTATAGATGATAAAACCGATGATAGACCTTAGTAGGATCATGGTTGTCTTTCCAAGGCACCATCACATCTTGATCCATGCCTTCATGATAGCCCCGTTTCGACTGTTTCTGTTCCAACGCCCACGCATATATAAGTGCAGTGCCATTGTCCACCAGCGTCTCGAGAATCGCCTTTACTGCCTCGATCCGACGGTCGCGGGTACTGAAGTGGTGGACAACGGCGATTGAGATGGCAAAGTCGAACCGCTTGAACGGCAAAGCCAATCCGTCGCACCTTAGCGCATCGTCACTACCGTTCTCTGTTTTCGCATAGGCGATTTTCGTCAGTTCAAGCGACCGGTCTCCGCCCACCATGTACACATGCGGATATCCCAGGTACTTTCCGTTTCCTCCACCAACATCGCAGCCTATTGAGCCGGTTGGCTGGCTCTTCAAGTAGACATCGACCCGCGGCCATGGTTTGTAGCGGGTATTGCTGAAATGATGGGCTATTTGTTCGTACACCTCATGGACATTTTCCAATTCTTTGCTGGGTTCTGGGGGTGTCATGTAAGATAAATATGCGGCTATAGATCAACTACTTAGCGGACTGAGGCAAACAGGGTCAACCAGGACGAACCAGGACGAACCAGGACGAACCAGCAAACAAACGCAAACCAAGGGCACACCGGATTTTTGGCATAGCCAATTATTATTACTGCGGCCCTGGCGTGACGTCCTTTTGAGGAGGAAGACCCCGCAGATCGCGCAGGACTCGGTTCAGCTGGTTCTCGGTGCTGTCCGGCAGCGTCCGCTGTTCCATAAACTTGGAAAGACGCTCCTCAGCATCACTATTGGAAATGTGCTTTGAGTTTGTGACTCGAACTACCGTGGCCATGGCAGTTGCAAGGATGGGAAAAAAAGTTGGGTTGAAAAATCCACTAAGCACTGCTGGGGTTAGCCATGTTCCGCATTCTCAGCTTGGCCAAGGCGCCGGTCGCACGCGCCACACAAACAGCATACACGGCCCAGATGGCTTCGCGGCCGTTTTCGTCGCTGATGCGGCCTATGAGCCGCCCGCAGATTGCTCCGAGCCGCATGCCGCTAGCTGCTGCGAGCGACATTGTCGGCGTGCCGTCGGGGGTGTCGCCTACTTTGGAACTGCTCGGCCAGGTGCGGTTTAAATCCCGCGGTAACACTTATCAGCCGTCGATGCTCAAACGCAAGCGGCGGTGTGGGTTTCTGACCCGGCTGCGGTCGCGCGGCGGCCGCAAGATCCTCGCCCGGCGACGGGCAAAGGGCCGCTGGTACCTTACTTATTAGGCTGCCTGAACCTTGTATATATCGTGTTGCTAGACCGAGTGTGGTAATTGTAGTAACTAACTAGACACTGTTGAACTCGGAATGTATCAAATTAGTTTGGGACTTGGTAGTAGTGAATTGTGACTTAGTGGAGATCGAAGTTTTTCGCTTAGACATGCTGCGGATCTCACGAGGGACCCCGACTCGGTTGGTGCGGTTTGCCAGCAAAAACGCTGCGAAGAAAACCAGCGAGGCGCCCAAAGTCGACCAGCGGCAGCTGGCGCAGCAGCGCGAGCGCGAACAGAAACGCATGCAGCTCAAGCGCGACAGTGCGCTGGCGATGATGAAGCTGCGGGACGAGGCGAAAAAGTCGCTGCAGCAGCCCAACTCCATGGACATTTCCACTGCTCTTAGATACATCCGGGCCGCCGAGGTCGGCCGCCCCGGGCACGCCACCACTTTGACCCTGACCATGCGCATAGTGGCCGATAAAGGCGTGCCCAAGATCAGCGGCACCTGCCGGCTTCCCCGGCCCCTGGACGAGGAGCGGATCTGCGTTGTGACCGGCGACAGTGCGCTGGCCGAGCAGGCCCGGCAGGCCGGCGCGGCGATTGTCGGCGGCGACGAGATCATCAATGCTTTGGCCGAGGGAAAGGAGCCCGACTTTGACCGCATGTATGCCACCCCCGATATGGTTGGCCGGCTCAGCCAGGTGGCCCGGATTCTCGGTCCGCGCGGGTTGATGCCCAACGCTAAGCGCGGTACCGTCACGGCCGACATTGGCGCTGCCATCACGGCTGCCCGCGGCGAGATGTCGTTCAAGCAAACCGACACGCTGCTGTCGCTGCCGGTGGGGCGGGCGTCGTTCACTGATACCGAGATTGTGCGCAACATTCTCACTGCGACCGACCGGGTGCGTGAGCTGCTGCAGGCGGTGCAGTCGGCCAAGAAGGGCTACATTGGTCGGTCGCTGCTGACGTCCACGGCCTCGCCCAGTATTGTTATTGAGGTTTAATGTATATAGTCTGTCTAGTTTCTGCCTGTTGGCTGTTTTGGTTGTTGCCTATTTGGTTGTTGCCTGTCTGGTTGTTGCCTGTGTGGTTGTTTAGTATCTTTAGTGTCTGCATGTTGCCTGTTTACTGAGTGGTTGGCATCTGTAGTAGGGTAGTGTCTCGCAGTGTAGAGTGCATCGTCAGCATGATCATCCCCGCGGTGTCGGCGTGGTGCGCGTTGGCAATCCCCCTATGGTACTACACTTTAACTATATACCGGGCGCCGCTTGATTCCAAGGCCATGGCTCGCTTTGAAGATATCGACAATATGATCCAAACAACCGTCCCCATCTACTTATACGGTAGCACCGAGACGCCGGATCTGGTCGCGGCAACGCAAATGATGCTGGACCAGCGCCTGGCCGACGACGGCATTTCCGGGTGGCGCATCGCCGTTTATGATGGCGCTAGCGAGCCCCACCCAACCGGTCTTGAGGTCCACGTCGACGTTGAAGACGCCGACACTTACTACATTTCCGAAAACGACCAAAAAGTCGAGATCTGGTACTCCATGACCACCCTGGCCGATGGCCGCGTGCCCGATCTGGTTGCAGGCATTCTTTTGGACGCTGTCTACGGCCCGGAACTCGAGTGGTTGAGCGGCGACCGCGCGCTCGCAAACCATGTCGTGGGGTACTCGCCGGCCTATCATCTGACCTTCAGTCTGTTTCACGGCGGCGGCGAGCCGCTATCGTGGGATATCGAGGGTGCATTGGACCGGTTTGAGCCTCTTCGCGCCGCTCTGCAGGCCAATGTCGCCAATCTCACCGTCGATACCCAGCTCGAGTACTATGCGGACCTGGGCAGCCAGCCCCATCGCGACAACGCCTCGGGCAAGCACCTGCTCTACAAGCCGGATTTAAGCACGCTCGTCAATTTCGCCGAATGGAGCCTGGCCTCGAGCGTCGACTACCCCACCCTCAACTTTGTGCTGTACATTCCGTCCCCGGACCAGACCCCGCTGGAGATCGAGACATCGCGCTCCAACTCGTTTCTGGTGCCGCAATGGGGCGGTGTGGCGATTGTCAACGAACTTGGCCCCGACCGCCGCCTGGACGCGGCCGCGCTGGCGCCGGTCATGGACATTTTTGCCTCGCAGCTGCTGGCGCTGCTGGGCGCGTCGCCAGAGCCCCAGTCGGTGCCGGTACGCCTCGAAACTCTGGCGAGAATATCCACCACCCGCGCGCTGCGGGCCGCGGCGGCGTCGCTCAGCTTGCTGGACCGCCTCGCCAAAAACATGCCGCAGATCGCCATCCCCGAGGGCGTCAAGACCCTGTCGGACCGGGCGCTGGCCGCCCTGGACGCCAGCCTGGCCGCCTTTCGGGCAAGCAACTGGGGGCTGGCGGTGTCGCTGGCCGGCCACGCGCTGGTCGACGCCGAGCGCGCGTTCTTCGACAAGCACATGGTCGCCCAGGCCTTTTTCCCTGACGAGCACAAGCTCGCCGTGTACATGCCACTGCTAGGACCCATCATCGTGGTGCTGCTGTCGGGCTGGCTGCGCCTGCTGCAGCGGCGCAAACTGTCGCCCGAGATTCTCCAGGAGCTGGCGGCCGCCGACGCTGCTGCCACCGAGAGCAAGATCCAGGTCGAGGCGGGCACCGTCGCGGGCACCGTCGCGGGCACCGACGTGGCCTCCGCAGACAGCAAAAAAACGAAAGAACCGGCCGAACCCGGTCGAGACAAGCCGGCTGTGGCCGAAACGTCTGGCTAATAACTATACACTACTTATATAGATTTCGACTTGACCTGGTCAGCTTGAGATTAAAGCCCTGTGAACAGCCCTTTTATCGCCCAGCCCG
Source organism: Wickerhamiella sergipiensis (assembly GCA_030563925.1). NCBI lineage: Eukaryota > Fungi > Ascomycota > Dipodascomycetes > Dipodascales > Trichomonascaceae > Wickerhamiella > Wickerhamiella sergipiensis. The sequence goes on from JAJMKN010000016.1 coordinate 99,589, forward strand.
GAGCCTAACGCTTGATCCACGCAGGCCGGATGCCCTGCTTCTCCAGCTCGTTGGCAGTCTTCTGTACATGCTCGCCCTGCACAACCACCTGCAACCCCGTGCGGATCTCCTGCACGGTGGTAGAACCCGCGCACGCGTGTCGCAGCCGCTCGGCCACTGCCTTGGGGTCCAGTAGAAACTTCTCGAGACCCGTGATCTTGGTGACAACCTTGTTGCCGCCGCGGCGCTCGGTGGAGATCTCGATCTGCGGAATCCCGCCTTTGAGCATTTTGGGCGGCGCATCGTCGTCTACCCGCTGAATGGTGTGGAAGGGATTGCAGTTGTTAAGAAACGCAGGCATAATCTTCTCGCGCGTGGTCTCGGTCACGTCCTGTTTCATACCAAGCGCTCGCCGCAGGTTGTCGTCGACTGCAACCTGCTTTCCGGTGGCCAGTTTCTCTTTCGAAATGTACTCCTCCACAAGCTTTTTCAGCTCGCCGGCAGTGTAGTACTGGTCGATCGAGTGCGGCTCCAAAACCGCCCGGGCTAGCGACCGCGGCTTGTAGAACAGCTTGGCGTCCATGGTGCCTTTGGCGGCCTGCTTTTCCAGCTGCGCAGCTGGCACCCGCTTCTTGGGCGCGGGCGGCAGGTTATCTGTAACCTGCTTGGCGCTCTGGATGCTGATGTCGCCTTTTTTATCCTTGAGCGTGAGCTTGCCTTCTTTTTCAGCGTGTTTCAGGAACTTGGCCAATTTTTTGAAGCTCGTGTTCTTGATGCTCAGATCGGGGTGGCTGTAGGGGAGGTTCTCATCAAGAAGAGCGGCAAACGTCGCCGACGGCATTGGGTATGTATGTGTGACAGAAAGCACTTTACCAAGTGCGTAGTTGAAGGCGTCGTCTGCTTCTTCAATTGTGAGCTCTTCGTCTTCCTCGCCGGCTGCTGCATCTGTTTCGCCTGCTGCTGCACCGGCTTCGCCGGCTGTTGCACCTGCTTCGGCTTCTGCTCCAGATCCAGATCCAGATCCAGATCCGTCTGCGGCCCCACCCGCGGGACCGGCGCCAGGCGGAGCCCCTCCAGCAGGCAGAGAAGGCACCAAAGTGTCGCCGACAACATTGACAACCTCAACCGCCTTGCCCTTGTCGCCCTCTTTGACGGTCTCCAGATTGATCAGCGCAATTCCGACCGCCATGAGCTTGCCGTCCAGCGACCGGATCTGCACGGGACTACCCTTGCCGGCTTTGGCATTCTCGCCAAAGATTCCCGGCGTCATGAAATCGGCTCCATTCTGCAGGTACCCGAGAGTGTTGGGCACTGTCCAGACGACCGGCAGCAGATCGGGCTGCAGCTGCAGCATGTAAACAGTCGGAATCAGTGTATCCTTGATGGTGATCCACAGCGGATGGCCGTCGTCGCTGTAGATCTGGGCCAGCATGCCCGAATGCAGCGCACAGCGAGCACTCTGGACTGTTTTGGGCATCAGCGACGTTTCGCGGCCGTCGATGTCGACATCGAATTTCGAGGCAATTTTCTTGAGCGTCTGCTTGCGCTCCGAGCCTTTGATGGCCGCAAACGGCTTGAAGTTGGCGCTTTTAGCAAACATGGTCACTGTCAGCGCTACTTCGGTTTCGCTAAGCTACTGCACCTGTCTGCTACCCGACTACCCTGACTACACTTTACTACACTTTACTGCACTGGATGCCATCACTGCATGGCAGTGAACACTAGATAACCAACTAAACTATTAGGGATGAAATGCTCTAAATCTCAGTAATAGACTCGGTAAATGTCAGTGCCCATTGACGGGGACATAGATTCAGGGCTCTCCTCTGGAACAGCGTCAGGGTAGATGGGACATGCTCGGGGTAGGCTCTGGGAGATAGGCTCAGGGTAGACTACAGGGACTGGGAGATAGACTCAGGGTAGACTCTACTGGGAGATACAGGGTAGACTCTACCGGGAGGGACAGGGTAGAGGAGTCAGGACTGTAAACATGCACACTCTTCCGTACGCAGCGGTCCCCCAAACACTGGCATGGTCGCCGTCTATCAATACCGTGGCAGTCTGCGGAGCCACCGGCGGAATTGGTCTCTATCGCTCGAGCGGCCAGCTGGTCTGGTCTGTCCCCGGCAAACGAGGAGCTGTCGCGCGCAGGGCGCTGTGGAAGCCCGACGGCACCAAATTGGCAGTGGTTTATGAGGACGGCAGCGTGCAGCTGCTAAGCGCAGCGACGGGTCGCACCGACGACGTCAAATGCAATGTCGAAGACGCCTCTGCGATCTGCTGGCCTTTGTCTCGGGTGCCCAAAGACGGCCAAGACCCTATGATCCCTGGCCCCGAAGCGGTTCTGCTGCCGTTGACGGTTGGCTTGAAGTCGGGCCAGCTGTCACTGTCTCTTTTCGGTCTTGACTTGCCGCGCATGCAGGCCATCGACGAGCCAATCGAGCATATCTGCGTAAACGACGATCAAACCCGCTACGCGATTGCGGGAAAGACCAAAGTCGCGGTGATCGATTCGAGCTATCTGTCCGATTATGGCAAAATTCTGTCTCTGGTCTGCGAGCAGCCCGCGCAGCTGGCAGCAATGCTCTCGACGCTGTGCGCAGGCGTGCAGACGTTCGAGAGCCTTTACAAGTCGATGCTGGCGCTGGACAAGCGGTTTATTGGCAGTCTTGCGCCGTCTAATTCTCCTGAGACCTCGAGCGATATTCTCTATGAGTTTCTACAGGACCCGCAGTGCGAGTACAAGAATACGGTCGACGAGTGGATGAATAGCGAGCACGAGAACGGGTTCAAGCGCTGGCACAAGGGCGTAGCTTCAAAGGTCGATGAAATGCGCACGTTGTTCCGCAACAATCTCTTGAAAATTCCCCTCCAGCTCGTATCTATGCTGGGCGACATGGCCGGCGCGGCGTCGGTCTGCGGCACGCGGCTACCCGAGGGCCTGACCCCCAGCGACATCGACGAGCTGGCCATCGCCGCGCGCAAAATCGCCCTCCACCACTACGAGCTGTTTGAATGGCTGAATTCCGGTGCAGTGTGCTTCGTAGCCCTGGTCGGCACGCTGCAGCGCAAGTTCACCGACGCCATTTCTCGCTCAGTGGTGGTGGTGCCCGCCGACGGCTTCAAGGCCCGCGACGCGCTCGTGTACCTGCAAAAATACTACCAAGCTTCTAATCCGGTGGACACGAGTCTCGCAGGCGAGCTCAAGAACACGTTTGAAACCGTTCACGCCCACTGCCGCCGGCTTGTATCTGCTACTTTCCGTGTAACACAAACCTACACCATGTCGGTCGTGGGACTTCATTTCCACAACAACGACATCTACGCAATGACCTCGGATATGCACCTTGGCAAGCTGGGGCAACCGGGAACAAAGGTTAGTGGTAGCGCTGCATCGTTTGACAACGACCGCGTGGCCGTAACCGATGGCTTGGCGCTGAGTATCTACACGCTTGACGGCGTACTCGCCAAGGAAGAATCTGTCGACTACGAGGCTGGCGCAGTGGCCATGCGTGGCTCGAACATCTGCGCACTCTCTCACGACATGCATCATATAGATATGTTTACTGTATAATATTCTCCGGATAGTCGGATTGCATCTCATTGACTGGGAGTCTTGTTATCTATGAGTCCAGCGGCAGTTGGTATGCACGCACCACCTTGTAGCCCTTTTCAGTGCTCTTCAAAGCATAGTACTCTCGCATGCAGTCCTGAAGACGGCGTCGGTATTGCCTGGGCAGTTTGGTGCTTCCATGGAGCTGGCTGTGAATGTGCTCGATCACAGACATGTGCACCGGTTTAGGCGAGTCGCGGATAATACGACCATATGCTCTGCGAATCACATTGCGTTGCCGCGACAGCGCCAGCCGGTTGCCGAGAACAGTGAACCGCTCTTCGATCTTGAGCGGCAGCTTGCGCCCATCGGGACCGGTACTCATTCGGTTGCCAGACAAGATGCTGATAAAATTATGCAACGGACTCGTTTGGGCCGTGCTCTGCCGATGCTCGGCAAACGTGGCCGTGGCCGGCACGGTCAAGTTGTTGAAGATATATGCAGGGTCAGCCCGGTCGACGTCATTTGTGCGTCCGGTAATCAGTTTATGCATAGGCGAGCGTCTTGTACCCACTGAGAAAAATGCCCGGTCTAGCACCTCTTTCATTGCCTTGTGTTTGCCTTTATTGGCTTGTTCCAGAAGCTGCAGGTCGTTACAAGCCACATCGTGTAGGCCTTTTATCCGGTCGATATCGGTGACATATTTACGGCTGGAAAACTCATCCCGAGCCATCCCGAGCAGCTGTGTTTTTGCGAGAGGGTCCGGGAAGCGTGATATTTGTCGGAGAATGTTGCGATATGTGTAAAGAACCTGCTGGCTGGTCATTTTGTTGATATACTGAGGCCAAAAGCACTTTTGGAGCTCATGAAAGGGCATTGGTCATCGTGGGATGCCTCCTATGTATATTCGGTTCGGATTTATTTGGAGGTGTCGTTGATTCCCTCTATATTTCGGGGTTTAGGCTTATTCTTGGTTCATTCTATGATTTTCGAGGTTCGGCCAACTTCTTATGGTGTGGATACGGTTTTGCTTCTTAATACTACTTACCCATGTCACCTACTTAGGTTGTGTAGCATGCTAGGGATATAAAACAATAACAAAACAACAACAGCCCTGAAAAACCGGAAAAGCCAAAGTAGGCAATTAAAGCTGGTTGAACCAAAAAGGGCAGACAAGACTAGGCAATCAACACAACTAGAAAAATTAAACTCAACAACATAATCCCCAAGCGGCGATCTAAGGTCTAGACTTACTGCCGATGCGACAAGACGTCCGTGCACTTGATGCTAGGCACGCAAATAATTATATCTGTAGTGTGGTGCGGGATCGAAGCTAGAAATGCAGGCTTGCGCATGGATGGGGTCATCGAGGCAAGGAAGCGGCTCAGACGTCGAAAAGCTGTTTGATGATCCTAACCTGAAGCATGCATGCCAGTGACGGAGAATGTACCGCGTCCCCCCTTGAGGATCGTGCCGTGCATGAGTCCAGAATAGGCAAGATTTACGGCAATCAGAGCAAGGCGGATCGGACCCCTAGAGTATGAGTACTATTTTTAACCAATTTTTTAACTCACAGGCGAACGCGACACTTTTTTCCAGAGCGCGCCAAGGCGACGACGACTAGCGTTGGTCATGCAGATAAGCTCAGCGGCACATGCACAATTGAATCATTCCGGACCACAAACCCTAAGCGGGTTTGCACCGGGAGCGAAACTTGCAGCGGCACTTAGGAGGGGTAAAAGATGAGAATAGGTGGTTGGGCCAAAGAAATTAAACAAACGCGCCGTGGCCTATGCACCCCACATCGGCGCACGGTCCGACGATCTCCGCCTGCCCGTTGGAGACATCAATGACGTCACGGAGTGCCGCAACCCTGGGCCTGCAGGGGTTCGCAGGATATGGCTCCCATTACTGGTGGATCGTGCATGGATGCCCTGACAACGCAAGTTACACTCGCAGATGCATGAGTGTGAAACAAACCTCCTTTCGATCCTGAAGCTGTGTCAGTTGCGTGGGGATTCTACCGTCCTGCTTAAATACCCCACATCGTGTGCCCCCCACTCCCCTGATCTTTAACCTTTACGATCCCTGCCCAAAAATGTGGATCCACGCCCGCGACGCAAACTCCCTTGTTACTTCGGCCCTTGCCGCTACCGGCTCCATTGTTGCCAGTGAGACATCTCCCACAACCGACGCCGGCGGCTCGTCTATAGTCGTGACCATGACCACGGTGCTTCCTGCCGCGCTTACGCCTAGCGGCCTCGACGGATCGCTTTCTACCAACAGTATCACCACCGACTCTGGTGAACCCATCAACACTGCTCAGGGCATTCTTGTTGACTCCTCGGCAGCTCCTTCGTCGGGAGCTAGTCTAGCGTCGGTGTCGTTTTTGGGATCTGCCTCGGGCACCGGCGGGCTTGCCGGAGCGTCGACGGCGTCTGCGTCTGGATCTGCGGCCAGCACGCCGTCTGCGGCCGCGGCCAACGGCACTGCCGCGGAACCCAATGCAGGAGCCATTAATACCCTCGGTGCCGCCATTTTCCTGCCTCTGCTTGCATTTATTTAATCTGCCATCTACAGTCTGTAGTTAGTCCGTCTGTCTGTCTGTCTGTCTGTCCGTTTAGTCTACAAGGTCTAGCGCCTAGCCAAAGGGTAAGCCCTGATCGCTAGCGGTAAGCCTGATCCCAGTCTCCCAGCAAGCCAGCAGTAGTAGCCTAGTCCAGTAGTTAGTCAATCCCAAGTCACTCCTAAGTCACTCCCAGTCACTCCCAGTTACTCCTAGTTACTCCCAGCCTAATAGCAGCCCAGTCTCCCATCAACAGGAGTAAGCAGTCCCAGCATCATGTCCAAGAAAGAGGAGGAGCGGCCAGAAGAAGAAGAAGAGGAAGAAGAGGACGACATTGAAGGATTGCTGGCGGACCAAAACGACAATGGTGGCACAGACGAGCAGGAACTGGCCAAAGAGCGCATGACGCTGCTGCTCAAGAACTTCGACGACGACCAAATGAACCGCTACGAGGCGTTCCGGCGAGCGAATATCAACCGCAACAACGTCAAGAAATTCGCCAACGCAGTACTCAACCAGTCCATTACCGCAAACGTGTCAGTGGCCCTGTCGGGTATGTCCAAAGTGATGGTCGGCGAGGTGGTGGAAAGGGCGCGGGACGTCCAGGAGAAGATGGACGCCATTCGCGGCACTCAGTCCGAGGCCCTGCGGCCTGAACATCTGCGAGAGGCCTGGAGACAGTATAAGCTTGAGACAGACAGCGTCCCTGGCGCGCGTTTCCGTCGTCTTGGTCAAAAGAACGGCATGTTCAGGTAGCCCGCAGTGCCTGCCTGTAGCTATTGCTCGGTGCCTAATGAGAATACGAAATAATACAGACAAAATAATGTGAAAACCAACAACTGCCAAAAGAATCAGCACAACCGACAAAAGAACCAGCATAACCGGCAGCAAAAAAAAGCCGGCAATTCAACCGGCAAAAAAATGATTCGACCCAGGATCGAACTGGGGACGTTCTGCGTGTTAAGCAGATGCCATAACCTACTAGACCATCGAACCATTTCTGAAAAAAAAATTTCAGTGGCCGGTCCATGGTGCCGGTCAAGCCACTTTCTGGGCTTCGATCTCAAACACCTTGGCGTCCGGCCCAAACGCCTGTCGCAGCTGCTCCACCACGCCAGCCCACAGCTCCCGGTACTCCTCCACCCAAACAAGGAATTGGTTGATCAGGGCCGTGTCCAGCAGCAGCATATCGGCCCATTCCCGGGAGTCCAGCGTTTTGGTGTCGTCCAGCGTCTCTGCGAGGAAATCCGAGTGCGGCAGATTCTCCCACGCGTAGTATCTCGCATTCTCGATACCGAACCGGTCGGTGTAGGCGAGAATGCGTTGGGCCAGCCGCTGCAGTTTGCGGTCCTCGTGCACGAGCTCGAAGAGTCGCGAGCCTTTGTCGTGGAAAATAAGCGTATTACAGGCGCGGGCGCGAAGTACCTCGAGCCGCTGCACGCAGTCGCGGATTCCCTGCCATTTTTCGACGCCGGTTGTGAAACAATCTTCCTCGACGTCTTTTATGAGAACACCCAGCAGTTCGTAGGCGTCTTCGAGCGTGTATTCTGCACCGCGGGCCAGCCGCGCTGCCATTCGCACCAGCAATTCTTTTGTTGCTGTTGTGGTTTCTGGCATGCTGTTCTAGGGTGTGTTTTGGTGTGTGTTGTGGGGTTAGTCGTGTTGGGACCGTGACTAGTAGTAGTAGCTGTAATAGCACTTGAAGCATTAGTGAGTAGCCAACTAACACTTGTGAGTACAGTGAGGGAGACTACCACTAGGAGATAACATTACTGACCAGAAGACATAGTGACCAGAGGATATAGTGGAAGACACAGTGGCTAGAGAACACAGTGACTAGAGGACATAGCGACTAGAGGATATAGCGACTAGTGGACATATAGAAGACTCGTAGCACGAACTAAAAAGTAATCGAACGAACCTCCGGAGCAGGATGAAGCAGCATCTTGCTGAACTTCTCCAAAGCGGGAACTCCCCGCACCTCGCCCGTCAACTGCGGGATCTCAACAATGTGAAAGTCCTCGTACAGCTCGTGGATCTGCTCCAGGTACTTGTGCTGAACCTTTGCGCGGGCCGTGCACTGCTCGCAGTTAGAGCCCGGTTTCGGGAACAGCAGCTGGTTGACGATGATGGTATTTGTGTCGATGCCAAACGATGTGAGTTCCTGGATCATGCGCTCGGTCTCATAAAGCGAAAGGAACTCGGCAATGCACACACAGATAAACGTCGTCAAGTCGGGGTTCTGGAACTGTTTGTTGACTTCCACAATCACGTCGCGCGTGTCGTCGAGCTTGGCAAACATCTCGTCCAAAGTGTTGCCCTGCACGCCCAACAACGGCATGAGCATGCCGCCGAATTTGGTGGTGAGCTCCCGCAGCTTGTTGAGAGCCTTCTCCAGCACGGTGGGGAACTGCAGGAACCGCAGCGTGTGGCCGGTGGGCGCGGTATCAAACACCACGACGGAAAAGTCCTGCTTTTTCACCCGCTTCATCACCTCTGCAAACGACAATGCCTCGTCAATGCCGGGGATTGCAAACGCCAGGTCCTGCACCAGGTCTGCGATGCCCTCGGCGCCCTTCTGGCTGGCCAGAAACTCCTCGATCGTGCCGGTGGGGTCGATTTCCATGGCCGAGAGATTGGGCACGCCCTCGACGGGCCGAGGATCTTTGCCGAATTTCTGGCCAAACGCATCACTAAGATTGTGCGCGGGGTCGGTGGAAATCAGCAGCACGGACTCGCGGCACTTGGCCAGCTGCAGGGCCACCGAGCATGAATTCGTAGTCTTGCCCACGCCGCCTTTGCCGCCGACGAAGACCCATCGAAGGGACTTGAGGTCTAGAATCTCTTGAATCGTGGGGGCCAGAGTCATGTCAGCTGCTGCGCAGGGTGGGATCCTAGCTGGGACTAAGCTGCGAGGCTGCTGAGCCTGGGCTGGGACTGCTGGGACCACGGTAGATCCGGCCTGGGCGACGCCGCGTCAGCACTGTGCCATGGGTTGCCCGTGCCCATGGCTATTAGTGTCAGCGGGCAATTGCTGTGTCAAGGCCATCATCAGTGTACCAGCCAGTAAACCAACCAGCGCAAATTAAACGATCAACTATACCAAACAATAACCTTTGAGAAGTCGAATGGAATTGGAAAAACTAGCCAATCAAACATTTCTGGGAAACTTTTGACTCTACCATCGCTACTGCAGCCGCCGATGCGGTAGGGTAACCGTCCGCAGGCAGCTGTCATCGTCGGCACACCGAAATATGTCATGCCGAATCGCCACCGCAATTTTAAGTCTCGGCTTTGATATAGCTTGATCTGCTGTCCCAATATCGAGAAAATTCGAGCTCGTAATATCGGTGGCAACTGCCCGAAACTAAGCGCCGAACTACCAGCAGACAACCGGCCAGCGGCCCGGACCCTAACCCGGTATATCCTCCTCCGCTTATAGGTCATTTAATCCCAAAATATATTTACCCCCCTAACCAAACCTAAAAAGATGCTTAGGACGTTGTCCAAACAAGTTCGCCGGGTGTCGAGCGCGCGGGCGTCGCTATTGCGAGCGGCCCCCGCCCGCTTGGCCACCACGGATACAGATGTGTTTCTACAGGGCGGTAATGCAAACTATATCGACGAAATGTACCAGGCATGGAAACATGACCCCAAGAGCGTGCACGTGTCGTGGCAAGCATATTTCAAGAACCTCGATGGCGGCCGGCCCTCGGCAAAGTCGTTTACGGCCCCGCCCAACATCGTGCCCACCTCCAACATCGAGGCACTGCCTCAGCAACAACAGGATTCGCCGGTTCTGGACCATCTCAAGGTCCAGATGCTGGTGCGCGCCTACCAGGTGCGGGGCCATTTCCGGGCCAAGGTCGACCCGCTGGGCATGACATTGGGGTTTGCCAACGATGCCACCACCCCCAAGGAGTTCACCATTGAGCACTATGGCTGGACCGACCAGGACCTGGACCGCAAGATCTCGCTGGGCCCGGGCATTCTGCCCCGGTTCCTGGAAAAGGACGGATCGCAAGAGTACACCATTCGCGAGATTATCGAGAAGTTGGAGAAGATCTACTGCGGCTCGATTGGTGTGCAGTACATGCACATCCCCAGCCGCGAAAAGTGCGACTGGATCCGCGACCGCGTCGAGGTCCCGGTGCAATTCGAGTACACCAAGGACGAGAAGCGGCGCATTCTCGACCGCTTGATGTGGTCGTCGCTGTTTGAGACGTTTTTGGCTACAAAGTTCCCCAACGACAAGCGGTTTGGCCTCGAGGGCGGCGAGACCATGGTGCCCGGCATGAAGCAGCTGATTGATAGCAGCGTGGACAATGGCATCGAGGACATTGTCATTGGCATGCCCCACCGCGGTCGTTTGAACATGCTGTCCAACGTTGTGCGCAAGCCCAACGAGGACATCTTCTACGAGTTCTCGGGCTCGCAGGTGTTTGACGAGGGCTCCGGCGATGTCAAGTACCACCTGGGCATGCATTACCAGCGGCCCACCACCGGTGGCAAGAAGGTTAACTTGTCGCTGGTTGCCAACCCGTCGCACTTGGAGGCAGAGGACCCGGTGGTGCTGGGCCAGACCCGCGCCATCCAGCACTCGAAAAAGGATGTCGGTGTTTACGACAAGGCCATGGGCGTGCTTTTGCACGGTGATGCTGCCGTCGAGGCCCAGGGCGTTGTTTACGAGACTCTGGGCACCGAGAAGCTCGCCAACTTCTCCACCGGCGGTACTATCCATGTGATTGTGAACAACCAGATTGGTTTCACCACCGACCCGCGCCAGGGCCGTAGTACGCCGTACCCCAGTGATTTCGCAAAGGCCATTGATGCGCCGATTTTCCACGTGAATGGTGACGACATCGAGAGCGTGAACTTTGTGTTCAACCTGGCCGCGCAATGGCGGGCCACCTTCAAGGGCGACGTGATCATCGATCTCATTTGCTACCGCAAGTACGGCCACAACGAGACCGACCAGCCGTCGTTCACCCAGCCCATCATGTACAAGAAGATCGCCGAAAAGGTGCCTGCGCTCAAGCAGTACGAGGACAAGCTGGTCAAGGAGGGCACCTTCACCGAGGCCGACATCAAGGAGCACCGCGACTGGATCTGGAGCGTGCTGGAGGAGTCGTTTGAAAAGTCAAAGGACCACGGCGCCGGCAACGAGGACCAGTGGGTTTCGACGGCCTGGAAGGACTTCAAGACCGCCCGCGAGCTGGCCACCGAGGTGCTTCCTCACGAGCCCACCGCCATTAGCGAGGAGCTGGTAAAGGACATTGGTAACACCATCTCGTCGTGGCCCGAGAGCATCACCGTGCACCGCAACCTCAAGCGCATTCTCGGCGCCCGCAAGAAGTCTACCGACAGCGGCGAGGGCATCGACTGGTCGACCGGCGAGGCACTGGCGTTTGGCTCCCTGCTCAAGGAAGGTCACCACGTGCGCGTGACCGGCCAGGATGTGGAGCGCGGCACGTTCTCGCAGCGCCATGCTGTCCTCCACGACCAGGACAGCGACGGCACCTACACGCCGCTCAAGAACATGGCCGAAGATCCCGACCAGTTTGTGATTGCCAACTCGCACCTGAGCGAGTACGGCGTGCTGGGCTTTGAGTACGGCTACTCGCTGTTTGACCCCCGCGCGTTTGTGATGTGGGAGGCGCAGTTTGGCGACTTTGCCAACACCGCGCAGGTGATTATTGATCAGTTCATTGCTGCCGCCGAGTCCAAGTGGGGCCAGCGGTCGGGCATCGTCATGTCGCTGCCCCACGGCTACGACGGCCAGGGCCCCGAGCACTCGTCGGCCCGCATGGAGCGGTACCTGCAGCTGGGTAACGAGGACCCGCGGGTGTTCCCCAGCCCCGAGCAGCTGAATCGCCAGCACCAGGACTGCAACATCCAGGTGGCGTACCCCACCACGCCGGCGAACCTGTTCCACCTGCTGCGGCGTCAGATGCTGCGGCAGTTCCGCAAGCCGCTGATTCTCATCTTCTCCAAGGCCCTGCTCAGACACCCTCTGGCTCGCAGCAACATCAGCGAGTTCACGGGCGACAGCGGGTTCCAGTGGATCATCGAGGACGTGGAGCTTGGCAAGTCCATCAACAACCGCGAGGGCATCAAGCGCATTGTGCTGTGCACCGGCCAGGTGTACGCGGCGCTGTTCAAGGCCCGCGCCGACAACGATGTCAAGGACACCGCGTTCATCAAGGTCGAGCAGCTGCATCCGTTCCCGTTCGAGCAGCTGCGTGAGCTCCTCAACAAGTACCCCTCTATCGAGGACATCGTGTGGTGCCAGGAGGAGCCGCTCAACGCCGGTGCTTGGTCGTATGTGCAGCCCCGTCTGCACACGATGCTGGCCAAGACCGACAAGTATGCTGACCTTACGCCGCGGTATGCGGGACGCCCGCCGTCGGCGTCGGTTGCTGCAGGCTCCAAGAGCATGCACAAGAACGAGGAGAAGGCTTTGATCGACAGCTGCTTGCAGCTTGAGACTGCCTAGGTCTTTAGATATTCTATATACTAGATATTCCTGTACGTGCCTTTTCGTTGATATTCCTAGGATCTGTTTATTAGTGCCTTTCGTCAACGATGCTGTTAATGATACTGTTAATTAACTGCCATTAACTGTTTCTTATTGCCTTTCGTCAACGGTACTCGAATCTGTGCTCGAATCTGTGTGTCACCGGGACCTGCTTAAAAACCCCCCTAGTCATCAAATTTTTCAATGCGTCCTATCGTCGTTAAAGGCCATGAACGGCCGTTGACCCAGCTCAAATTCAACAGCGACGGTGACCTGTTTTTCTCTGCCGGCCGTGATAAAAACGTCTGCGTGTGGTACAGCTCCAACGGCGAGCGCCTCGGCACTCTCGGCCCTCATGCCGGTGCGGTTTTCTCCATCGACGTCGACAAGGACTGTCGTGCCGCCATCACCGGTGCGTCGGACTTGCTGCTGCGGGTGTTTGATGTGAAATCGGGCCAGGAAAAGCTCCAGATCGACTACAAGTCGACGCCGCGCTTTGTGGAGCTGTCGCCCGATAACAAGCAGCTGCTGGTGGTTGCCGAGGAGCAGATGGGCCAAAAGGGCAGCATCGTGCTTTACGACGTGGACTTGTCGGATATCGAGAACCCCAAGCTCACGGAAACCGCTCACTATGTCCACAAGTCCACGCCGTTTGTCAAGGCCAGCTGGTCTTACGACGGCAAGCACATCATTGCCGCCCACCGCGGCGGCACTGTTTCCAAAATCAACGCCAAAACCGGCGACACCGAGGTCGAAAACAAGATCCACGAGGACCGTATCACCGACCTGCAGATGTCGCCCGACCGCACCTACTTTGTCACCTCGTCCCGCGACAAAAACAGCCACTTGTGCTACGTCGACGACCTCAAGATCCAAAAGAGCTACCCTGGTGACGTGCCCTTGAACTCGGCCGCCATCACGCCCATCAAAAACTTCATCATTGCCGGCGGTGGTATGGATGCCCGCGATGTCACCACCTCGTCCGACGGTAAGTTCGAGACCCACTTTTTCCACAAGATCTACGAGGACGATCTGGGCCGGTTGGGCGGCCACTTTGGCCCCATCAACACCATCGCCGTCCACCCGCACGGCACATGCTACGTCTCGGGCTCCGAGGACGGTTACGTGCGTCTGCTGCACTTTGATCCTTCCTATTTTGAGTTTGACTACGGCAAGCCGGATCCGGCCCTTGCCTAGGGGCTGGTCCTCTGGGGTCTAGGTCTATATAAGTAAAGATAAACGTTGTTGCCTGCTGCTGCTGCTGCTGCTGCTGCTGCTGCTGCTGCTGCTGCTGAATAGTGCCTGCCCTTAGGTACCCATTACCTGCCGTGGCTGCCCGCTGTGGCTGCCCGCCCTTGGTTATTGTCGAGGATGAGGCGGCCATGGTCGGATCTCCGGTTGACCACCAGAAGCCGGTGCAGACGGTGCAAAAGCCTTTGGTTCAGATAGGTCAGACTGGGGCGTGCCTGGCGGCGCATGAGAAGCTGGAGAACTTCTGAGCGGCACTCGAGGAGACCCTTTCGAGGGAGACCGTTGCGCTGCCTGTGGCGGCGCGGGTATAGCAGGCTCAGCAGGTCTGGACGCATCTGGCAGCGACCTGAATACATCAGACAACCGTGCCCTTTGTTGGTCGGTATTTGGCTGTCGATCCTCGACCTTCTCTGAACCTCCGAATAGCCGCTGCATCTGGCTTCGTTTTTGCGGCACCCTCACCGGGCTCGCGCCCCAGATTGGTGGTGACGGGGCAAACCGCTCAGACTCGCTCTCACTATCCTTGGCAGGCGTGCTTTGGAATCTCAACGTCTCCAAAAGATTCCGCATGAACCCCGGACTTTGCTGCTGTGGCCGCGCCGATACCAGTGGCGACGGCTTCGAAGGCGTCTTAGGCGTCCGCTGCGACTCGGGAATCGAATGCTCTAGCGGGTTTCGCATATATGGGGGCGAAGCAGGCTGCCGTGGGGCGGGTCTCGGGGGGCCGGGGAGCGGCCGAAGCGATACTCTCAAAGTATCGGCTCTGCGAGGCGACGGTTTGCTTGCTTTGCCGACATTGCTCTTCACCTTACTAGCCTGACCTGGCACAGTAGACTTGTTGCTAGCTCCGTGGCCAGCGGCGCCCACTTCCAGCGCAGTAAGATGTCTTATTTCAGGGCCAGTGCTTTGGCGGGTCCTAACAGGTATGCTCCTGGTCCTTGGCTTTGAATTTTTTAGAGACTTGCTGGCCAGAGCCTTTTTGCGACCAATGATCCTCCGGTGTCGTGGCCAGCATGCAATACAGGTGAATACAATCATAACGATGGCAACACCAATTACGCCTCCCAGCAGAGCTCCAAGAATCCTGGCTCGACTGAGCTGGGCCCGATCATAACTGGTCTCCTCGTTAGATCTGTAGGTGGACGTGTCCATGCAAGGTTCTGCGCCCCATGCCAAATCTATGGGATCTCGAAATGCTGTTAAGATTTAACTTTTTTAACAAAAACTTAAAGAATGCGTAACCCTCGAACCTTGATTGCTAAACTCAAAATCGCGATGGAGGCTGCAGACTGGCTGCCCGCGAGGGTTGCTTGGAAATTCGCAGCGGCCGAACGTCGTTGTTGCTAGGTATCGGCCCCAGTCGCAACGTGTCAGAGCTTGAGTGGCTCTGCACTCGGCGAGATGGACACAGAATGCTGTCGGAAGGAGGGTTGCTTGAACGAAGCGACTCTAACAGCTCTTCAGTTTCCCGAACATAGTCTAGTGCACTGTTTTGGCGCAAATTAATCCCAGACTCGCGGTATTGCCTCTGCAAATCTGCAAACGTTCTGCCGTCGTCCTCGACTGTATAATCGTCGTCGAATACCGAGCTGCTCACAGAGATTGGGCGTGAGTCGTGAACAAACGAGCCGGTTGCAGGTGGCGCATATTGCGACTCCCCTTGATCAAAGTCAAACTCGCAATCGCTATCAATTAGAGATTGCGGCTGATGGTGATTGTCAGTTGGCACCGAAAGACTGTCCACGGCAGGCGTGACCTGAGTTGGAGTGAGCAAGTCACCGCCTATGGTGTATTGCTCTGGCTCGTTGGCATATGCACGATGGTCCTCGACATATGTTTGCGCAGAATCAACACGGGTATGCCCATATCGTGGAGATAAGATGCTTGGAGCATGGGCATCAATGGACGGTGGGGCCTCTGTAACCGATAGGCGTGGGTGCGAGGGCATCTCGCTGCAGACGTGGCTGATTCTCACAGAAGGAAGGCGAGTAGAGGCCTTCGGGGGCACCGCGATGGGCGGCGACGGCAAACTAGTTCCAGGCAAGCCAGCAGGCAATTCTACTGGCAAACCCGCTGGCAAACTGGGCAGGCTCAGTTTCGGGCGTGATTGGCGCTGAGACCGCTTGGGAGCCACAATAGCGTTGTCGGAATCAGTTCCCGAAGAGAGAATCGGAAGCTGCCCAGGCAGGTCTGGGGGAGCGACTTGGAACGATTGCGAGCTCATCTTAGGGGTATGCAGCGGTGAGACCACCGCACTACTCATTGATTCAAATTTGTGGAACTCGGACAGCCACGAGAGACCACTCTCAATGCATACAGAGAGGCGAGTGCCCAGTAGCGACTGAACTGACACTGCGTCTGTTGCAGTACCGCCATTGCTGCTGCTAGGCTGCAGATTCCGCGACGTCTCATGGGTAGACGACGACGAGAGTGTCGGTGGATTGTCCTCTGATTCGGAAGACGTCCGCAGCGTTGCTTGTCCCGGTGCGGCAGGCATGGGAGGGGTAGTGATAACTTTGTCGGGTGGGGTCTGTGGACCCCCTACACGGATTGCATGGACCGGCGTACGGCTCCGCGACCCCAGGCTGGAAGAAGAGTTTGTATCTGGGAGGTAAATGCTGCTGGCACCATCCAATGTGAAGTCGATTTTAGGGGCCGGGTCGTAGGTTGTCCAAGTCTTTTTGAATTCGGGCGATGGAAGGCTAATCCGTCTTGTGGAGGTGACCAGCTGCTGGTCCGGTAGATTTCTTTTGCGGCTGCTCAAGCCCAAGAGAGATTTGAGCTTGTCTCCCATGTTGGTTTGTGAGGGCCGCGGCGAGACTGCGACCGTTGCCTCAGGTGACTCGGGCAGTTGCTGGTGGTGTTTGATTTCGTCGGGGCTGAGCTGAGGCAGATTGCGCGGCAGGTCCTCACCCAGGGACTCATGAATGACAGAATTTAAGGACTGCTTCAACGTTTGCCGACGGGAGCTCTTGAGGATGCTCACGGTGCTTGAGGAGTCGCGCTTCGACATTGAGGCGACTAGCGACGGGGGAGCGACGGGCGGCTGGTGCTGGTTTGCTGCGCTCACAAAGCTGTGCGACAACGGATCTTTCATAAACGGTTCCGCGGTTGGCACTGGAGGAGCCTGGCGAGGCGCGCCTGGCAGCGGCCGCGACTGGATGTAGATGCTGCTGGAGACGCTTTTGCGGGGACTGCCAGATTTGCGATGGGACTTTGTCGGCGAGCTTTTGCGACGATGCTTTGTAGGAGACCGAGGAGAAGACTTCGCCGATTTTGGAGACTTTGAAGACCTTGGAGACTTTGGAGATTTTGGCGGTGACTTTGGGGGAGCCTTTGGAGCGGCAGTATTAAAAGGTTTCGGGTGCGATACCGATCTAAGTGGCATTGCTTGCTGCTCTAGCAATGGAGGAGGAAACCGAACTGGCGAAGGGGTTCGCGAAGCCGCATAGTGGTTGTAGATACTCTCCCGCTCTTCGGAAGATCCCTTGGGCGGAAACCGTTTGCGGTGGCGGACCCAGAAGCCCAGAAGAATGGCCATAACAAGTAAGATGCCGAGAAGACCCCCTAGGATGCTAGCGAGGATGATGTTTCTGTCGGTGACGGGGTTATCAGTATCAGTTTCGATGTCCCTTTTCACTTTCTCCAGCATACCTTGCCTGTGGCACCAACGTGAAGGAGCCGTAGACAAACAACAAGTCTAGAAGCAGCAGAATGGTCACGCTTTCTGCAAAGACCAGGGCATTGCTAGTTGCCTTGTTGAGCCTGCCGGATTGGGTGTGCATTGTGCTGCACTGGCTCTTTGTGAAGACTAAAGACTGATGGGCCTGGAGATGGGGCTGGAGATGCGATTGGAGATATGAAGACTAGAAGTACTTGGGTCTGAGTGCCGATGATGAAGGCGAACTACTGACGCTTTTAGCAGTAGGACTTGCTCTAGGAGTGGGCCATGCTTTAGGGACGTCGAGACATGGTTGATGTGGTCGCTACCCTAGCCCCAAAGGTATGGGTTTGAATGCGGCCAGGGTAGGTGATACAGGCAAGGGTAACGGCAAGGGTTTGGACGCGACCCCTGCCCCGATCCGGGGCCAGGAACCAACAGCAAAAAAAGGAGGTATATCATAGAGTCATAAAGGCACAAAGCTAAGCTAGAAACTAGAGGGTCCGCCGGAGTACGCGGCCATGAGTCCCAATTTGTCGTATTTGGAGTTGCTGCGGGGCCGGCCGGTCATTGCCTGGGCGCCCGGAGCCGGCGGCGGGGGGGAGAAAGCACTGCCTGCGCGGGAGATGTTGAGGGCCTCGTCGTGGGTGAGGGAGGACGAGTCTTTGCGGGCCGAGTTTTTACGGGCGAGCCGCTTTGCCGCGGCGCTGGCAACTGGCTCGGTTTCCGGGGCAATTGCCGACGAGTCGGCCCCTGGCGTTGAGCCGAGCGGGGGCGCACTTGACGGCAGGTTCAGGGGCTTTGCCGAGGAGGCGGCCGACGCAGCCGACGAGGGGCCGAGAGGCGGGCTGCCGAGGGACGCCACCCAGCCGAAGAAGCCCGGTTTCGAAGGAATTGCCTGGGGCTTGGTGGAAGAGCCTTGATCCGCCGGCTTGGGCTGGTCGAGCATGCGGTTGTGATTTAGGATGGGGAGTCTGGGGTGACAAATGCGGGGCGTGGTTTGTGGAGTGGTGTGGTTTTGGAGTGGATGAGTGTTGTTTCGGAGTGAAGTGGCTTGTGTATTTGCTTTTGATTTTGATTAAGTTCTTTTTATAACGTGTTTTGCTATTTGTTGAGTTCGCTTGTTCGTGTGGGTTGTTGGTTGTGTTGTGCTGCAACATTTGCAGTTATGTACTGTTAGTACTTGTAGTTACTCCAGTGCATGTAGCTACCGAGTGGTTATCTGGTGGTTACCTAGTGGTTATCTAGTGGTATTCCGGTGCGTTTAGTTATAAGTGCACTTGTTTCGAGAGAACAATAGAGAGAATAATGGTGCATTAAGTATGAATGTGTTGAGGACTGAGGAGGTATGAGAAGTGAGTGAGGGGTCACGAAAAATGCAGCTTGCGCAGCTTCGACTGCCCCTGCACCCGTTTCGGCAGCTCGATCACAATGTCGTCTTCGGTATGCGGCGACGTGCTGCGGTTGCTGGATGTGGAGTAGAACGACGCCCGCGACGTCGACCGCGCCTGCCGGTCCTGCGGCAGCGGCGACAGCGGCCCCGCCCGCGGCACCTGGTCGTCCACGCCGGCAGTCACCACCCGCCGCCCCGGCTGCCCCGACATCTGGCAGTTGAACAGCATGTTTGTCCACTGCGACGCCGTCGATACCGGCTGGCAGTCCAGCCGCGGGGCGGCCCGCGCCGACGCCGACGCCACGCGGTTATTGAACGTGGTGATGGTACGTTGCGAGATCGTTTCCTCGATGGTCTTGGAGAAGTCTGGGTTCTCCAGCAGCCGGTGTACCAGCCGCTCCAGCGACTGCCGCAGCGCCTTGTTGTGGTTCTGCAGCGAGCGGCACTCGAACCGGGCTTTGGCCAGCTCCTGGCTCGTCTTTAGCAGCTCTGTCTGGGCCGAGCTCTGAGCCGACTGAGCCTCTGCCGACTGAGCCGGCTGAGCCTCGCCAGATAAAGCCCCGGCCTGTGCCAGCTCGTCCTCGAGAGACGACCCGGAAAACGAGCCTTCAGGTAAGTCGCCGGAAATCGTCTTTTCGGCCAGAAGCAACTGGAAGCCCTCGTTTTCCTCCTGCAAGCGCTCGTTGATGTCGCGGACCTGCGCGATTTCTTCCTTGATCTGCTCGTGGCGGGCCCGCAGCTCCTTTATTAGCAGCGCCTGCGCATGCTGCTCCATCGACGACGATGTGAGGATGTGGACGTCGCTGGTGGTTGTGCTGGGGTTTCCGGGGTTGCTGGCTGTGGCTGGGGCTGTAGATGTAGAGGAAGTGGAAGCAGAGTTGGTGGAGGAAGTGGAAGCAGCAGCAACAGCAGCAGCATCTTTCAGCTTGAGATTCGTTTCGTGCGCAGCTACCAACTCCTTTCGCAGCTGCGAAATCTCATCGGTCATCTCCGATGTTTGTTCAAGCCATTTCGTCTGCCCATTGATGTGATCCATCGTTAGTTGGGCCACGTCCGACTCGGCCTGATGCATCTGCTTGCGGGCGTCTTTAAGTTCGGTACCCAACGACCGGATTTGACTATCGCGCTGCACGACTTCTTCTTCCAGCTGGGTTTGAACTTGCAACGCCCGTTCGAATTTCGCTTTGTATTCTTTGAGCGAGGTGGACAGCCGCTGCGATTCGGCAATTTCCAGTTCCAGCGCCGACTCGAGCTGTTGGCGCGTGGATTGCTGGATAGTGCTCGGATTAAACGCCTGGGCAGCCATTCCGCGCGGCGCCCGCCTCGCCGCAGTGGGGCATGGCGGTTCTTGCATTTGCCCGGGAGAGAAGTGGGGGTTTTGTTTGTTTATTTCTTGGAGGTGGAAAAGGAACCTGTGGGATTTGGGCTGGGGGCCGGGCTTACATTGCCTAGCCGGCCTCGCTGAGTCATCGCAGAAACAAGATAAGTTGATTTTAGCATTATATTCTTTTCTTAATGGCTTTTGCGGCTGCGCGGTGGTCAGGAACTATAATTTGGCAAGGTTTAGAAGATCAAATAAGAAATATTATTTGCAGGCGGCCAGCGGTTGGAAAATATTGTGTAATTTCTGAAACCAGATCTATAATAAGCTGCATGGGGTAAGGATGGCCCCGCATCTTGTTCTCCTGAAACATGCCCGGTGTGGCGGCTGTGGGTCGCCGTCGCTGTGATCCGCTTTGGCGGAGTGAACCTGACTAAGCCCCGGCCACACTGACCAGTATGTGACTACTCACAAACTCTAAACATGACTAATCGCATTTTCATGACTAAGCCTCACGTCTCACGTCTCACCCACCTCACGTCCACTACGCGTAAGCCAGCCCCCCCAATAGACGATCCCGCTGGATGAATCCAGAGGCCCTAGTGCGAGAAATCAAAGACTATATCACCCCCTCCTCCTCCCTTGACGCCATCCAAACCCCTCTATCCCCTTCTTCCTATACAGACCCCCGCGACAAAGAGATCGCCAGCCTCAAAAAAGACCTGATTCTCTCCGCGAGAGTCGGCAAATCGCTGCTGCTACAGCTACACAAAATGGAGTCGCAGCTCGCGAGCCAAGAAACCGAGTTCCGGGCCAGAACAACCCAATTGACTGCTGCCAACGGCGCTTTGGTCGACGAAAACGCTGTGCTGTTGGACCAGTCGCGCGATGCCTTGGAACAGGTCGCCTCGCTCGAGACGCAGATCGCCCAATTATCGAGCCGTCTGGCCGACGCAAACTCCCGCTGCCTGCGCCTCAGCTCGTACTACTCGCTCGCCCAGTCGCTGGAGCAACAGGTCGAGATGCTGGAGACCACGCAGCACGAGCTTCGCCAGGATGCCGCGCACGCCGAGCAGGACCGCCGGGCCATGGAGGTGCGCGCGAAACGAGCTGAGCGACTGGCAGAAGGCATTGCCGCCAACTTCCGCGGTCTCAACGATAGTGCGGCCTTTGAACGGCCTGCGGCCGACCCGCTCAGTTTCGGGGACCTCGGAAAGCCAATGCCTCGCGCTTTGCACCACCCGGCGCTGCGATTAGCTCTGCACGGTCTCCCGGACCTGGAACACTCTCAACAAGAGTCACATCAAGATTCGCAACAAGACTCGCAAGACGACGATACGCAGACCGAGTCGCTATCGACGTCTAGCGTTGATCATATTGCCGACCTGTCGATGGACTCTCGCTTCGAGCAATTGGACATTTCTCTGGTGGACACGAGCTTTGCCTCGGCTGATTTTTCCGCCGACATGGGCGACATCGCCGACACAACTGCCGACCTGGGCGACACCACCGCCGACCTGGGCGACACCACCGCCGACATTGGCGATATCACCGATATGGCCGACACAACTGTCGACACCACATTCGACGCTGATATGTCGCATCTGGGCTTGCCCGAGACGAAACCCGAGACGAAACCCGAGCCTGTCGCGCACTCTGGACCGGCGGAACTGAAACCACAAGTGCAGGCTAAATCGTCGTCCGAGCTGCGGCCAAAAATCAGTAAAAACGGCCTTCTGCCAGTGACGACAAACGTCGCCGCAGTGCCGATTGAAGCGGACAAGCTGTCCAAAGAGTTGCCGCTGCGCCAGAAACTCTCACGCGAGCCGCTCCCCAAGTTGCCAGCGACAGTTCAACCAAGCTCGCCGCTTCCTGAAAAGTCTACGCTGGCGCCTCACATTCTCGCCGCTCTGGATCGCCCCACGCTTCGCCGCAGTCAGTCTCATGAGAGTATCTTCTCTGAGTACGACTCGCCCGCGCTTAATACAATCGGCCGAGCCACCGCGGCGATCTCGGGGTCTGCTGCGACCGCCGCGCCGGCCACAAATGCCGCCACTGCTCGTGAGCGGCTGCTGAACGTGCAGCAGGCCCGCAAATCAAAGGGCTGGTTCATGCCGTTCCGCTAACTATATATTAACTTTACATCTAAGCTCAGTGTTTATTTAGCACGACTACTAAAGAACTAACGACTCGTCTTGTTTCTGGCTATATCAGCCATCATGGCTATCGATGCCGACATCTCTCAGGATAACTCATCTAGCTATTATAGTGACTATCCAATAACGAATTATGCCTCAGGACATCTTATATACTCTCACCTCTTCTGACTAGCCCATCTTAAATACTCTCACGTCTTGTCGACTAGCACATCTTAAATACTATTAGCTCGCTTGTCACACAGGCTACTGCCACTGCCGCCGGAACAGCGAGCCGGTTCGCGGCAGACTAGTGCTGGCGGGAACCGGCTTGTGGCTCGTTGGCGCCGCCAGCACGCGCGCCCGCTTGGCCTTGGGCGCCCGCGTCGGCACTCCAAGCGACTGCAGCACCTCCACGGACTTGACGCCCTTCTCGACCGCCGCAACCCGCGCGGCGTACGTTTGGCCCTGTCCAATGCTCGACGACGCCTTGCGCACCGGCCGCACCGAAAACATCGCCCGCGGCAGTCCTGCATCGTCTTCACCGATATCGACGGGGTCGTAGCGTTCGCGCTCGGGCTCCGGCTCGGCCGCCTCGCTCAAAAACCGCAGGCTCTCGTGCACAGACATCGCCGTGGCCCGGCCCGAGTCCGTAGGCACCGGCTTGATCAGGTCGGCCGCCATGCTCTCCACGAAGGCCATGGTTTTCTCGTTGGCAGCCAGCTTGGCCACCTCCGTCGAGCCCTCGAGCATCTTGGCGCGCTTGCGTTTCTCGCGCGCCCGCCGCGCGTCCTGAGCCTTGCGCCGCTCCCCGTCGCTCTCACTGTCGCTCAGCCCATCCAGCAGCCCGTTGCCGCCGCGACGCCGCCGGAACCCGTTGTGCACATCGTCCACGAGCCGGTTCAGCTCCACATCGTCGCGGTCCCTCTCCTGCTGGTTGTACAACTGCCACACCTTAGACTGGTTGTTGGCAACGTCCTTGTCATTCACCAGCCCTTTCAGGTCGCGGCCGTCGTCGTCGTCGTGACCATCGTCGTCGCTGCGACCGCCCATTCCGGCCCACTCGTCGTCACTCTCCTCGGCCTGGTCATCCACAAACGGCGCGGCAAACTCTTTCTCTTGCGCAGCAAGGTACCGCTGCCGCACCTCGCGCATCTCCTGCGACCGCGTCAGCTGTGCATCCTTGAGGTCGCTGAGATCGGGCACTTCTTTGCGCGGGGCCGCCTGCTCATTCACGTCGCTGCCGCTATCAGAAAGATCGATCTCATCAACAATGCTGGCCTCTTCGGGTTCGTTGTGCGTCTCTTCTTCAGCTTCAGGCACGCCGCCCAACAGCTCACGGAGCCGGTCAGACGATACCTCGGGAAGAACTTGCGTGGCCTGAGGCTCTGCTCGGCGCAAAGCAGGAATTAAAGGCTGCACAGCCTGCGTGGGTTGCGCTACTGCCTCTGTAGGGGCGACCTCTGTGGGTTGCGCGACTGCTTGTGTAGGCTGAGGGACTGCCTGGACGGGCTGGTTTTCAGGCTCATCGTCCTCCTCGTTCTCCTCCTCATCGCTGTCGACTAGCTGCCGGCGCGACTGCTGCTGGCGGGGCACAGTCTCGACATCCAGGATCTCCAGGTCACTGTCCGAGTCAGAACCAAGATCACTAGCGCTGTGGATACTTTCCTCGTCGTCGTCCATGCGGCTTTCGATGTTGTCAACATCGACGCCATTATCTTCATCATCATCTCTCTGGTTCGCGCCATTGAGGTTCGGCTCGTCGTCTGAACCGTCCGAATCCGAGTCCATAAGACCAAAGAAATCGCCGGTCTCCTCGCGTTTTTCGCGCTTGCGTAGCTCGTCGGCGAGCCGCCGCTCTCGCTCTAGATAAGACTCTGTCGAGTTTTCGGCAGGCCCCTCGGCCGCAGCTTTAGTTTCTTCAGACACTTCCACGCCCATTGCCTGCATTTGCTGCACCTTGGCCATGCGTGCCGACAGAATTTGCTGCCGCTGCTTGAGCTGAAGGTCCGCAAATAGCTTGCGCACGGGACCCGATGCCGCGTTGGCCTCGTGGGGCCGCGCAAATGACAGCAGCGCTCTTACCGGCCGCGACCGGCGCGACTTGTCAGTTTGAGGCACAATTTCGAGATCGCTGTCATCGTCGGCGGCAGAACCCACCGGCGCAATAGACCGCACAAAGCTTGCCAGCTTGCGGGCACTCGGCGGGCTCGACAGCATGATCTGTTTCGCATGAGCATTGTTATGCGGCGTTTGGGGCGACGTAATAGGGGTAGTAGCGCTCGGTGGGTCACTTGCATCGTCCAGCATAGCGAGGAAGCTGTCGACAGACGCAGACGCAGCTGTACGAGTGCCGACCTCGAGCTCGAGCGCACGTTCCAGGCGCTGGTTCTCGCGAGCAGCCGCCTCGGCAGCTTTTCGGGTGGGCCGGCGTCTCGGCTCATTGATGGGCGAGCCGTTGGTTGAGTTGGCAGGCGAGTTGGCGGGCGAGTTAACGGCCGCGTCGTTTGCCGATTTAGGAGACGGCGGAGCTACGCCTGCTTCGGCATAGATCTCGCTAAGAAGGTCCGCATCGCGATCTTCAGCCTGTTGCTGAGGAGACGACGCAAGGCCCGGAGAGCTCACGACTCGCGGCGATGTGGCGGGCGAATGGACCGGCGAGTTTGCTGTCAGGTCCACTGGCGAGTTAGAGCCACGATTAACTAGAGGAGAGCTCTGCAAGCCGCCCGGCGACGATGTCACTCGCGAGAGCCGCGGTGTCCCCTGGTCGGCCACTGCCTGCGAGGGCTCGATAAAGTCTGCTTCCATCAGTTCGTAGTCGTCCAAATCATCGGAGAGCGGAATTGCCGGCTCAAGAGCGTTGGAGCTGGTCACTGGTGCCTGAGTACTGCGAGCCTCCTCTGCTCTTTTGCGAGCAAACTCGGCATAGTCGAATTCATCCTCGGACGCTGCATCTTGTTCAGCATGGTTAATTTGGGATAGAAGAGCGTCTAGACGGGACTCCAGCGGCAGATCATTAATTTCGCTGGAGATCATAGGACGCGTATTAGGAGTGAGCCTGGGAAAAGTAATTAAGGGTAAGGACGACGCGTCGCGTCCCAGTACCCCTTGTCCTTCCCAACCACCACACCATTAGCCATATTTACGCTCAGTTAGCGGCCCAGTTAGCCACCCCGTTAGCCACCCAATGTCGCCACATATTTCAAGCCACTTCCGCCCATTAGCTACCCAGTTGCCACACTTTTCAGTCCAGATTTCTACCCAGCCAGTGCCCCATATCTAAAATACATAGCAGCTACTCTAACCACTCTGCCTCACATGGGGCCAAAGACTCACAAAATATCCTAAATCAAAAGAGCACCTCAATTATATCTTCCAGTTAAAGCTGCTGCTGTTTTGGAGGTGACCCCAGCGCTGCTGCTTATATTGGAAGTGTCCCCGTCGAACCCCAGCCCTGACAGGTCGAACCCTCAGTGATCTAACCCGGGTTGCATGGAATGTAGGGCTAGGAGCAGGCCGCCTGACAAACGAAGCGGGACGAGTGGCTCCACTTACCCTACTTTCCGGGTAATTTTTCGGTCCCAAGTGGTTAGCTAATCTCCCCACCGAACACAAACGGGCTCCAGACGAAGTTGCCACCGGTCCTTTTATACCCGGCCCTTCCTCTCGAAACTACTTAACTAGCCATGAGTGGAGCCCCTTTCCCCTACTCGAGCGCCCCGCTGCGCACGATCAAGGAAGTCCAGTTTGGTCTCCTGAGTCCCGAGGAGGTCAAGGCCATTTCCGTGGCCAAGATCGAGTATCCCGAGACTATGGACGAGACAAAAATGCGGCCGCGCGTTGGAGGCCTCAACGATCCGCGCCTGGGTGTGATTGATCGCAACTACCGCTGCCAGACCTGTGGCGAGGACATGGCAAACTGCCCCGGCCACTTTGGACACATTGAGCTGTCCAAGCCCGTGTTCCACATTGGCTTCATTTCCAAAATCAAAAAAGTACTCGAGAGCGTATGCGTGCACTGCGGCAAGCTCAAGCTCGACGAGTCCAACCCCTTGTTTGCCCAGGCAATCAAGATCAGAGACCCCAAGCGCCGGTTTAATGCCGTGTGGTCGCTTTGCAAAACAAAGATGGTTTGCGAGGCCGACACCATCGAAGACAACGGCTTTGGGGGCGAAAAGAAGACCCAGAAGTACCACGGCGGGTGCGGAAACGCTCAGCCCGCCGTGCGCCGCGACGGTCTTCGGCTGGTTGGCCAGTGGAAACGCGACAAGACCGCCGATTTGGACCAACCCGAGCGGCGGTATCTTACTCCCAGCGAGGTGCTGAATGTGTTTCGCCACATCAGCGACGTAGACTGCCGCAACCTCGGCTTTTCCAACGACTATGCGCGGCCCGAGTGGATGCTGATTACAGTGCTGCCGGTGCCGCCGCCGCCGGTGCGGCCGTCGATTGCGATTAATGACAGCGCGCGCGGTGAGGACGACTTGACTTATAAACTCGCCGATATCCTCAAGGCCAACGCCAATGTGCAGCGGTGCGACCAGGACGGTGCGCCGGCGCATGTGATCAACGAGTTTGAGATGCTGCTGCAGTACCACGTGGCCACCTACATGGATAACAACATTGCCGGCCAGCCGCAAGCGCTGCAAAAGAGCGGTCGGCCCGTCAAGTCGATCCGCGCGCGGTTGAAGGGCAAAGAAGGCCGGTTGCGTGGTAATTTGATGGGCAAGCGTGTCAACTTTTCTGCCCGTACCGTTATTACTGGTGACCCCAACCTGGAGCTTGACCAGGTGGGCGTGCCCAAGTCGATTGCACGCACGTTGACGTACCCCGAGGCGGTGACGCCGTACAACATCCAGCGGCTGACGCGGCTGGTGCGCAACGGCCCCAACGAGCACCCCGGTGCCAAATACATCATCCGCGACTCGGGCGAGCGTATCGACTTGCGGTACCACAAGCGCGTGGGCGACATTGCGTTGCAGTACGGCTGGAAGGTCGAGCGGCATTTGATGGATGACGATCCCGTGCTGTTCAACCGGCAGCCGTCGCTGCACAAAATGTCGATGATGGCGCACCGGGTCAAGGTGATGCCGTACTCGACGTTCCGGCTGAATCTGTCGGTGACGTCGCCGTATAATGCCGATTTCGACGGTGACGAGATGAACTTGCACGTGCCGCAGAGCGAGGAGACTCGGGCCGAGCTGTCGCAGCTGTGCGCGGTGCCGCTGCAGATTGTGTCGCCCCAGAGCAACAAGCCCGTCATGGGTATTGTGCAGGACACGCTGTGTGGTGTGCGCAAGATGACGGTGCGCGACACGTTTTTGGACTACCAACAGGTGATGAATATTCTGTTTTGGGTGCCGCAGTGGGACGGCGTGGTGCCGCCGCCGGCGATCCTCAAGCCCAAGCCGCTGTGGACAGGCAAGCAGATGGTCAGCATGTCGATTCCCCACGGCATTTTCCTGCAGCGGTTTGACGAAAATAACCCGCCCACGTCGCCCAAGGACAACGGCATGCTCATCTACAAGGGTGAGATCATGTACGGCGTTGTTGACAAAAAGACGGTGGGCGCCACTGCCGGGGGCCTGATCCACACGATTTTTAGAGAAAAGGGCCCCTATGCGTGCTCCAAGTTTGTGGGCAACATCCAAAAGGTCGTCAACTACTGGCTGCTGCACAATGGCTTTTCCATTGGTATTGGTGATACAATTGCCGATGGCGACACCATGCGCAACGTCACGCAAACGATTGCCGACGCCAAGCAAAAGGTGCAGGAGATCATTTCCGACGCGCAGGCCAACAAACTCAACCCCGAGCCTGGCATGACGCTGCGTGAGTCGTTTGAGCACAATGTGTCGCGGGTGCTGAACCAGGCGCGTGACACGGCGGGCCGAGAGGCCGAGATGTCGCTCAAGGACATCAACAACGTCAAGCAGATGGTTATTGCCGGCTCCAAGGGTTCATTTATTAACATTTCACAGATGTCGGCGTGCGTGGGCCAGCAGATTGTCGAGGGTAAACGTATTCCGTTTGGCTTCATTGACCGGTCGCTGCCTCATTTCACGCGCGACGATTACTCGCCCGAGTCGAAGGGCTTTGTGGAGAACTCGTACTTGCGGGGCCTGACGCCGCAAGAGTTCTTTTTCCATGCCATGGCCGGTCGTGAGGGTCTGATTGATACCGCCGTCAAGACGGCAGAGACAGGTTACATCCAGCGGCGTCTGGTCAAGGCGCTGGAGGATATTATGGTGCAGTACGATGGGTCGGCCCGCAACTCGTTGGGTGATGTGATTCAGTTCATCTACGGCGAGGACGGTCTTGACGGCACGCAGGTCGAAAAGCAGACCATTGATACCATGCCCGGGTCGGACGAGGCGTTCCGCAAGCGGTACCGGGTGGACGTGATGGCGGCCGACCACAAGCCGCTGCACATTGAGAGTGCCAGTGAGATTGTTGGCGATATTGCCGTGCAGCGGCTGCTGGACCAGGAGTGGCAGCAGCTGCTGCACGACCGCGACTTCTTGCGCACAAAGGTGTTTGAGAGTGGCGAGCACAACTGGCCGCTGCCCGTCAACATCCGCCGCGTTGTTCAGAACGCGCAGCAGATCTTTGCCGTCGACGGTAACCGCGTGTCGGACCTGACGGTGGAGGAGATTGTGCGCGGAGTGCAGAGGCTGTGTGAGAACCTGGTGGTTGTGCGCGGCGACTCGGACGTGCAGCGCGAGGCCCAGAACAACGCGTCGTACCTTGTACAGAGTTTGGTGCGGTCGCGGCTGGCGGTGCTTCGCGTCACCAACGAGTTCCGGCTCACAAAGGTTGCGTTTGAGTGGGTGCTGGCCGAGATCGAGGCCCAGTTTGCGCGCTCGCTGGCCCACCCCGGCGAGATGGTGGGCGTGATTGCCGCCCAGTCGATTGGTGAGCCGGCAACGCAGATGACGCTCAACACATTCCACTATGCGGGTGTGTCGAGTAAGAACGTGACGTTGGGTGTGCCCCGGTTGAAGGAGATTCTCAACGTGGCCAAGAACATCAAGACGCCGGCGCTGACCGTGTACTTGGAGCCCGATACCCGCAGTGACATTGAAAAGGCAAAGGTGGTGCAGGCTGCGATCGAGCACACGTCGCTCAAGAACGTGACTGCGGCCACCGAGATCTACTATGATCCCGACCCGCGCACTACCGTGATTGCCGAGGACTTGGACACGGTCGAGGCGTACTTTTCCATTCCCGACGAGCAGGTCGAGGCCACGCTGCACATGCAGTCGCCGTGGCTGCTGCGGCTGGAACTGGACCGCGCCCGCATGCTGGACAAGCAGCTGACCATGAGTCAAGTCGCCGATAAGATCAGCACATCGTTTGGCGGCGATCTGTTTGTGATGTGGAGTGAGGATAACGCCGACAAGCTGATTATCCGCTGCCGGGTGATCCGCGACCCCAAGGCGCTGGAAGAGGAGCCCGATCTCGAGGAGGACCAGATGGTCAAGACCATTGAGCAGCACATGCTGGACTCGATCACGCTGCGGGGTGTGCCTGCGATTTCGCGAGTGTTTATGATGGAGCATCGGCTGAATCATGTGGACGAAGTTACCGGTGATTTGGCCCAGAAAATGGAGTGGGTGCTGGAGACCGACGGCATTGACTTGTCGGCCGTCATGTCGATTGACGGCGTGGATCCGTATCGCACTTACTCCAACTCGTTTGTGGAGATTCTCGGCGTGTTGGGTATCGAGGCAACTCGCTCGGCACTGTACCGCGAGATCTACAAGGTTATTGCCTTTGATGGTTCCTACGTCAACTACCGCCACATGGCGCTGCTGGTGGACGTCATGACGTCGCGCGGCCATCTGATGGCTATCACGCGGCATGGCATCAACCGCGCCGATACGGGCGCGCTGATGCGGTGCACGTTCGAGGAGACGGTGGAGATTCTGCTCGAGGCCGCGGCCGCCGCCGAGCTCGACGACTGCAAGGGTGTTTCCGAAAACATCATGCTGGGTCAGGTGGCGCCGCTGGGCACCGGCGCGTTTGATGTGTTTGTGGACGACCAGGCGCTGGCGTCGCTGCCCATGACCATGGCGGCCATGCCTGCGGGCGAGACCGCGGCCAGTGCTGCCGCCGCGTCGTTTGGCGCCGACGGCTCGGCCACGCCCTACGAGGGCTTCTCGCCCATGCACGACGGGTTTGGCCAGGTCGACGCCACGGCGGCATTTTCGCCGCTGGCCCAGTCGGGAATGGCCGACAACCGCGGCGGCTTCACCGAGTACGGCGGCGGTTTCCAGAGCCCGTTCACGGGTGGCACATCGCCGGGCTACGCGCCGAGCAGCCCGTTTTCGGGCGGGGCGTCGCCGGCCTATGCGGCCAGCCCGAGTTTCTCGCCGTCGTCGCCGGCTTACAGCCCGACTTCGCCGAGTTATTCGCCGACCAGCCCCAGCTACTCGCCTACGAGCCCGAGCTACTCGCCTACGTCCCCGAGCTACTCGCCCACCAGTCCGAGCTACTCGCCGACAAGCCCGAGCTACTCGCCTACGAGCCCGAGTTACTCGCCTACGAGCCCCAGTTACTCGCCTACCTCTCCGAGCTACTCGCCCACGAGTCCCAGCTACAGCCCGACGTCGCCAAGTTACTCGCCTACAAGCCCGAGCTACTCGCCGACATCACCGAGCTACAGCCCGACTTCGCCGAGTTACTCGCCCACTTCGCCGAGCTACTCGCCTACCAGCCCGAGCTACAGCCCCACGAGCCCGAGCTACTCGCCGACCTCGCCGCAGTACTCGCCGACTTCGCCGCAGTATTCTCCTGGCTCTCCTTCTTATTCGCCTTCCAAGGATTAGAAGATAAAATTTTTAAAAAATAATAGACGTATAGTCTACGGTCTGCGTTTGCCTTGACGCTCGTTAAAATATCTCTAAAGCCTATAACAGATATAGCTGAGGCTAAAAAACTATGCGGACAAATAAAACTACAACGACGTCGCCGCAAACTGCCGCTTGATGCCGCCAACGCTGGGCTCGTCGTCAAAGCCCCGGATATGCTCAACGTCCCACATGTCCTTGATGTACTTGAGC
Source organism: Wickerhamiella sergipiensis (assembly GCA_030563925.1). NCBI lineage: Eukaryota > Fungi > Ascomycota > Dipodascomycetes > Dipodascales > Trichomonascaceae > Wickerhamiella > Wickerhamiella sergipiensis. The sequence goes on from JAJMKN010000016.1 coordinate 131,030, forward strand.
TGGGCAAGATTGAAGCCTAGCTTGTCGGTGTTGTCCAACAGCACCGTCCGCAGCTCGTCACGGATATCCTGCAGCTCGGCCTCCAGCAGCTTGTTGGCCACTAGCTGGCGGTGAAAGTTCCGCAGGCAGAATAAAAGCACCCGGCATACCAGCGGAACGTTCCACTTGAGCCGGATCCATATTAACACAAACTTGAACAGCCCTGTGACCCGGTCCAGCGGGAAGGTGAGAAGGGCGTCCTCGACGAGCGCGGGCTTGATCCGCAGCAGAGTGTCCATAAGGTACCGTTCCGGAGGAACATCCAAAGTGGCCAGAATCACATGACGGGGGTTGGGCTTCTCTTCGAGATCGGTGATGCAAATATCAAGCGCCTCGTACAGCCGCTCACCGGCCTTGAGCGACTCGATGGTTTGCCGAGACACCGCCTGGCCGCTGTCTTCTGTAGCATCACCATCCAGCTCTTGCTGGTGGTCTCTATCCAGGTTCTCCGCAAGCGTTTCCTCATACTGCTGTTCCATCTCGGCCTCGCGCTCCTCCTCAATAAACAACGGCTCGTCGATCATTTCCCAGATCCGCATCGACTTGTCGTGCGATGCCGTCACCAAAAACGAGCCATCCTGCGCGACCGCAAGCGCCCACACCTCGCCGTGGTGGCCCTGCAGCCGCTGGATCTGGGTGAACTTGATGGCGTCCCAGTACTTGACCAGGCCGTCCTTGCCGCAAGAGAAAAAGTACTTTGTTTGCGGCTCAAACGCAACCTGCAGCACTGCGTCATCGTGAGCGAAGATCGATTTGTGGCAGTCACCGAAATCAAGACCCCAGATCTTGATGTTTTTGTCGGCCGAAGAGGAAATCAACAGCTTCGAGTCGTCGGAAATGTCCAGCGACAGCACCGGCAGCTGATGGCCATAAAGGTTCAAAAAGAACTTGAGGGTCTCGCGGTAGTAAACCTTGATGGTGTTATCGAGCAGCGACGCGGCTACTAGGCGGCCGTCGGGAGACAGCTTCACTGCCAACACGTCGTCATTAAACTCGATCTTGTGAGTGTTTTTCAGCGTCATCTGGGGCACCCGCACGTCGGGGTGGCCAGGGACTTCTTGTTCCACAACTTTAAGAGCCCAGAACTTGACGCTCTTATCGGCGCCGCCAGACACAATCGACTGGCCGTCCGAGGCAACGTCCAAGGACCACACACTGCCCTCGTGAGCAGGGTAGGAGCCCAGCACTGTGGAAGTAGTAATATCATAAAGGTCAATGTTGCCCTCTTTTGTGGCCGCTACCAAGAGCTTGTCGCCAGGCAAGAACTTGAGCGCCAAAACATAGCCAGTGCCGTCGAGAGTGCGCACACAAACTTGCGAGCGGGTATTGTAGATTTTGATCTGGCCGTTTGATCCCGAGGCCACAAGCTTGCCGTCGGCGCTCAATGCAAGGTCGCGCACGTCGCTGCGGTGGCCGGGCAGCTCAATAGCATGGATCCGCTCGGCCTCGGCGCCGAGACGGTACTCCTCGATGGAGTTTACCGCCAGGTTCACAACCACATCGCCCTGTTTCTCGCCAGGAACCATGCCCACGATCTTGGCCTTTGTGCGCACGTGCGAGTGGTCCACGTACATATCTGCGACCGCTAGCTCGACGGTGGCATTTTCGTCCTTCTTTTTCGCCCGCTTCTCTTTGCGGCGTAGCGCCTTGTGCAGCTCGTCGGTGGTCCGTTGCCGGAACGACTGGACCACGTCGCCGGACGCAACAATCACAAGGTCTTCTTGGCAGTGGACCGAGATTCCGCGGTGGCGGTTTGCGCGATCCAGCGCACCAACGAGCTTGATGCGCTCGCCCTCGGGCTGGTCCAGGTCAATGTCCCATACTCGCAGCTCGGCAGCATTGGGCACCGTGAACAGCCGCTTGTGGTCAGGAGACAGGCACGCAGCCCAGCATTCGCCCTTGTGCGCCACATGCGACTCCACCGAGAACTGAGTCTCGAGATCCCAGAGCTTGACGATGCCGTCTTTGGAGGTGGAAATCAGCCAGTTGTCGGTAACGAGCACCAAAGCAGTAACAGGCGCACGGTGGCCGCGCAGGCGGTACAGGCCGACCTCTTCGACCAGATCCCAAACAACAATATTAGTATCGTGGCTTCCCGAGATCAAGCGAGTTCCCGAGGCGTCGAAAACAAGGGTGGAAATAGGCGATTTGTGGCCGTTGAAAGTGATCAGGCATTGGCCCGAGCTCAGATCCCAGACACGGATAGATCCGTCGGTATAGCCAGCAGCCACCAAGCCCGTGCTCGGTTCGTAGGCAAGGCGGAGCGCTTGCGCAGCGGGAGGCTGGGCCGAGTCGTAAAGCCGAGCGACTAATTCTGCGGTCTTGAGATCCCAAATCAGGATGGCCTCACCGGCACCAACTACGACATGACCGGAAGTGCCTCCAGGGACAGATAAAATGTTTGATTGGCCCGAGACGGTACCAAAAGTGGCGGCCAACTCAAAGCGAGTATAACTTTTGACCATTGAAAAAAATTACCTAATTTTTCAGCATATATTGCCTGCAGGGTAGAGATCAACAGTACAACAGTGGAGGTCAACTGTAGAAATCTAAAGGGTAGAGAAGAGATCAACAGTGGAGATCAACAGAATTACAGTCATTACGGAAATCAAAGAAATAGCCCTTTAAACACAAATAGAAAGAGCGCCTAGCGCTGCACCTGGCGACTCATGCCAATGCCGTGCAGCTTTTGCTGGTACGCCGGCGCAGGCTGGATCTTGCGCACAGAACGCACTTCGTCGGACGCGTAGCCCGGAATGCGCAGGTTCCAGTTGCGCTCGAGATGCAGCTGGATGTCTTTTGCCTCGAGAGTGTCTGAGTGGCGATGTTTGGCCAACTTGCAGGCAAACGAGGTGACCGAGTTGACGAACTCGTCGGCGAGATCCAGCAGCAGCTCCTCGACGTCGCCGTCGATAGCCGCATCGTTGGTATCACCCACCACGCCGGCCACGAGCTCCGTGAGCTTGCGCTTGGACAGCACGCGCTCGCCGCTGACCTCGAAGCCCGGAATCCGCGCCAATGCCGGCGAGTTGATGGCCAGCGACGGCGATGCTCCGCCATTAGACATTGTCGGCCGGCCCTGCTTGACGGTGACCGGCAGCGGCTGCGGCACCGACAGATTGGGCGGCACCGCCAGGCTCTGCGGGAACCGGCCAGGTACGTTCCGGCGAGCGTCGCTCAGGGTACTGGCCGCCCCGCTGCTCGCACCACCAGCCACGCCAGCTGCTACGCCGCCAGGCCCGCCAGGCACTCCGCCTGGGCCAGCTTGGGCACCCGAACCGTCGTTGAGCGGTGTTGGTGCCTGGCCAGGCATCTGCGGGCCGCCGGGCCGGCCATGCATGCCCGCAACAGGCCCACCCGGACCGCTCGGACCGCCCATCGCACCCGGTCCGGCTGCAGCCGCGGCCGCAGCAGCAGCAGGCCCGCCAAGAGCGGCCGGCCCGCCCGCGAGCCCGCCAGGCTGAGGCACCTGCATATTGCCCATATTGCGGGCGAGCTGAGGCTGGCCGCGCATGGCCACGCGCATCTCCTGCACGAGCTGCATCTCGCGCTGGCGGTACATCTCGCGCTTTGCCCTCAGCGACTGGATGCTCTGCCGCAGGCGCTGGGCGTCGTCGGGCATCGATCCGCTGCGCAGCGCGGCCTCGGCGCGTTCCGAGCGCTGCTCCAGCTCGACCTGGCCGCGGCGCAGCTCCTCGATCATCTGCTGCCGCTGCTTGAGGCCTTGCACCGTCTGCAGCGACGCCAGCGCCGTCTGCTGGTTCTGCTCAGCCCGGAACTGCTGCTGGGCCAGATGCTGCTGCATCAATGCGGGGTTCTCGAAAGCGGGGTTGCTGCCGGGCCCGCCTGCCGCGCCACTGGGGCCACCAGGGCCGGCAACGCCGCCAGGACCGCCCGGGCCGCCAGGACCGCCAGGACCGCCCAGCCCGTTATGGCCAGGCATTCTGCCGGGCATGCCGCCGCCCGGCATCTGTCGCATTCCCATCTGCGGGGCTGCACGCGGCACATTGGGGCTCTGCATGTTGCCGCCGTACTGGTTGGGCTGCGGCGTGCCGTTGTTGCGGGCGGCCGCCATGGCCCTCATGCGAGCCTGGTACTGCTCGAGCATGCTGCGGATATTCTGGGCCCGTTGCGCATGTGCGCGGCCTTCCTGCGAGTCGCCAAGCTGCTTTGCGAGGTCGACCTCTTGCCGGTACTGTCCTACGAGCTGCTGGAGCTGCGCGTTGACATTCTGGTTCCGGTTCATGTGACAAAGCAGTTGGTTTGGCTGCTGCTTAGCTGCTTAGCTTGGGACCAGACTGGAGCTGGTGAGCTGCTCAGCTGGGAGTTGAGACTAGAGCTGCTTGGGAGCTGCTGAGATGGGGAGTCTTAGACTGGAGCTGGTCTAGGAGCTGGTCTAGGAGCTGGTCTAGGAGCTCGTCTAGGTCTCTTCCTAGAGACTTACCTTGGAAAAAGACTAGGAGCAGAGCTAGAAGCTAGAAACTAGAGCTATAAATATTTTACAAAGAAGGTAGGCTCTCGACAAACGAGTCAATGACCATTGGCCATGCCAGGCTCTCGTCGTAGTCCTTAAGCGACGGATCCTTTTTAAGGTACTCGCAAAACACGAGGAACATGTTCCATACGTCTCGCGACACGGTCGAGTCCTGCGTCTGCATAAACGCAATCCATTTTTCAACAATCGGGTAGCGCGGGGACAAAAGCAGCTGCCAGTAGGCAATGGCAGTACTAAGAGGAAGTAGCCGTTGACCAGACGGCAGGTTGAACTTGAAGCAAAACCGATAGATATAAGAGAAATAAGTCTGGTCGTCGACCATTTTCTGGGCCAATTCCATAGCCGTTCTTCTCATCTCACTGATGGTAGAATTCCTCAAGTACGCCCACCCGTTGATGTACCCTTGTTTCTCAATCACGCCCATCTCGGGAGCCTGAAGCTGGTAGGCAATAGCCAGAGTGACCTCCAGCTCCAAAGACACTTGCAAGTCCTTGAACATCCGGATAGTGCCGTCAATGTCGGTGCGGTTAGCAGTGCCGGCGTACTTTGACCACAGAGTTTCCAGCGCCGGCCCAAACGCACGGACGTCTCTATTCTGGGCTTCTTTGACGGCGCGCACAGCGATCCGCACGTCGTCGTAGTTTCTCTTGAGCGCCGCGTCGGCCTGGTCCGGCGTGCATTTCGTCTGCTCCACGACCTGGTCTGACATGATTAGGCAGACGCAAAGGACGGCTGCTTAAATGCGATCTCCCTGGATCTGGATCTCACGGGTTTTGGACCTCACTGGACTTTACAATATTTTCACTGCGTCTTCAGATATCATTAGTTGGTTGTTGGTTAATTTTGTAGATTTATTTACTTGGTTTGCCTGGAAGTCTCATCTGACTGAATAACTATTAATTTACTTTCTGCAAGTCACGAACGCATAATCATGGATACCCTGGACGAGACGCTTTTTGGAGCTTCGCAACCCATTAGCTTCGGGCTTTTGAGCAGAAAACTTAAAGTTCCTGCAAAAGAGGCTCGCAAGCTGCTGGAGGAATTCTACGCCAAAAACAAGCAGACGCTCTCTGCCGCATATACGGTCTCTGGCTACCGCCATTCGACGGTGCCGACGCGGGTGATTCGCATTGTGAACGCGTCTGAAGCCCAGGACTTTGCTTCTACGCTTAAAGAGCCTGTTTCCATTGAGATCTACGCGCTAAGTCCCCATAATGCGGCAGATCCAGCGGTTCTTTCGGGCCTAGGCGACCAGCTGCGAGCACTGGACGGGTCTGCGTCCCTGGACGAGCTCAAACAAGCGGGGTTTCTATTGAATCCGCTAGTTACTAGCCTCAAGGGTTCTACCCCGGCTTCTTCTTCTTCTTCTACCGCTGCTCCTGCTGCCGCTACTACTTCTGCTGCTTCTGCCGCTTCTACCACCGCTGCTCCTGCAGCTACTACTTCTGCGGCGACTCCTTCCAGGCCTGTCAAGAAGGAACCAACGACAGCCAAAGCACAAGCACCTAAAGAAAAGAAGGAAATCAAAACCCCCAAACAAACTAAAGCGTTCCCGTTTGCGAAAGCGTCGAAATCAGAGGTTGTGGCCAAGGCCTTTGACAACAAACCCCGCGCTATGCCAGTCACTGAAAAGGTGGTTGTTCAGGATATCATTGACGACGAGTCTGAAGACGAGGAGCCTGGCCAAAGAAAAGAGCAGATGGACGGACTGCAGAACCTGTTTGATAACGAGGACTCGATGGAGGTCGACGTGCCAGAGGCTGAACGAGACATGTATGCGGAGGAGATGGAGTTTGAGCCTGAGGCTGAGCCAGAAGAAGAGCCAGAAGAGCCAGAAGAGCGAGAAGAGCCTGAAGCAAAAGCTGAAGCTGAGCCAGAAGTCGAGCCGAAAGCAGAAACACAGCCTGAACCAGCAGCTCCCGCACCACCCAAACGCCGACGCAAGGTGTTCCGTCGCACAAAGACCACAGACGCTAACGGCAATACAATCACCAAGACCGAAGTTCACTTTGAAACTGACGACGAGGAGACTCCGGCCTCAGACTCTACAGACAAACTGAAGGAAGCACCTGGCTCAGACTCCAAAGACAAACCCGCCGCGAGTGAACCTAGCGAAGCGAAGGAGAAGCCAATGGCTAAACCCAATCTTCCAAAGATCCCCAAAAAACAAGGCCCGAAGAAACAAGCCAGTCTCATGTCGTTTTTCGGCAAGAAGTAGACGGTTGTAGTACATCGAATTCTAACCCTAATTATCCACTAGCATCCTCACCCGAGTATAAACTACCCAGACAGAGTGCTCTCAGAGACTCGCTCATATCAGAGCGCCCACTAGAGTATAGAGTGCCTCACCTGAGTATGGAAGACTCTAAAATATCACAGCACCCAATAATCACAAACATCCCATACTCAGCTCCGAACTATCACCATCGGACACTAGGCAAGTCAGCATAGTGAAATTTCATTACTCATGAGTATCGTCGAAAAATATGACTTGACGGAGAAAATGGCTCCGTTCCTGGACATGCAGCAGCTGCACCAGCTGCTGAAGCATGCGGAGAAGGTGCAGAGCATTCCTGCTGCGGACGCCAAAAAGGCCGACCTGCAGGCGCTGTCCAAGACGTTTTTGGTGGACGAAATCGCCGCTGCCGGTGGAGACGCTGCTGCGGCCGCCGCGGCTCGCGACAGCAAGCAAAAGAGCGTGGAAAGCGAGTCCCAGCTGGAACAGGGCCGCTTTGCCTACGACTCGGGCGACTACGCCAAGGCCATCGAGCTGCTGACGGCCGCTCGCTCGCAGCCGGCCTCGGCAGGCCCGGCCACCTGGGGTAAACTGGCGGCGTCGATCCAAGCAAAGGACTGGGCGGCTGCCGGCGAGGACCTCAGCAAAGTGCAGGAGGTGCTGGACCATAAGCCGAACCCCGATGCGCTTGCGCAGCTGAATGCGCGGGCGTGGCTGATCCACTGGTCGCTGTTTGTGCTTTTCAACGGCGAGAATGGCGTGGAGCGGCTCAGCGACACATTCTTCCAGTCCAGCTACATGAGCACGATCCAGGCATCGTGCCCGTGGATTCTGCGGTACCTGACGGTGGCGGTGCTGATCACCAACGTGCCGATCGGCACTGCCCCCAACCACCGCCGCATCAAGGACCTTGTGCGCGTGGTGTCGCAGGAGCTGTACGAGTACCAGGACCCTGTTTCCGAGGTGGTCAAGGCCCTGTACGTGGACTATGATCTGGACGCTGCGGCTGGCATTCTCAAGTCGGCCGAGGAGCTGCTGGCGGCCGACCCGTTTGTGAGCGGCTTGGCCCTGCAGTTTGCCAAATCGGTGCGGTTCCTGCTTGCTGATCTCTACTGCCGCGTCCACACTGTGGTAGTGTTTGACCGTCTGGCCACTGTTCTGGGGCTGTCTGCCTCGGAGACCGAGACGTGGATCACGCAGCTGGTCAAGGACGGCAAGATCAACGGCGAGATCAACGAGAGTACCAAGACGCTGCTGATTCCGGCGCCGCGGTCGAGCGTGCTGCAGCAGATCAGCCATAAGACCGAGAAGCTGGCTGAGCGCAACGCGCACCTGCTTGCGCAGGCCCGTGCCAAGCATGAGAATGCAGTTTAGTTATGTTAGTTTAGATTTGATGTACTAGGTATTGTGAAGATGACCGGATACTGAGGGTTAAGGGGCTGGCAGGCAAAAGTCCGCTGACTTGACCAATGCCGTGAGCAATGCCGCGCCTATACAATGCTGTGAACAATGCCGCGCCTGCACCATGCCTGAACAATGTCGCGGAGGTTGCCCAGCTATGCTGCGGATAGTCATGGACAATGCCAAAATTTCAGAAAAAATCGGTCCCTTGGCCCAGTTGGTTAAGGCGTGGTGCTAATAACGCCAAGATCGGCGGTTCGATCCCGCCAGGGACCATTTTTTTGGCCCAGCTTTTAGCCGGCTGCAGCTCTAGGCCAATTTTTTAGACCAGCTCCACTCCCCACCCTGCTTGTCAATGCTCAAAATGTAAATACTTATATTACTCTGCCTGTGCAGCAACCCAGTCAGTCGGCGTCCGCATACTCGTCCTCGTCCTCGTCGCTGTCCTCGTCTTCTGGCTGCACGCCCGTTCGGCGCACCAGCGTCTGCACGATATCTGTCCATTCGCGCATGCCGCCCATGCCAATATCGCCGCAAACCAGGACTTTTTCGACCGGCTTGAGGATCTCCACAAACGGGAAGTACTCGCGAAGGGCCCGGAAGTGCCGCTGCGTCACGGGGTTGGTGTACATGTGCGTGTTCATGGCCGGAGCCAGCAGAATCGGGACTGCCGGGTTCCAGACCCGGAACACCGACGTGAGCAGGTTGTCGCAGATGCCGTAGGTGAGCTTGGCTAGCGTGTTTGCCGAGCAAGGTGCCACCAGCAGGATGTCTGCCCAGCGTCGTAATTGGATGTGCACGGAGCTGTCGGGCTTGCCGTCGCGGGACTTCCATTCGTCCTCGTCGTACCAGATCTTGACGTCTTTGGGGATTTCTGCCGGATCGAAAAACACGCACGACGACTTTGTGGCTACTAGCTGGATGATGGCTCGTTTGTGGTACACCTGCTTGAGTTTGTGGATGATCTGCGCCACTTTGATGGTTGCCACCGAGCCGGTCACGCCAATTAGAATGTGCAGCTCCTCCTTTTTATCGGGAGCCGCCTTGATCTTTGCTTTCGACACCCGCCGGGCCCCGTCCAGAGCGGGCTCCTCCTCGGGCACGGATTCGTCTCGTTCCGGCTGGCTCTGGCGGAGAATCGCCGGCGGATTGTGTTCCTTGTATGCTGTAGATGCTCCAGAGCCCTGAATAAATGATACGTTGCGGGACACCTGCTTGTCGCCGGCGTCGTGCGGGTCTGCGGCCGCGGGGCCGGCGAAATGCGGCGCCGGCGAGCCCGTGGCCGCGGGCGGCGGCACCAAACATGACTTGGTTTCCGAGGCAGACCGAGCCGGCCCTATTTTCAGTGATGCCAGCGACGGCGGCTCGCCGAGCTTCAGCGGGGTCGTCGACTCTCCACCAGGCATTTTGTCCTCAGGCTGACAAGCTTGCTGGGTAGGGTTGGGTGTAGGGGGTTGATCTGGGGGAGATCGGTCTCGATCTGGCTGAGGGACTTTGGGGCGGATGAGTGATTCCACAGTTGCTAATTGACGCAATTCGCTTCTACTGAAAGTTGTGTTTTGAGTTAACTTTGCTTGCCGCTCACTGCCGCTCACTGTCGGTCACTGTCGGTCACTGTCGGTCGCGCACTGTCACTGTCAGTCACTGCCACAGTCAGTCACTGTCGCAGCCGCTGTGGTCTAGCGTTTTCGTCCAAGTCTCTTGATTCATCTATCATCGCATAAAGCAACATCCAATCAACGAGTAATAGGTGATCCAAGACCATAGCTAGTTAAGTACATATGGTTCGTACATAAGGTTCATAGGGTATGCAGGGTTCATGCGATCAGTGAGACAACGGTAAGGATAAGCAACTAGTATCATTCTAGAAAATAGCAAGCACAACCAAGAGTAAGAACTATACAGAAACAACTACACCGCCGCCAATGGTCGACCCGTCGAGACGCAGCACAAACCGCCCCAAGTCCTTGGACTCGGAAAACGGCGCCACCACCACCGGCTCGGCCAGCTGCAGCACCACCAGCGCATTCTGTCCCTTGATCAGATGCCGCGGCGGCTTGCCATCCTTTGGCTTGCCGGCCTTGTCGAGCACGGCGTCGACCTTGAGCAGCTTGGCGGTCTGGTTAACCCGGCCCATGTAAAACGACACCTTAGCGCCCGTCAACAGCGGCCGCTTCAAGTCAAACAGCACCACGCGCGCCTGGAACTCGGTCACGGGCTTCAGCACGTTCTCGGGCGCGCATAGCACGTCGCCCGGCCGCACCTCGTCGGCAGCTACATCGACTTTGAGTTCCGCAACGTCGCCAGCAACTGCGACATTGCCCTCGACGTCCTTGACCACTGCCGGCTGGCTGTCGGGGCGGCTCGCGTCCACAACAGGATCGTCCTTTTCCACGGCTCCAGATACAACCCGACCAACAATCGTCGTGTGTGGCTGGTACTCTTCGTGGTACACGTTGGACACCACAAACCGTAGCGGCCCGGCGACGTTGTGCTCGCGCTGGCCGACCTGCTCGAGCGCCTGCACCAGCGACGGGCCCGAGTATCCCGGGATGTCTGCCTTGGAGACGACGTTGCCGCCGGTCTTGCCCGACGTGGGCACAAACACCAGCTTGTCTTTGGCGTAGCCCACCTGCTTGGTCAAGAACTCGGTGAGCTGGACCTTGATGTCCTGGAATCGGTCCATGTTCCAGTTATGGATATCCAGCTTGTTCACGGCCACAACCATGGTATCGATGCCGAGACTGCGGGCCAGCACCGCGTGCTCCTTTGTCTGGCCGTCCAGCGAGAAGCCGGACTCAAACGCGTTTGTGTCCGAGTCAACAACCATCACGGCCACGTCGGCCTGCGCTACGCCCGCAATCATGTTGGGCACATAATCCTTGTGGCCCGGCGCATCCACGACCGTGAACTTCATGGCCGCCGTCTCAAACGACGCTTCGCCAACGTCCACAGTCACGCCGCGCTCGCGCTCCTCAGTGGTGGCATCCATGACCCACGCCAGCGCAAAGCTCGACTTGCCGAGCTTGGAGCTCTCGTGCTCGAATTTGTCGACAGCCCGCTTGGACACCGCGCCGGTATCCAGCAGCAGCCGGCCCATGAGCGTGGACTTGCCGGCATCGACATGGCCAATGACCACAAAGGAGAGATGGGGCTTGACGCGCAGGGCCTGAAGGTTGGCTACCAGCTCGTCTTTCGGTTTCGTTGCTTTGGTTTTCGGGGCTGGCGATGTGCCTTTTGCGGGGGCAGGCGATGCGGCTTTTGACGATGCGACCGCCTTCTCAGCCGACTGAGACGCAAACCCTCTATCTTGGGCATTCAGGACCACCTCGTCAGGCGATGGTTTTGCAAATGCCTGCGGCGCCTGTTTGGCCGGAGTGACTGAGTTAGAAATCAACGAGTTCGGAGTGTTTGGCACCGCTGCCAGCAGCGCACCAAGCGAGGACGGACTAGAGAGAGATGCGGGAGAAAAGTCGTAGGATATTTGAGGAACTTCGGTTTCGTTCAGACTCGTCGTTGACCCACTGGCGCTTCCACCAACACTGCTAGAGCTCGCAGGACTAGGACTGGCACCTCGGCTCGCACCAGGAGTTGGTGTCTTGCGACTTGCCAAACCCGCCAGCCCTTTACTTTGCCCTGTACTTTGCAGTCCCTTCAACGGCAGTTTCGACGGCATTCCACCCGAAGCAGGAGCCGAACGGTTGCGAAGACGATCCAAAGCCGACGTCTTTGCGTTTCCAGAGTCGCTAGAAGCAGCCTCTCCTGCCCGCCTTGCTTGAGCCAGCTGCTGCAGCCGAGACAGACCAGATGCTCCGGCAGCAGCCGCAGCAGGTCCAGACTTACCTTGCGTAGGAGCCTTGACGACGCTAGGAGCCTTGGCAGCACTGGGCGCCGGCTTGGTAGCACTGGGTGCCGGAGAGGACTTTTTCCGAGCAGCAAGTTTGGCCCGCAAACTGGCGATGGCCACATCCACATCGTAGTCGCTTTTTTCCAGCGCAGCCACAGCCTCATCCTCGCTCACGCTTTTGCCCAGCACCGCCAGGACCTCGTCCAAGGCGTCGTCTTCGCCATAGTCGTCGTAGTCGGCGAGATCGTCGTCGTCGTACATGTCAGCGATGTTCGTAGGGCTTCCCTGACTTTGTCCATCTACATCTACTATACTTTTCCTCTACTGGCTATCAAAGCGAATTGGAATTCGTTTCAACTTAAATTTTTCCGATACATTCATTGCAGTGAAAACCGCGCATTAACCAAGAAAGCATGACACAGACATAGTCATGCACAGTTATTATATAGATGCATGAATTGCTAAGCCGGCCCTTACAATTGGCGTTTCAAGCTAACCATGCCTGTAGATGCCGCGGTAAAAGTTTTTGCCATCCCCAAGCCGGTGCGCAAGAAGTATCAATCCAAAGATTGGGATCTGAAGAACCCGCTTTTCAAGTGTCGCTTAGTGGTGGCCGACGGCGATGACGCCGACTCGCAGCCCGAGTCGCAACCCGACATCGACGGCGGCAGCCAATCGCCCGCCGCGCTGCTGCTAAGGCTGCTAGACCCGCACGGTGCCGTCATTGCCACCGCACCGTTTTATGGCGACATTGGCGCCACGCCGTGCTCCGACTCAAGCCAGCACTATGCGTTGATTGCCCGCAACGGCGAGATTCGCGTGGTGCTTGGCATTGGCTTCGTAGACCGCAGCGACGCCTTTGACCTCGGCCTCGAGCTGCAAAACTTCACCCGCCGCAAGCTGGCCGAGGACCGCATTAGCTCGTCGTCGTGGGAATCGCGCATGGTAGCCGCAAGAGAGCGGTCTGCCGCGGCAGGAGGTGCGGCGGAAGGCGCTGCCGGCGCCACCCCCACTTCATCGGATAAATCGGGGTCCGCACCAGCAGTGGCAGCGCCGTTGGCCCCCGCACTGGCGCCACCTGCGCCGTTCAAGTCGCGGTTTGCCGACGACTCAGAGGATGAAGATACGACCATGCCCTTAAACGACGCACAGCCGGCCGAGCCGGCGTTTGAGCACTTCGAGGACACCGTGGATGACGACTTCGGCGAGTTTGCTAGTGTTTAGTTATGATTTACGATTCTTTTAGTAGTGGTGCAGTGGGTATAGGTGGATGCCGGTTCCTGTAAGGGAGGGCTGCGTCTCTGCCAAGCAGACCTTGACGTAATTTTTCCAGAAATGGTCCGATGGTTTAGTGGTATAATTCTCGCTTAGGGTGCGAGAGGTCCCGGGTTCAATTCCCGGTTGGACCCTTTTTTGCTGCTCGTAGCAGCAGCTTTTTTTTTTTTGTTTCAGACTTTTTGGCAGATGTTTTGGCCTGTTGTGGACTAGTCTGGCCTCTTTCGCCTGTTCCGGCCTGTTTTCGACCTGTTTTGGCAGACATCCAAGGATGAGAGATAAAGATCTATAAAGACTGACCTAGCTATGTTCAATTACGAGCTCTTGTTGAGGGGATTGGGACGCATCTCGATCGGAGCACGCTGCTTGCGCTCACGAGCAACAATCGGCGGGAGATCTTTCAGTTTCTCCTCGGTGTAGAACTCGTTGCGCATGGTCTCGACCTCCTGGCGGAACTTTTCAGTGGCCTCGGGACTGCGGCAGATCTTCTTGACGTTTTGCGCGGTGATGTGGTCCAGCGGGGCGCCCTGGGCCTCGTAACGAGCCACCACCCGGGCGGTCATGGCCTCGCGCATGTCCCGCTTGCCGCCCACCAGCTCGAGAATCGACTGAGGAGCATTATCGCCCACCCGGTTTTCGAGCTTGAGCACCCGGGTGTAGCCGCCGGTGAAGTCTTTGTAGCGCTGTGAAATATCGTTCATGAGTTTAGGCATGATAATATCGGGCTTGTAGATGCTGTTCATGAGCCGTTGCTTGGCCTCGTTGGACATGTTCGCCGGTGCATTCCGGGCCTTGGTGATCAGCCGCTCCACCGCGGTCTGGGCCTCTTTCGCCTTGGCATGTGTGGTGATGATGCTTTCCTTTTCCAGCACCTGCGTGACCAGGTTGCGCAGCAGCGACGCGCGGTGCGTAGCGGTGCGGTTTAATTTCCGGTGCACCATGTGAAATGTCAGCGGGAAATTTCACCGGGCCTGTCTATAAAATCAGTTGGTTGAAAATCGGTTACAACTCAACTAAATTTTCTGACTTTAACGTCTGTCAAGCTTCTAAAACTCCCTTGGCTATCCTCTATATTCGCTAACTTTGTTTCAGGGGCTACCTTTGCTGAACCGACTGGGGCTCGCCTTGGGACCCAACCGCATCCGAAGGCCGATCCGACTGACATAACATGGCTCGCATTTATGGCTTTGTGAGTGGTGTTGTTACCGGCTTGTCGGCCGTGTACCTGACCGCACGGCAGTTCCACCAGAACTCGGACAAGGTGCGACAGGAATTGCAACTCTCGAACAATCTTGCTTTGGACCGCCCGGTGCTGACCCGGCCTTACACAGACCCCATTGACCTGGAAACCCGCAACTGGAAAGACACCATGACGGATATGTGGAATAGCGAGGTGACTCGCGGCGTCAACTGGCTGTATTCGTTGACCAAGGCGTGACCATTCACACTGTTAGTTAATATAAACAGGCTAGCTATGTCTAGCTATGTCTAGAATAAGTCTGGCCTAGCTATGTCTAGGATGAGTCTAGCCGGCGTCTAGCCTGAGTCTAGCCTAAGACTGGTGGACCGACGGCTACTCAGTCTTATCGCCTTTCTCAGCCTCTTTGGGGTCCTTGGTTTCCCCAAGGGAATCGGTGATATCCTTGTTGACGAAGAAAGCAACAATCGGCCCAAACAGAGAAAGTAACACCCCCATAATTGCCTGTAGAATACCAAAGCCGTAGCGAGGACTGGTCCCCAGCATCGAGCTGCCCAGCACCCAGCCAATCGTGTCTGTGTAGATGGTGTCCGAGCCCCGATCCAGGTACTTTTGCACATGTTGCGCACAGATATCGGGAGCCAAAGGAGTGGACGAGCCCTCGATTTTCTTTGTGATCTCGGGCTTGGTGAGCTCCTCGACCTCAAAGCCCTCGGTCGCCATATTACCAGGAAGCACATGCGATACTCGGATGTTGTGCAACAGGCATTCTTGCCGCACAATGTCCGACAGATTGCGGATGGCTGCCTTGCCAGGAGCGTAGCTCGAATAGCCAATCAGCGGGAACACAGCCACCACCGATGAGCAGTAAACAAGGTGCCGCCGCTGGTTGAACTTATCGGGCGCATTGGCCATGACCTGCAGGGCCGCGTGGCTGAAAAACAGCGCCGTGTCGTACACGGTCTTCATGCTCTGTTTGAGCTCGTCAGGACTCAATTGCAGAAACATGCCAGGGCGAGCTGCTCCCGCGCAGCAGAAGACGAGATCGGGGATCTCGCCGATAGTGCCAAACGCGTCCGCGCACGCAGCGGGATCCGCAACATCTGCAACGACATAGCGAATTGTCTGCGTTTCTGGCGTCGGCGACGGGCGGTGTTTCTCAAGCTCCTGCACAGCTGCCACCAGCTTGGATTTGGTGCGAGCAACAATCACCACATCGTGGCCCTTTTGAACATGGATTTTGGCCAGCGAGGCACCCAGGCCCTGCGATCCGCCGGAAATTACTACCAACATGTCAGCTCGCTTCACTCCGCCGATGCTCTCTCTCGCCCAGCTGCGTGCTCTGGCTAGAGCTCCCAGCTGAGGTAGGGGAGAGGCAGCTGAGGCAGCTCCCAGCTGAGGCAGAGGGAGCAGGCAGCTGGGGCAGAGGCAGGCAGCTGAGTTGGCAGCAGCTGACATGCGCTTTCTGGTGGTAGCCTTGGTAGCAGCACCGGCTTTGGCCGTTAAAAGCTACCTTTTCCGCACTTGCGACCAGAATCCCTTTTGCAACCGCAACCGGCACTACGAGCAGGAAGCTCTGGCGCCGGGATTTGTATCTCCCTATACCATTGATGCTCAAAGTGTCGAGCTGGTCAATGGCCACTTTTCGGCGGTTGTGACCAAGACCGTGGGCTCCAAGGCCATTGAACTGCCTCTGACTATCGATGTTGAGAGCGACAGTACTGTGCACATTGTTTTGGACGAGAATAACCGGCACATTGACTCGAATCTCGTGAATGCCGAGCGGTATTCGCCTGAAAACGCCGTCGATGCCAGCGAGGTGCGCGTGCCCAAGGCGGCAATCAAGTCCAAGCACGATTCAAACGGTGCCGAGATTGCGTTTGGCAACAAAAGCACACTGGAGATTGCGTTTAGCCCTGTGAAAATCAGTCTGAGCCGCAATGGCCAGCAACAGATTGTGTTGAATGATCGCCAGCTGCTGAACTTGGAGCATTTACGCACTAAAGAGGACGGCGACACCGAATCGAATCTGTTTGAATCGCAGCACGGCGCATGGACCGATTCTTTTGATGGGAAAAACGACAACAAGCTCAAGGGCCCTGAATCGGTGGCCCTGGACGTCGATTTTGTGGGGTACAAGCATGTGTACGGAATCCCCGAACATGCCGACCGGCTCAGTTTGAAGGACACAAACTCCGAGACCGGCCATAAAGACCCCTACCGGCTGTACAATGTGGATATTTTCGAGTACGAGACCGAGAGCACACTGCCCATGTACGGCTCTATTCCGTTTATGGTTGCAAACAAACCGGGCTCTAGTGCCGGCGTACTGTGGCTGAATGCTGCCGATACCTACATCGATATCACGCACGAGCAAGCGTCCACAAATACCCACTGGATCTCCGAAAATGGCAAGCTGGATGTGTACCTTTTTGTAGGCTCCACTCCGGCAGACGTTATCGAGGCATATGGCCATGTCACCGGCATGACCGCGCTCCCGCAGGCGTTTTCCATTGGTTACCATCAGTGCCGGTGGAACTACAACAGCGCCGACGATGTGGTGGGCGTGAATGAGCAGTTCGACAAGGCCGGAATTCCCTACGACGTGATCTGGCTGGATATCGAGTATGCCGAGCGCAAAAAGTACTTTACCTGGAACAAGGACACGTTCCCCGACCCCGACGAGATGATGCGGATTCTTGACGCCGCCAAGCGCAAGCTGGTGGCCATCATTGATCCTCACATTCTCAAGGAGAATGGCTACCGTGTTTACGATGGCATCACGTCCTCAAGCCTGGCCGTCAAGGATAACCGCGGCAACCCGTTTGAGGGCCACTGCTGGCCCGGAAACTCGGTGTGGATCGATCCGTTTAACCCCGAAGGCCGCAAGTACTGGGCGTCGTTGTTTGCGCTGGGCGACGAGTTTGGCGGCAACGCCGACAACCTGCACATTTGGAACGACATGAACGAGCCATCGGTGTTTTCAGGCCCCGAGACGTCGGCGTTCAAGGATGAAGTCCACCACGGCGGCTGGGAGCACCGGGATATCCACAACATCTACGGCCAGGAGGTGGTGAATGCCACGTTTGACGGCATGCTGGACCGCTACAGCCACCAGCAGCGGCCGTTTGTGTTGACGCGGTCATACTTTGCCGGCTCGCAGCGGCTGGCCGCCATGTGGACCGGCGATAACCAAGCCGAATGGGAGTATCTGCAGGCAGCCACCCCCATGATTCTGACGTCGGGCGTGGCAGGCATGCCGTTTGCCGGCGCGGATGTGGGCGGCTTTTTCCGCAACCCCGAGCCCGAGCTGCTAGCGCGCTGGTACCAGGCCGGTGCGTTTTATCCGTTTTTCCGCGGCCATGCCCACATTGATGCCCGACGCCGCGAGCCCTATTTACTGGACGAGCCGTACCAGTCGGCGGTCAAGCACGCGCTGGAGCTGCGGTATCGGCTGCTGCCGACGTTTTACACGGCGTTTTACGACTCGAGCAAGACGCTGGCGCCGGTGATGCGCCCGCTGTTCTACGAGTTCCCCGACAATGAGCACACCTATGCGATTGACGACCAGTTCTTTATTGGCGACGCCATCATGGCCAAGCCGGTGGTTCATGCAAACACCCAGGAGATCGACGTGTACCTGCCCAGCAACGACTTTTACTATGATCGGACCGGCAAGGCGCACCAGGGCCCAGCGACGATTTCGGTGCCGGTGGATCTCGAGACGATTCCTCTGTTCATCAAGGGCGGCACGATCCACGCCCGGCGGCAACGGCCGCGGCGGTCGGCCGAGCTTATGGCCAACGACCCTTTTACGCTGGTTGTTGCCGTTGATGGCAACGGCCATGCCAAGGGGCATCTGTACACTGACGACGGGATCTCGTACGGCTACGAAAAGGGCGAGTATGTTCTCAGCAACTTTGAGCTCAAGAACCGAAAGATCACCAACACGGTCGAGCACAGCCAGGGACCGTTTGCTGATCTGACCATTGAGCGGATTCTTGTGCTGGGCGACTCTGCGGAGCGGGCTTCTGTAGGCAACAAGCTGCTTGGCGTGTCGCCCGCTGCCGGCGGGTTTATGATCCGCAAGCCGGACGTCAAGATCGGCGAAAACTGGGAGATTTCTTTCTAGGCTGCTAGTCTCTTCTAGTCTCTAGGTCTAGTCTCTAGCTGTGGGCTAATCTCCAGCTGTAGTCTCTCGTCTCATAGCAGCGTGTAGTCTGAGTGCTAGTCTCCAAATGATAGTCCAAAATACTACTAGTTTACGATAGTACTAGTCTACGAGAGTACTAGTCTAAGTTCTTTAAATAAGGCTTTAGTGTTAACACACCGCACTGGAGTCTGAACAGTAGATACAGCCTTGGTAGTTGAGCCTTCGTCATGCCGGCTTAGCAAAACGCGGCTGACGCGGCCAGCGAGTCAGCAGCATGACGATGCTCGAGGATAAATATATTGGCCTGGGGCTGGCGATTTCCAGTTCCCTGGCCATCGGCACGTCGTTCATCATCACCAAAAAAGGCCTGATCTCGGCTCAGAATGCCGGCTTTCAGGGCGATGGCTATGAGTACCTGCGGAACCCGCTTTGGTGGGCGGGCATGCTCACAATGGCCATTGGCGAGGTCGCCAATTTTGCCGCTTATACGTTTGCACCGGCGATTCTGGTGACGCCGTTGGGTGCGTTGAGTGTGATTATTGGCGCCGTGCTGGCCGCCTTTTTCCTCAAGGAAGAGCTGGGCATTCTCGGCAAGCTGGGATGCGGCATCTGTTTAATTGGATCCCTGGTGATCATCCTGCATGCTCCGCCAGACAAAGACGTTGATACCGTGGACGAGATCCTGAATTATGCCATGCAGCCTGGCTTCCTGCTTTATTCGGCGCTGGTCGGCGTGTTTTCCGTGTATATGATCTACAAGATTGCCCCGCGATACGGGCGGCAGCACCCGATGATTTACATTTCCATCTGTTCCACGGTGGGCTCGATTTCGGTCATGTCCATCAAGGCGTTTGGAATTGCGTTGAAGCTCACTTTTGCCGGCAAAAACCAGTTCACGCACCCCAGCACCTATGTGTTTTTGATTGTGGTTGGTGTGTGCATTCTCACCCAAATGAACTACTTTAACAAGGCCTTGGACCAGTTCGATACCTCGATTGTTAACCCGCTGTACTATGTGACGTTTACGACCTGCACGCTGTGTGCGTCGTTTATTCTGTTTGGCGGCTTCAACACCACCAATGCTGTCAACACCATCTCCTTGATCTGCGGGTTTGTTATTATTTTCACCGGCGTTTATCTGCTTAACCTCTCTCGTTCCGATGATATCCGTCACCTGTTGCCCAACAAGTCGCTCGAGGGCATGCCTATGGACAATACGGTTGCGGGCTTGCAGACCCGTCGCAGCATCCAGCTGCACCGTCGCTCTACTTCTCGCGGAGACTTTGAGCATGAAGACTCGTTTGGCTTAAGTTCGTTTGACGAGGGCGAGCGGCGCAACTCTGGCGACCGCCGAGCCCATGACGCTCTTCTTCAGCAGGCTTAGTTCTTACAGCTATAGGCACCAGTTAACTATAGTTACTATAGTCACAATAAAGCACTAGAGTGAGGTACTGAAGTGAAGCACTAAGTTACAGGAGCACTAAATATCGTCGATGTTCAGCTCGTCGTCGTCGCCGTCATCGTCGTCGTCGTTGTCGAACTCAAACATCTCCTCGTCGTCGGACGCAGCCTCGTTCTCGTTGATATGAATGTTCTCCGGCAGCTCGCCCTGCGCCTTGAGCGCACGAGCCTCTTCGGGGTGGTACTTGAGAATCACATCCGCCTGCTCGGGCTGGAACTCACGGATCGACACCAGAATAATGTCGCCCTGCGAGATCCACACCTTCTTGCGCATCTTGCCGCGGATGTGAGCCATGCGAGTCTCGCCGTCAAAGCAAGACGCCTCGATCCGGCCACTGCCCAGCATGCGAAGCACCTGCGCGTACTCCTGGCCTTCATCGCGCAGCGTCAGCTCGCGCTTGAACCCGGACATGTTCTTTCCGCGCCGTCTGTTCTTGCCGCCCTTTCCTTTCGATTTAGGCATTTTTTCAGTTTACTCAGCCCGAGTCTGTTTCTACTTGGGCTTGGGACCCTCGCTGCCTGCTTGAACTTAGGCAGCAGGTCAGTGCTACTAACTCTGGGGGCCCCTGCGCATTACGCAGCACTTGGGGCAGCCGGGATTCCAAAACTTAGTGGCCTACTTAGCCAACTTTAAGTGTCTCTTATTTTTCTTTTAGACCCTTCCTTAGGCCCCGCCCCAACTAAGGCCTAACCATATCTCTGAATGGACTCGTTTGAAATAAGGCAGCAGTTCATCAAAACTGTGCAGCGGCTCACGGCCTCGTCCAAGTCCCAGGACGTCGTTATCCAGTTCCTGTTAAAGTATCCCGAGTATGCCGAAGACTTGTATCGCAAGATGCTTGACGAGTTGAGCAGAGCTCCTCTCAACGCTCGCGTCAACATTATTTATCTATTGGACGTGCTGGCCGGCGTCTCGCTCTCCCACAACCTGCCGTTCCATCACTGGATCGCGACCGATCTGCCGAAGATCATGGACCTGTCGGTGCCGACCATGACAGCTGCTCTCGCAAATGTAGCTGATGCCGAGGCAGTAGCCCAGCAGTTGGCTCACAAGAGAGTCATTTCGCCCGACGTGCTCCCAAAAGTGAAGGAGCATCT
Source organism: Wickerhamiella sergipiensis (assembly GCA_030563925.1). Classification (NCBI taxonomy): domain Eukaryota; kingdom Fungi; phylum Ascomycota; class Dipodascomycetes; order Dipodascales; family Trichomonascaceae; genus Wickerhamiella; species Wickerhamiella sergipiensis. The sequence goes on from JAJMKN010000016.1 coordinate 152,233, forward strand.
TGCAAAAAAGGCCGCTTATATCCGGTCCAAAAAAATCCCTTCCGAGCCCGAGATTCCTCGCGAAGAAATCTTAAGGCGCATGGAGGAAGACCGCGAGCGCACTAAAAAGGTCAAGGAACGCGCATGGGCTGTCGACATGGCTACCGCGGACGAGTTCACTGCTCTCTGGAGCCAGGACTTGGTCCTGACCGATCTCGACTACGAGCAGATGAACGAAACCAACGAGATCGCCAGAGAATCGAAGCTTGGTGTGTTTCTGTGATCCAGCTTTGCAGGCAAAGCTCCCCGAGGTCAACAACCAGCACCTCAAATTGATTTGGGGCACGAAATAGATGTACCAGATAAATCTATTGTAGTGCAATCTCTTAAAAATCTACCAAAAGCAAGCACAAAGCAAGCACTTAGTGTATCGCTCCCTATCTAGAACCTAATAGATTAGTACTTGCCTGAAAAGTTGGCCTGGATCCGCTGCTGCAGGTAATTGGCGGCAGTGATGGGAGGATAGGTTCCCTGAGGAGTCTCAATAAGAGCATCTTCGTCGGCTTGGCAGAAGAAAGCAATCGAGTACCGAGAGTCTAGGGGCTCTCCCTGCTTGGGATTGCGCACCCGATGGAAGTTGGATTTGAGCTTATCGTCGCTCCATCGCATCAGCATGTCGCCAATGTTGCAGGTGATAACATTGTTACTGGCAGGAACGCTCGTCCACGACTGATCGGCCATATCTTTGCCAGGACACACCTGAAGACCATCCTGGCCATCTCGCTGAAATAGCAGCGTCAAGGCGTCAAAGTCAGTATGTGCTCCCGCTCGCCAAAGAGAGCGGCCCACATCGGAAGGATTCAACGCGAAATAATGGATCATCCGCAGAGTGCTCTGGTATGACTTGCTCGAAGGGTTATGGGCACGAGTAAAAAAGCCGTCGTCAAAACCCAGTTTGGTAGCAAAGCAAGACAAGATCTTCATGCCCAGGCTCCAGCACAGATGCTCAAACTCCTCAGTTTCCTTCTTAAACGAGGGCAGCTCCTCTTCGCTGGGCCAAAGACCGTTCATGCGAGGTAGAGTGACCTGGTACGACTCTTTCTGATCCTTGGTTCCAGTTGAGGGTCGGATCTGCGAGCAGTACTCGTAGCCCGCGTTCTTGCCGAGCTTCAAGGCTTCCTTGACCTGAGTGGGCAGCGCGAAAAACTTTTTCGAGTTGTTGAACGCACGGTCAATGACATGAGAGTCAATGCCATGGTTCTTGACCTGGAAAAACCCAATGGTCGTGGCCGCGTCCCACAGTTCATTTGCGATCTCAGCACGCCGTTCTGCGAAATTGGAGAGGTCGATCACAGGGATTTCCCGGTCCACTTCAGTGCCCATGGTTCCCATCAAGGCTTCTTTTGTCAGTTCCAGCATTTGTTCAGACATTTTGAATGGTCATTATTTGGCGGGCGGATCCCAGGTTTATATGCACGCACTGCAGCCTGGAGGTTAGGGGACGATAAGCGTCTTGGCAGGGATCTTCCGACAACGATTGCCGGGTTCCACAACCGGCCTCCGACTCGACTAAAGTAGTTCTATAAACTTGAATTTGGTGCTATAGGAATGCCATATACTCGGGCGATTTCGAATGGCATAGCACCGACGGTTCCATCCCTAGTGCCCCCATCAGGAACACTCCGACAAATACCCAACACCCGCGGAGATGGCCGCAGCAAGCACTGCAGTTCCGCAGTTCCGCAGTGCCGCAGTGCTTCCAGCAGTACTATGCAGCCAGACATATTTTTTTTAAACCAAAATTCAAAAAATTGGAAACAATCCAAAAATACCTCAATTTCTAAAAGGTCCTCGGTCACGACTGTTGCTCGTGCTTAGACTCAGGATCCTAGATCCAAGACTGACCCAGACTAGATTAAGGACCCAAGACTGAAGAGTGAGAACAGCAAACTGAAGACTCAAGCAAGCCTGAGACAAAACGAAACTGAACCAAATTATAAAAGCACCTCAAGAGTAAAGATAAGTTGTAGCTATGTTGCGTACGGAGATAGGAAGGCAGCACAGGAAGCAACCAGGCTAAACGACTGTACTATAAATAATCAAAATGGCGAAAACTCACCTTTGAGAATCCGCTCCTCATCTTGAGAGGGTTTGCGGTAAAGCAAAGGACCCAGATTGGGCTGCATGCCACCAGAAACAGACCCCCGGCGAGCGCGCGCAAACAGACCAGAACTATCAATGGGGCTAGACGGCGAGCCATCGCTGGATGCTACCGAATCGGAGCGGCTGCGCATCTTGGGGATGGCCAATGGCTCTGCGCCAGTGGGCGAGGCCCTGCCCGGCATCGAGCCGCTGACGGCGGAACCCATGGAAGGATTCCAGCCAAACGAAAACGACCGCTTGCGCTTGTCGGGGTTGGTGGAGGGGCTAAGGGGGATATCGGCGACCATGGATGCTAGGGATGTAAAATGCAGACGAAGATGATAAGGAGGAAAGTTTAGGAAAAGATTCAGCTTCTAGGGAGGCGCGGCAGGCGTTATATACTTATCGGGGCTGGGGCAAGGGGGGAACAATATGGGTCGCATCATTTTGCGGGGTCAGGGTTTGTAATTGGGTGCCCCTGCATGTGCGAGGGTGGCGAGATAAGTGCGTCCCCGCACGGCGGCAAGTTTTCGCGGCTGCTACGGGGCTGCTAATTGGTACACCAATCGAAAGCTGATTTTTTATAAACTATCTTTTCAACCCACTACCCACGGGCCTAGGCTTAAAGTCCGGAAGCTGCGGGCTGATTGTCCCGCCAACCGGGGAAAGGGGGTATCGTGTGTAGACCCCGTGACCCTACCCCACATTATGCAGAACCATGACCATGACGCCATGGTGCATCAAAACGAGTGGGAAATCGGGGTCATGTGCATGAAAAGAGTGGGACATCGGGGTCATGTGCGTCAAAGAATAGGAGCATCGGGGTCATGTGCGTCAAAGGATGGGGGGCATCGGGGTCATGTGCATGTCATGTGCACGTCATGTGCATCAATTATCGGGCAACCACCCGCAACTACCCTGCAGCTATTTAGAACTAATTGTCTGCAACAAGGTTAGCAATGCATTCAGACCCTCGACCATGCACTGAGCCAGCGTGGGGTGTTTGCCAAGAATCATGGTCACCAGCTCGTCGACTTTGCCGGCCGCCTTTTGCCGCTCGCACCACGTATAAATCACGTCGTCGGCATCGGTGGCTAGCGCCTGGTTGGCCAGCAGCATAAACCCTATCTCGCCAGGCACCTGGCTCAAGACCTTTTGGTAGGCCTGCAGCCGCTGAGTGCTGAGCTCGTTGGTGTAGATGATCAGCTGGTTGTGGTCCAGGCGGCACCGCACGCCGTTTTTGGAAAACGTGTCGTTGATCAAACTCACATACTCGCCAATAGTTGTAATCTCGCGCTCGCCGTGCTCGGTCACCTGCTTGCCAAACTCCACTACAATCGTGGACTCGTGCACGGCAACTCGACTCAGCAGTACCCGCTCCTCCATGCTTTTGAGCAGCGGGCCGATCTCCTGCTGCCAGTCGTTGTTGTCGGAATGGCTCACCTCGTGCCACTCGTCGCTTTCCACGCCGGCATACCGTACGTACTTGCCGGACTCGGCAATCAAGCCGACCGAAGGAAGCTGCCGGTAAACGCGGTCCATGTATGCGCACGACTCGGGGCTGGACACGTAAATAATGTTCAGGGGGTCGCTGAGCAGAGCGTTGAGTACAAACGCAATGCGCGACGAGTAATAAGAAGACGAGCTGTGAGCGAGCGGAGGCCGGTTGAGCCCGCGGGCTCGGGCCCCGTCGCGCGTGTCGCGCGCGTCGCGGGCATCGCGATTCTCGTCGCCGTCGCCGACACTAGAGCGCCGGAACTCGGCCTCGCCCGTGCCAGTCCGCCGTAACTCGCGCGAGTTGGCGCCGGCATCCAAAAAGAAAAGCCGGTGCTTTTTGCCAACATTGCGGTAGTAGCTGGTGATCTTGGGCAGATCCGGCTTGGCAATGCTCAGCGTTTGGTCCAGCTGCCATGCCTCGGTGATGGCACTCACTGATAAGGCCACCCACGCACTGCCGGTATGGGCGGTGATATACTGGCGAAGGTCCTCCCAGCGTTGGGTCTTTTCCTCTTTGGACATGTCTAAAGCCTCGTAAAAGGCATTTGCAACTTGCTTGCGGTCCCAAGGGTTGATAAGAATGGCATCATCGCCAAAAACAGACGCAGAGCCCGTGAACTCGCTGAGAATAACGGGCCCAACGTGCTCCTTGTTGTTGCAAAACACAAACTCGTGGCAGGTAAGGTTCATGCCATCTCTAAGTGCAGTGATGCAGAAGGCGTCGGCCTCGCCAATAAGTGCAAGATACTGCTCGTACACAATATCCTGTCGAAGCAGCACCACCGGCTGAATGCCGGCCGCCAAGTCGCCATACCGCGAGTTGATGGTATCGGCAATGGACTCGAGATCGGTCTCGGTCTCATCGCTGCCGACCGACGACAAGCACACTTGGATCAGAACCGCATCGGCAACCCACTCGGGGTGCTGGGCCAGGAACCGGTCAAACGCCAGCAACTTCTGGCTGAGGCCGCGCGTGCTGTCGACCTTGTCGCGGGCCACAATCAGCTTCTGGGTGGGCCAGCGGGCGCGGATCTTGCGGCGATGGTCCAGCACCGCCGGCTCGCGGATCAGCTTGGTGAGGCGCTCAGGATCAACGCCAATGGCACATGCAACAATCTCCACGTCGCGCTCGTCGGTCTCTACCCGGCCCGCGCTAGTATCCACGGCGAGGATGCGGGCGGCCGTCATCATAAAGTGCTGCACGTACTCTTCGATTTGAAAGCCAATGATGTTGGATGCAAGCATGCCCTTGAGCAGGTCGGCGCGGTAGGCGAGGCATCGAAACACCTCCGAGGTCGGAAACGACACATGCATAAAGAAGCCAATGGGCGCGTCCGGCAGGCGCCGCCGCACAAACATCGGCACCAGCATCAGGTGGTAGTCATGGATCCAGATAGTATCACCCGGTCTATAGGCAGCCACAACCTTATCGGCAAACGCTTTGTTCACGGCAACATAGTCGCCCCACGAATGGTCTTCGTAGGCCTTGGACAGCGGGATCTCGGGCACCTGGCAGTGGAAGGTCGGCCATAGCATCTCCTTGCAGTAGTTGTCATAGTGGCCGACTCGCACGCTGTCGCTCACGTACACTGTTTCGCACGACTTCTCCGCGAGCTCCTCGGAGATCTTCAGCTTGACGGTGTTGGGCAGCACGTCGGTAGGCGTACCGAGCTGGCCGACCCATTTAACCTCCTGAATAGCTCCGGTTTCCTGCGCCCGCTGGATGGCATTGTACAGACCGCCGTTGCCGCCGGTCTGCGGCACGATATCCCAGCGGCGGCATGAAAAGGAGGGCGTGGAGCCGCTCCACGACAGCGTGCGGCTGCGCACGCGGGACATGCGGGTGCGGGAACGCGAGCTGGCCGGCGATTTGGATGATGCGGCCGACGACGATGCCCGCATATGCGCCGGACGGGCTTTACGGTCTTTGCGTTCATCGGCCGACCGCGGCGATTTAGGGGATTTAGGCGATTTGGGAACGCTTGGGAAGTCCGAAGCACTCGAAGGGGCCGAATCCCTGCCAGAAGCACCGCCAGAAGTGGCAGAAGCACTGTCTGTGGGTAAAGCACTGTCCGGAGAAGCACTGCTAGGGCCCGTGGACCCGATGATCTTTCCCTGAGACTGCTGGGCGGCCTTGTGCAATGAAACCTCTGTTTCCGGGACCCGCAATTCACTCTTGGCCTGGTCAATGCCTCCAACAATCTTGCCATTGTCCAGCGGATCCTTCTTTTCGGGCACCGAGATCTTCTTTTTGGAGATCTCCATGTTCACCGACATGGGCTGGTTTTTGAGCAGCGGCTTGCGGGTATCGACAATGCTTTTGTTAGGCATTGGCGAGATCGCCCGCGACGGCGGCTGGGTAGCGTTGCGATGGTCCTGGGCAAAGTCAAACGGCACTTCTGGGCCCTCGGGCTCCTCTTTTTGGGCCGACGGCAGCAGCGAGTTGCGGTTCTGGTCTTCGGTGATCGACGGAGCATCGCCATTATGGTCCGAGTCGAGCTCGAACTCCACCGTCAATGGCAGATTCAACGCAGCGACAATCAGCATGCTCACTCAGCGCTCACACCACCAGCAATCAGTTGAACCTTCGGTGAGCGGATCAGCAGATGGGGATTCTAAAATAAACAGGGACCTAATTATAGTTGATTCAACTTTTCACTCTTATTTTCCAAACACCGCTTTCTACTTTTAGGTTGGCATCAAAAAAAAGGAGGTCTCGGCAACTTTATCCAAATGGGCTTATATCGTGAAACCTCATCCACCCCCCCTGCTAGCTAATCACGGTGTTGCGAGATATCCCTCTGCAGCCCTTATCGCGACGGTCATCGAAAAGTCGACGGATGAAGTTCAGCTCCACGCTCCAATTTAATGCCGTTCCCGAATGGCGGTCCGAATATATCGACTATGAATCACTCAAGAAACTGACCTACCAGCTGGAAAAAGCCAGTCTCGCCCGGCCCGGCGGAGAGGAAAGCGCTGCGCTGATCACCACTGATCCCGAGCCCGTGTTCGTCAAGGCACTGGATAAAGAGCTCAAGAAGATTGATTCGTTCTACCAAAAGACAGAGAGCCAGCTTTTTGAGCGCGACGACACGCTGCTCCAGAAATTCCACCAGTTTGAATCCGCCGCTCAACAGGGCATTGTCCGGCAAGACGGAGCGTCCGAAAGCTCCGACGATGAGGCCGCCAACGCCAGCACGGCCGGACCGTCTACGGCAACCCAGGCCCCCGCACCCCTCAGCCGCCGCCGCCGCTCGTCGTCGGTGAGCATGCCCCAGGAGTCCACATACCAGCGCATCACGCTCAAGCGAGAAATTGTGTCGGCGTTTGTTGCCCTAAGCGAGCTCGAGTCGTATGTGGATCTAAACCGCACAGGCTTCCGCAAGGCCTTGAAGAAGTTCGACAAGACCTTGGGTACCTCGTTACTGCAGACTTACACCCGCGATACCCTTGAGCAGTCGTACGTGTTTGGCTCGGTTTCCCACGAGCAGCTGGGCGCCCGCATCGACCGTTTGGTAGAGGAGTACGCAGATCTGTTGTACGACGGTGATACCGAAGCTGCTTTGAGCGCTCTCAAGGGCTACTTGCGCGAGCACGTAGTGTGGGAACGCAACACGGTTTGGCGAGACATGATCGGCATGGAACGCCGGTCGCAGGGCGTGTCTGCTCCGCAAAACAAAGAAGCCGTGCCCAAGACTACTGTGTCGGTATTCGGAGTGCCGGTCCCGCGCGTGCTGGTACAGCCGGCTGCGTTTAGATTGATTGGCATTTTCGCCGTGTTTCTGCTGATCATTGCCGTGCAACCGCTCGACTCGCGGCCCCAATCCAACTGTTTGGCGGTGGTGGTGACCGCGTCGCTGCTCTGGGCCACCGAGTCGCTGCCGCTATTTGTTACGTCGCTGCTGGTGCCGCTGCTGATCGTGGTGCTGCGGATCCCCGTCAACAAGCACGGCCACCCGCTCGAAGCCAAGGACGCGTCGGCGTTTGTGTTTGCCAAGATGTGGTCGCCGGTCATCACGGTGCTGCTGGGCGGCTTCACGCTGGCCGCGGCGCTGTCCAAGTATAATATCGCAAAGGCCATGGCGACGATGATTCTGTCGCGGGCCGGCTCTAACCCGCGCATCATCGTTCTGGTGTTGATGTTTGTGGCCGCGTTTATGTGCATGTGGATCAGCAACGTGGCCGCGCCTGTGTTGCTGTTTTCGGTGGCCCAGCCGCTGCTGCGCACACTGCCCAGCGGCGATGGCTTCGGCAAGGCCATCATTCTCGGCATCGCCCTGTCGTCCAACATCGGCGGCATGATGTCGCCCATTGCCAGTCCTCAGAACATCATTGCTTTGCAGAACATGGTTCCGGAACCGTCGTGGGGCGAATGGTTTTTTGTGGTGATTCCCGTGGCGCTAGTGAGCATTGTGCTGGTGTGGCTGCTGCTGATTGTCACGTTCCCGCCATCGTCGGAAACAACCACCATGGGCCATATTCGCGGAACCTCGGACAAGTTCACGTTTGTGCACTACTACATTCTTGCCGTGACGCTGTTGACGATCTTGCTTTGGTGCTTGGCCCACCAGCTCGAGCCCTACTTTGGCGACATGGGCATTCTGGCGCTGGTGCCGATTGTGCTACTGTTTGGTCCCGGCGTGCTTTCTGCCGCCGACTTTAATAACTTTTTGTGGACCATCATTGCCCTGGCCATGGGTGGTGTGGCCATGGGCAAGGCCGTCGAGTCGTGCGGGCTGCTGGCGACCGCGGCCACTCATATCGAGGTCCAGATCCGCGATCTGAGTCTGTTTTCTATTTGCCTGGTGTTTGGGTTCATGATTCTCGTGGTTGCGACGTTCATTTCCCACACCGTCGCGGCGCTGATTGTGCTGCCGCTCGTCAAGTCCATTGGCGAGCAGATGGAGGATCCTCACCCGCGCGTGCTGGTGATGATTGCCGCGCTGCTGTGCTCGGGCGCCATGGGTCTGCCCACGTCGGGCTTCCCCAATGTCACGGCCATTTGCATGACCGACGAGCTCGGCAACCCGTACTTGACGGTGTCAGACTTTATCACCCGCGGTGTTCCCAGCTCGGTGGTTGTGTATGGCGTAGTGATTCTGGTCGGCTACCCTCTTTCGCGGTGGGTAGGATTCTAGTGTCTAGAGATATAAGCTTGAGAACGTTCCTAGAGCGGAGCCTAGCTTGACAACTAGGAGTGCAGCCTAACTTTGATAATTCCACTAGGGTTCGATAACATATATTCATAACACAGTCTATGTGCCCAGGATCTACCAAGAATCAACCTTCATGGTGCCCTTTTCAATGGCATTCTGCTGCATCTTGAAAACAGCAGAAAGCACCTGAGGCTCGTGCATGCTCTTGGTCTTCATGCAGTACTTCTCGGCAAAGTCAATGTAGTCCAGCAGCTGGTCGCGGTAGTCGGGGTGAGCGCAGTTGTTGATGATCTGGCGCGAGCGCTCGCGGGGAGCAAGACCACGCAGGTCGGCAAGACCCTGCTCAGTCACAATAACGTCCAGGTCGTGCTCGGTCTGGTCAACGTGAGTGGCCATGGGCACGATGCACGAGATACCGGTGGGGTCGGTCTTGGTCTTGCGGGCCGACGGGGTATGCATGATGGAGAGCTTGGCGTTACGCAAAAAGTCGGCCGAGCCACCCAGGCCGTTAAGCATACGCGAGCCGTTGACGCAGGTGGAGTTGGCGTGGCCGTAGATGTCAACCTCCACGGGCGTGTTCATGGCAATGCAGCCCAAACGACGGATGATCTCGGGGTGGTTAGAGATGGCCTGCGAGCGCAACAGAATCTTCTTGCTGAAGGTGTCCCAGTCGTTGAAGAACCGCTTGAAGCCCTTCTGGGTAAGACGAATGGAGGTGGAAGTAGCAAAGTTGAGCTTGCCGTTCTCCAAAAAGTCCAGGAACGAGTCCTGGAACACCTCGGTCCAGACGTCGAGGTTGTTGAAGTTCGAGGTCGCGAGACCCTCCACAACAGCATTGGCAATGTTACCAATACCGCTCTGAATCGGCAGCAGGTTCTCGGGCAGACGGCCTGCCTTGACCTCCTGCTCAAAGAACTCCACTAGGTGACCGGCAATGGCCTTGGACATGTCGTCGCTAGGCGTGTTGTCGGGAACGCTATCCCTGGCGTTGGACTCGACAATCGCCAGAACCTTGTTGGGGTCGATGGGCATCGAAGTAGTGCCAAACCGGTCCCACACATGCTTGACGGGGTAGGGATCGCGGTAGGGCGGCGACACCGGCATGTTGATGTCGTGGAGACCCTCAAACGAAGGCAAAGAGGTGTTCACCTCTACAATGATGTTCTCGGCAACAGTGGCCAGCTCGGGGGCAGCTCCCACCGACGGGCCCAGAATCAGATGGCCGTTGGCATCGATGCCGGTGGCCTCGATCAGAGCAACGTCAATGGTATTGGGGTGGCCGACCCGGTTCTTTGTGTAGAAGCCGTAGGTCAGATCCTGAGGAACCATACTCAGGTGCTTGTCAAAAAACAGAGTGGTGCCGTCGTTGATGGCCTTTTGGATAGGCTTGCCGACCTGATGAGGAGTGCGACGCTTAAGCATGCCCAGCTCGGCCCAGTGGCCCTCCACATCGGTATCGGTAGACGCACCGGTGATGAGATTGAACCGCATTTTGTTTTGCAGGTTGTTGGCCTCGACGTGCTGGGCCAAAGCGGTGGGGATGACCTTGGGGCCGCCCACGCCGGTGAAACCGGACCAGCCCATCCACTGGTCGTCCTTGAAAAACGGAAGCACCTCCTCGACGGTACGGAGCTTCGACAGGATTTGCGGGTTTTTAACACGCTCTTTCAAAATGGAACTCATTGGACACGGGTGAGATTACGGAGATTGGCCGGACGCGGCCTTTATACTATGGGTTATGTCACACCCTGCAGCTTTCCTGCAGCTCCGAACTTGCGCATTTGTTGGGCTAGGGCCCCAATCACCCCCAGATACCCACTGTGCAGGAAAAGCCGGGGTCGGCCATGAGGGAAAAAGCACCCCATTTTGGCTGTGGTCGATGAGCTGGTTCAGGAAATTCGAAATTCATAATCACAGAGCCCTCGCTATGCCTTGCCCCCGGGCGCCTCTAGCTTCGGAATATCCGGAAGCTACCACCGGGCGGAAAAATAGATATGACGTCGTCGCGCAGGAAGAAACCCGCGGATCATAGGGAATCCCCGCAGTCCGAATCCACATAGCCGGCCAAGAGGGCGGATATACCGCCGGCTACGCCATTTCGTAGGAACCTTATTGCGGCGTTGTTTCACACTACGCACATTTCTCCGAATAAACCGTGTTTTCGACGTGCGAATTCGCGGCAGGTCTGTCATGTTGGATATCCCACCAACAAAACACGCGGCTGAGCACCTCACCCGCCCTACATGATGGCATTACTGGCTTTGGGCCACCTTCACCGAATCTGGTGGATCGGGTCACGCATTTTTAGCGTCAGTTGGGGCCCGCGTTTATGCTTTATCACGCTGGTTTCGCGCGAAAGTTGCCCCGCATATATTCTTCACCTTGCATAACCACACCCCCTGCACGATCGAACACCGCGGGGACCATCTGCCCCAGAAATGCTTACTGACCACCAATAAGCGAGCTCATACGTGAACGGGAGCGCTCCTTCCTGTACCAGGGTTAGGTCCGCGGCCGGCCGGCATGACGCCCGGCGCACGGCTGACTGGCAATGCCAAGACTGGGATTGGCTATCGCGCGCTGGGAGATGCTGATGCGAGCCCGGGGGGCTGATGCGCGAAACCGCTGGGATCATGCGGCTGATGCGAGCCTAGTAGTATATTAGTTTGTGCTCTTACTGTACTTTAAAATTTATTAAATTCCTCGCCTAGCCTGAGGGAGGAAAATATGCCATTGCAGCCAGTATTAGCGCTCCTGACAATAGTATGGGTATCTCTTATGGCGCTAGTGAAACTTAAAACCGACCTCACTTGGATCCAGAGGTATCTTCCGTTCCTCAAGGATAAACGAGCAGTGGATGTTTCTCGCAACGATATTGTGGCTGCGGTTGCCGGAATCCAAAACTACGAATCAGTTGCAAAGGCAGTAGTGACTCGCCGCAAGAAGCTCTATTTCCGCATGACGGCCGCCCATCAAGATGAGGCTATCAATACCTACAAACGCTACAACAGAGTGCAGGCCCTTATTTCCGAGAATGCAGTCATCATGAAGGCATTGGCCAAGTATGCCATTGACCAGTATGCAATTAGCTCTATGGAGCTTGCCTGCACGACGGCTGCTCCGGGCTACTCAGTTCTTGACATTGTCAATCACTACACTCGCGACTACTCCACGCTGTCTGCGCAGTCCCGTAAAGAGCTCTTTGAGCCTGTTTTGGCTCGGCTGAAGAAATCCCGGCCGGAGCATTCGAAAGTGCTGGTTCCGGGCGCAGGAGTGGGTGCGCTTGCATCCGAGATTGCCGCCCTTGGTCACGCAGTGGATGCAGTCGAGTTCTCGGCTACAATGCATCTAGCAGCATTATTTGCCAACCAGTCAAAGAGCTATCAGCTGTACCCGTTTCTGCTGGACTTTTCGCATCTTGCCAACGCTTCCCATCAGACATTGGAGACAACAGTGCAGTTTCATCCGTCGGCAGCCCGAAACTACTTTGCCGACTTTCTCAAGTTTGACAAAGGCTACAAATACGATGCCATTGTCACATTGTTTTTTGTGGATACTGCCGAGTGCGTGCTCGATTATGTCGACCGCATCGAGACAATGCTGGCGCCAGGCGGAACCTGGATCAATTACGGGCCGCTGAAATGGGGAACTGCTGCCCGAGTAGAGTTCTCTATGGACGAACTTCTTTCGGTTCTAAAGGCGCGTGGCTGGCAAATCCAGGACGAGTTCGAGGGCTCGAACCGCTATAGCGGCTATCCAGAGAGTATGTGGGACGCCCAGTACCGGCTCAAGGGCTGGCAAGCTGTGCTGTCTGGGTCTTAGGCCCGGACAAGTTCGCGTCCCGGCCCTAATGAAAGCAGGATTTGGTTTTATTTATTTAGCTTTATTTAGCTTATCTCAAACGTCTTGATACTGTTTGAGCTTGACCTCGTACGACCCGATCACCGGACGATGATCCGATTCACGAGCGCTTTTGCTAGTCGTGTAGGACGTGCACTCGACTGACGTTCCCCGGTACAAAACCCGATCACACCAGGCAGGAATCCGTTTTTTTTCGCTGCTGTCGTAGGAGTCGGTGCCCTTGTCGAACTTGTAGGTTGGAGGAAAGTTGATAGGAGCTTCCTGGAAGCCCGTGAGCACAAACATTGGGTTCTTGCTGAGCTGGCCCGCCAGCTGGTCGTGGTGGTAAAGCTGGCTCCACGACTGGTTCTTGATCATGCTCACGGCCAGTTCGCGCGTGGTGTTGATGCGGTAGTTGGTATCGCCAAAGAAGAAACAATACTCATGGTCCATTGGTCGCGACCCGTCGCCACCCGTTGATGCCGCGTAGCCCGACACCTCGGTAATGGGGGTCTTCATGACGGTTTCGGCATCGCGGTTGCGCTGCACAACCGAAGTATGGCCTGCCGCCAGGTGAACGTTCACAAAGCAAAGGGTGCTGTCAAACACGCGCATGCGGATCACTACGCCGCCCTTGTTGCCATGCAAACCACCAAGCCCCGTTTTCACTACAGACGCCTGTACGTCCTCTGTATGTTTAACAAGTTCCTTCTTCATAAACACACATGCGTACAGACCCACCAGCGACTTGGCCGCAACTACCTCGTAGTCGGGGCCCAAACATGTGCGGGCATACTGCTTCCAGGCAGTGTAAACCGCGTCATTGTCTGTGTTGTCGTTGGGTCCAAGGATTGATTTCGCGGATTTAGCCTTGTTGTCGAGATCCACAACCTCTTGCAGTCCAACTACAAAGATGTCGGGCACATTCAGACGCTCATAAATGGCGTCTTGATCGATCAGGGCCACCGGCAGCGAGGCCACGTTCCAGCTGAATACCTGTATCGATATGGAGTGAAACGACGCGCTGGCATCGCGTTCTTCTTGCAGGCGCTGTGCCCTGAGGTCCTGCTGGAGTCCTGATTCCCACGCGCCAATCTCGGCCGTGGACCCGCTGAGCACCAGGCTCGGCGTTTCGAGACCGCTCAAGCAGCTGACGGGCCCGTTATGGGCTTGCCAGCGCTTGAGGAGCCGCACAGACTCGTCGCTGATGTCCAAGACAAGAATGCTGCCGTTGCGGAGACCAATCCAGAACAGGGTGCCCACACGGTCGATGCATGTGACCGCAGAGATACCAACGTTGATGGTATACACAATCTCAAGATCTTTGACCACACACAGCGTGCCATCATTGCGACCGAATACGGCAACATCCTCGGCAGCATAGCCGGCGCTGTACTCGCCTACCGTAGATGATGTTTTGTCGGTAGGATCGGACAAGGTTGCTATGAGGAAGCTGCCGACTTGGTGGAACGGATCGTAGACTTGAAGAGTGCGGCCGCGGGCAACATATAGATAAGGAGCGCAGTAGGCGGCCGCCTTGACGTTGGGGCCTACGCGGAACGACTGCGGCTGCTCCACCAGCGTCATGTCTATCCATGCATTGAGTTTTCCTTCTGAACTCAGCGTCAGAGCGCCATTCACGTCCGAAAAGACATGCGTTACAGGCTTGGTATGGGTAGTAGAGACCTTACGAGTCTGCACGGCGCCCAGCGGGTCAAAAGTAAGAACCTGTCCTGTTCTTGTGCCGGCCATGACCAGCTGCCCGCACTGCGCTGATGCAGTAACAGCTTCCTGTGGAGCATACAGCGGCTTGAAGGTATCGGTAGCAAAGACAGCATATGTGTTACCGGCGACGCAAATGTACTGAGGTCCCATATAGATATCCACGATAGTTTTCCTGTCGGACACGCCAGGGCCCTCTGAAAGCGGTGGCCGACCGTTGACCTGTGACATATCCAGTGTACGTTTCTCGGCCTGTCTCAAAGACGTCGTAGGTACTCTTGCCAGAGGAGGAGGAGCGAAAATGCTTGGGGTTTGTTCGCGCGACTCTGCCGGTACTGGCCGTGGGGCCGCCGATCTTCTTGGCGGAGGAGGTGGAGTTTCTCGTACCTGCGTCTGCGTATGTGCCTGAAACTGCGGCTGCTGAGGCAGAGGCTGCGTCTGCTGCGACTGGGTATTTCGCGGCCGCGGCGGACTAGGAGCTGGCTCGTCGCTGGTGCCTCGATAAGGCACAAAGCCAGGCGGAGGAGCAAACTTGCTAGCAATGGATGCTCGCGAGCTATTGTCAAGCGTTCCGTAGATGCTCGAACTAGCAGAGCCGCCCTGAAAGCTGCTGGCCAGCGAGGCAGTACTGGAAGTAGCCGAAACAGGCGGAGGGTTGCCATAAACAGGAACGGTTGTGGTTGGGCTGCGTTCTAGTGGAGGTGGAGCTCCGTACGGGACGTCACTTGCAGTCTGTTTCGGCTCGTATGGCGGCGGCTTGCTAACTGGCGGCGGTGCTCCATAGGGCTGTGGAGAGCGGCTTCTCGAGCGGCTGGCCGACTCGCTAGCCGACTGGCTAGCCGGCTGGACTGGTCGCGGCGGCAGCGGAGGCCTACTGGGCAGCGGAGGAGCAGTTGTTTTGGGCTGGTCGGTCTCTTGCAGTGCAATTGTAACTCCATTTACCGATAATTGCTTTAAATCAAGGCTCGACACCGAGGGGGATGGCGACAGCTGGCCGAGGCTGGCCTGTGTGCTCGGCTCGGCAGAACCAGAGGTGCTGCTGCCGGCACTGGCGCCGTTCTCAGCGGCCGGCTCTTTCGTAGGCTTCTTGCGAGGCAGCTGAGGCTTTTTCCCCAGTGCATGCAGCGGTTTGGGTCCGTCTGGCATGCCCAATGGTGCTGTTTTGACTGCAGGGCTCAGACGAGGTTATTAAGACCCACTTGTCGCGCGCATGAGCCTGGGGGTCAGGGCTTCGTAAACAGGTACCTTGTGAATGGGCATTTCGCATTCTCTGGTGATTGCTTTTCAGCTTCAAGGGGCTCAAAATAATGGAACAAATAATGAGACAAGAGGTACAGACACTCGGTGCTTGGATAGACGTATTAAATACTTATAGGTAAAATGCTATCTCATACCCAGACGGGCGGCCTTAAACCGGCTCATTTTAGTGGGGTTGCCATCTTGGTCCACCGGCTCGGTCTCTTGGTCGGTATCAGTCTTGGCGTAGCCACCGGCCTTGTGAATGAGTTTCTGGCGCAGCCGCTGGTAGTCCTGGCGAATCTCGGCCATATCCTGGGCAGACTCAGAGGTCCGTTCTGAGGGTGCAGTCGATTCGCGTTCAGCCACCGCGCCCATTATAGGCTGCTCATCCTTGGCAGGCCGGTTCGGGGTCTCTTCAGGTACATTATAGTCGTCCATATCGTCATGGAGGTCCAAAAATTGGTCGTCGGGGATGGTTGCTTGGTCAAAGTACTTCAAGGCATCGCCCTGCAAGTCTGAAATCTTTGGTGCGTCTTCGTCGCGAATGTCACCGGTACCAGCAAACCGAGGGTCGACAGTAGATGCCTTGGGGCTAGCAATCTTCTCGGCCGCGGGCTTGGTCGCCGGGACTTGGTACCGTCGGCTGTAGGGTGTGCCGGACGTATTTGGCGGCGGCCGTCGTTCATTGAAGATAGATGTTGGTCGCGCGGGCTCCTTGGGCTTCAACTCACCAACGGGTCGTTCTGTTATATCAGAAACAGGCTCCGAGACAGGTTCTGAAACAGGCGCCTTCACCTTGGAAACGGGTCGTTCCATAACATCAGAAACAGGGGCTCTGTCGTCGTCCATGCGATCCTGCGGCTCAGGGCGGTCCTTGCCGAGCTGCTGCTTGAACCGCGACACTTTAGGCGGGTCGATGCGGCCCTTGCGCTCGTCGCTGCTGGTCTCAAACTCGTGCACATCCAACGAGTTGGAGAAACGCACGGATTTCTTGCCGGGCTCTTTGCTCGCATCAGAACTCTCTTTTGGCGTCTCACTAGCGATGATAGGCTTGGCCGGTTTCTTAGCTTCGGCATCTTTAGTAGCAAACTGACTCTTGAGAAGGTTGCTCATGCGGCTGCTTTGTGGGAACATAGACCCCCGGGTGCGACCAAACTCGTCCTCGTCGCTCTCATCGTCGTCGTCGTCGTCGTCGTCGTCGTCGTCTTCAAAATCCAGCTGATCCAATTCCTGCGCCATATCTTCGTCACTACCCTGAAGATCTTCCATGTCTTCCTGAAGAAGTTGCAGCTCCAGCATATCCTCTCGCGATACGCCATTAACCGTCTCTGTGCTGATTCTTTGTTCGGGGGTCATCTCCTGGTTGGTCTCGGGCTTGTTCTTCGACTCGGGCTCAGGCTTAGGCTCGCTCTTGGGCTCCGCAACTGACTCTGCAGGCTCATCAGGAAGCTCAGTGATACGAGAGTCGCTGGCAGCTCTCAGGATCGGCTTTGGAGCTGCTTTAGATGCCGGCTTTGGCTGAATCTTTGGCTGCGTAGAAGTGTGTTGTTTGGACGCCGGCGTAGCAATTGGATGGCCCTGAGGTGCTTTGGGCACCGCGTGAGGGTTTGCATTAGGTTTGTGTTTCAGGTCGCTCTTTTCTTTGTCCTGAAGTTGCTGCTGTTCGAACTTGTGTCGCATCTGCTCCAAGGCGTTGCCGTGAGGTTCCACGCTGGCATTGACGACATTTCCATCCTCGTCAAGCTCTTCCATGATCTCCATCATGGGAAGCCCTTCTTCGTTGACGCCATGGTGTTCCTGGATACTTGCGAGCTCAAAGGCGAGGGTCTTTCGACGACGTTCGATGAAATCAACGGCCTTGTCCAAAGTTAGGTCGGCAAAGTAGCCATCGCCCAAATAGACAGTGACCTTTCCATCACGAACAACGTTTTGCGGATCGCTCCGAAGCATCGAGCCGAGCATCGTGTACTCGTCCAAGCGAGATTTCACTGCCGCCAATCTATCCATGATCAAAGCTACTTACTGTATCCTCCCAGCCTGATCTTAAGCCGCAGTAGATCAGATTTGATAACTTTAAAAGGATATATAAGGATGTATAGTTATCTGCCGATCTATGCAGTGAGACGAAATGAGCCAAGAGGTGCATTTCTGCTGTAAAAATTGCAGAATCGTAGCTACACCTAAGGACAATTGTGTGTTAATTAAGGACAATTGCAGTAACAGTTGGGACAAAGTGCGACCCAGCTGACGCCAACGCCTGACTGTAAACATGGTGGCCCCGTCGCGTGCTCAAATCAAGATCAACGCTGTTTCGCGGCTAACCAAAGAGCACGAGCTCTACGTCAAGGAAGAGAAAGATATCGAGGCGAAGTTGCAGTCTTTGCGACAGTCTGCGGGCGACGAGTACGAGATCAAGAAAGTGCAGCAGGTGCTGGACGAGACCAAGCGGGTTGTTCCTCGGGTGCGGGAGTCGCTTGTCAAGGAAGTCAAGGAGGCCAAGGCGCTGCTAAGCAAGTTGGAAGGGGCCGAGAAGACGGCTGCGTCAGAGGCCATTGACAAGGCAGAAAAGTATTTGAAGTAGCTACAATTAGAATTACCACTTTTTGGCCTTGATGCCTGTTTGTTTCTCAAACGATGCCATCTCGGCCCGCCAAGCGGCATCGTCATCCACGTCCATGTCTTCGGCGTCTGCGCCGGTAGCAGCTCCATCGGGGCCAGCATCACCGGTACCATCAGTACCGGCACCAGCACCAGGATCAGAACTGTCAACCGGGCCGACAGGACCGGCACCAGCATCACCATCAGCCAAAGCCTGCTGCTCGGCCCGCTCGGCAGCGTCATGCTCTCGCTTATGCTCGATCCATCTCTCATGGATATCAATGGGCCCTCCAAGGTACCCGCCTTGGCGTGTGGCATCGACCCAGACCGAATCGCCGCCAATCTCCGTCGACCCAAACAAGTAACCGCTGGCCTTGTCGATCACCGACAGCAGCGCGATCATGGACTTCTTGTCCTCCACAGCCAGCACCTGGAAGTCTACGAGCCCAAAGTCGGTAACGACGTCGGCAATGGCCTCGGTGAGCTTAGCGTACTTGGGCCCGCCGCCCATCTCCGAGTCCACTAGGGGCAGCATGCGGTCGAGGTCCTGGACCTCAGTGTAGTAGTCGAGCCGGAACGGCAGCTCGCCGTAGTTTGAGAGCTTATCGATTTTCGACAGCACATTCACATGCGGCAGATTGAACTGCAGCATCGTGCGCAGAGCCAGCAGCAGCACCGAGATGTATTGGCTGGGCGACGTCAAGTAGTAACTGTCGACAAGGTTGACCACCACCAGCCGCATGTCCAGTTCCTTTTCCAATTTCTTGAAGATTCGAGTCAAGGCTCCATGATGGGTGAAAAGCTCTACTTGACCCGGACAGTCGAATAGCAGGTACTCTTTGTTGCCCAGGGTCTTTAGTTGAGCAATGAATTGGTCTACATTCTCGTCCAACTGCTCCAACGCATACATGATACCGCCGTTGGGGCCCAAGTTCTGTTCCTGCATCACTGTTTCCAAGGCGGTGAAATCACGGATATCCAAGGCAGCAGAGTATGGCAGGCGGTCGTTTGCGGGATCAAGGTTGATGGCGGAAGGTTTGCGGCCAATTGCCGACAGGAATTGCATCATTCCATTTGTATATGTTGATTTGCCGCTTCCGGGCGGGCCAATGATCAACTGTCCAAACGGCATCTGCTAGTAGCTGAGGTATAGAGCTTACTAGGCTGAGAGAAGACCCAGAGGTAGAGCTTAGAAGTGGAGCTTACGAGCTTACTAGGTACAGAGCAGAGCTTACTGACAAGCGGCAGGCTAGATTGACCTTACATCATGACTCCCGACAAGGTGACCGTGGCGCCGCTGGTGCTGCTGTCGGTGGTGGACCATTATAACCGGATTGCCAAAGGCACCAAGAAGCGGGTTGTAGGCGTGATTCTGGGCGATGTGCGCAAAGGCACCGTGCGGGTGGCCAACAGCTTTGCGGTGCCGTTTGAGGAAGACGAGCGGAACCCAGACGTATGGTTTCTCGACCACAATTACATTGAGGGCATGCAGGAAATGTTCAAAAAGGTCAATGCAAACGAGCGCCTGATTGGCTGGTACCACTCGGGCCCTCGGCTGCGGGCCGCAGATCTGCAGATTAACGAGCTGCTCAAGCGTTATACGCCGAACCCGCTGCTGCTGATTGTGGATGTGCAGCCCAAGGAAGTGGGCATCCCCACCGACGCCTATGTGGCGATTGAGGAGGTCAAGAGCGACGGCACCTCGGCCGGCCGCACGTTTGTGCATGTGCCGTCGGAAATCACTGCCGAAGAGGCCGAGGAGATTGGCGTCGAGCACCTGCTGCGCGACGTGCGCAACACAGCGGCTGGCACGCTCAGCACACGCCTCACGCGGCAGCTGGCGTCGCTGCAGGGCCTGGACGGCCATCTGCGCGATATCGCCAACTACCTGGACCGGGTTTTGTCTGGGGAAATGCCGGTGAATCATGTGATTCTTGGCAAGCTGCAGGACGTGCTGAACCTGCTGCCGAATCTCAGCGGCGCGGCCAGCGGCGGGCTCACCAAGTCGTTTACTACCAAAACCAATGACCAGCTGATGGTTGTTTACTTGAGTTCGCTGGTTAGAGCCATCATTGCGTTCCACAATATGATCGACAACAAGATCCAAAATAAGACGGCGCTTGGGGCGCGTGCCGGCGTAGCTTAGTTAGTTTTTACTTGTTGTCAGTGGTCTAGTCTAACTACCATCAGTCTCTCTTCAGTCCCGTACAGTCAGTCCAGTCCAGTCTGTTCAGTACCTCTGGGCACACACCACCAGGTTCCACGCGCGTCTTGCAGGGCTAGGGCCCGCGCTCAACCCTGCGGGAAATTGGGACGTGGCTCTTTCCAACGCGACATGTCCTATTCCGACCGTAAAGACCCTAAGACTCTTGTTCTTTTTGATGTTGATGGCACACTGACCCCTGCGCGTCAAAAGATCACTGGCGAGATGGCCAAGCTGCTTAAGGAGTTGCGCAAGAAGGTTGTGATTGGCTTTGTTGGCGGCAGCGATCTGCCCAAGCAGGTCGAGCAGCTGGGCGACACCGTGCTGCAGGACTTTGACTACTGCTTCTCCGAGAACGGATTGACGGCTTACAAGAATGGCAAGCCTATTGATACCGAGTCGTTTATTACTTGGATGGGCGAGCAGCGCTACAACGAGTTTGTGATCTACGTGCTCAAGTACCTGGCCAACCTCGAGCTGCCCAAGCGTCGCGGTACCTTTGTGGAGTTCCGCAAGGGTCTGGTCAACATCTCGCCTATTGGCCGTAACGCGTCCACCGAGGAGCGCATCGAGTACGAGAAGTTTGATCTCAAGACCGAGACCCGCGCCAAGATGGTCGCCAACCTCAAGGAGCACTTCAAGGACCTGGATCTCACCTACTCGATTGGCGGCCAGATCTCGTTTGATGTGTTTCCTACTGGTTGGGACAAGACCTACTGCCTCAAGCATGTGGAGAACGAGGGCTTCAACAAGATCCACTTTTTCGGCGACAAGACCTTCAAGGGCGGCAACGACTATGAGATCTACAACGACAAGCGCGTGACTGGCCATGCCGTCAACTCGCCTACCGACACCGAGCGGATCCTGAAGGAGTTGTTCCATCTTTAGGTAGACTAGACTAGACTAGACACTTAATACTTTTGAATGCTCAAAGCTCAGTTGACTGCTAATCTGCTGCCAGACGCTACACTCTTGTCAGTCTAGACACTTAGACGCTGGACACCTAGACAATGATCTCTTGAGTGAGTGCCAGTCATTTGACTACTAGACTGGATACAAGACTAGACGCTAGACACTAGAAACAGACTAGACAGACTAGGCAAGAACGAAGCATTTTACGGTCTATTCCGAGTCGCGATCTATTCAGAGTCGCGTCTCCACCGTGAAAATGATCCCCGGGCCCGCGAAGTGCTCTTCTTGCGCTGCTTGTCCCGCGAAACAGACACCCAGCCGTCGGCCTCTTGCTCCTCATCGTCCACGGCAGACTCGCCGTCGGCGGCGGCATCTTCACGGCCAATGCTGGACGTAGCCGCCAGCGCAGCAGCATACTTGAGCGGGATCGCCTGCGTGCCCGGCGTCTGTTGCTGCTGTTTGGCGCGGTGTTTGTTTTGCTGGTTGCGCTGGAGAAAGTAGTGCGCGGCCAGCTCGTCGTCGGGGTCCTCGGGCCCGTCCGCGCTGACGTTTTCGCCGCCCTGGTCCTCCTCGACAACGCTGGCGGCGCCGGGCCCATTCGCAAGCATGTGATTGGGGATGATGGCCACGGGCGTGGGCCGGGCGTGGTGGTGCGACGACCGGCGCCGGCTCGGCTTCGTCCCGTGGTCCAGCCCGGGCTCGCCGCGGGCAAAGTCCGAGAACTTAAACTCGGGCTTGGCCACCAGCTTGGACTCGCTCAGCTCAACCAATTCAGGAACAGTGTAGCGGGGCATGTCTAAAACGATGACTAGCCCACACGACCAACGCTTACCACTGCCGGGCCTGGCGCACGCCTGCCTTGCCCTGCCCCGGGGGGAGTGCTAGCTGGGCTCTTCTGCCTGGGCCAGCTGGGCCCTTGCCCACCGCTTAAATCAACCGGAAAATATTCCTTTCCTGCGAAACCCTTGGGAAATCTCCTAAGGAACATATATTCAACACCATGCCGGTAGTGAAAAAATTAAGCAAAGTCCAGAAAAACAGCGGCGGAACCAAATTGCATCCCAAAGGCCGCAAAATAAAGCAGCTCACCCGGGCCCAGCTTCGCCAGGATAAACTCGATAGTGAAAAGTCGAGAAGAGCCGACGGCCGCAGCGGCAAGCTGCTGCGCTACCATTTCTTCAAGGAATTTATCGCCAAGATTGGCAAGGACCAGTACACTGAACAAGATATCCGCGACATGATTGAGGCGTTTATTGGCCGTAACAGCGAGGAGCTCGAGCAGCTCAAGCAGCAGCGTCGGCCGGGGCGGCCCTCGTCCTCGCGCCAGGATGCCCTGCAGCTGCAATTGGACACCGACGAGCGCGAGTACCGGGATGGGTTTACTGCCCCTGATCTGCGCGACAAGGCCGTGGTGACAGCATTGTCTGCCTGGCAGGGCTCGATGGGCGGCACAAACACTTTGACCACTATTCGGTTGGCCCGGGAGTAGCTTCTCACCAATCTGCTGTGCTGCCAGCTGCTGTGTTGCCTGCTCCTAAAAGCCATCTGCTCATGTGTGAGGTAGAGTAGAGTTATTTATAAATATATTCACCAGCATAGATGGCGGCAGTTAACAGCCCTGCAGCAACTACAAGCCGCTTAGCCGAGCTGAGAGTGGTGCGGGCGCTTTGCTGGCGCGGATTGACGAGTCTCTCAAACTCAAGCAGATCGCCGTTGCTCCCGCGCAGCGTCCAGCCCTTCTTTTCCAACTCTCCAGCTCGTTGTCGGGCCTTGGCAGTGCTTGTGTCGGGCACGCTCTTCAGCTGCTGGTTGGCATTGGAGTGTGCCTGCAGCAGCACCATGCCAGTTGGTAAAAGAACCGCATATTCGGTGCGCACGGGGTCTTTGGCGGCCAATTGCTCGGCCTTGGACCGGGGAGAAAGATGCGGAGTGAAGAACGTTCGATGTTCCAGGCTTCGAGCATGTGGTTTTTCGTTGAGCCGCCGGGTTTCTGAATCCTTGTAGTTCCGGAATTGAGCCGCCACGGCCTCTTGTTTGCGGGTCTGTTGCTGGAAGAGCAGCCTCTCCAGCTTGGCTACACTCGACTTGCCTGCCCGGTTCGTCATGACCAAACTCCCGCTGCTGTCTCGCACGATGTCTCGCACGATAGCACCTACACTTTCTCCCACCAGTCCGTACTACCAGCACTATACTCTAAATCGATACAAGCATCCACGTCTACGTCTAACTACGTCTACGTCTACAAACGAGAAGACTCTACCGATGGCTTCAAGTAAGGACTCACCTTATCCTGCAGCCAGTCCCAGACGCGGCGGCCAGCGGCAGGATCGCGAGCAGCAGCAGCAATGTCGGGCCGGATGCGAGCCTTTTGCCCAAACGGCACATAATAATTGCCATTATCGGCCGGAATCAGGCCCGGCTCCAATAACGGGGTGAGTACCGCATAGGCTCCGTATACTGTTGGCCGCTCAAACATTGAATACGGGCTGCTTTGTGTAGGGGCATTCCGCCGAATATCTGAAGTAATGATTCCGGGGTGGATGCTCACAGAGATGATGTTGGCGCCTTCGTCTTTATACTTTTGCCCCCACAGAATCGCCTGATAGACGTTGATAGCCTTGGTCTCGCCATAGTAGCCGTGGTAGGTGCGGCCAACATCTATCTTGTTAATGTCTTCCCAATGGATTCCTCCATTTGGCGGCGATAGGAAATGAGCGCTTGACGCAACCCATACAACCCTTACGCTGTTTGGAGGAGCAGTGCTGGCGGTCTTTTCCAACAGCGGACTGAGCAGGTCCTGGATGAGCTGCGGCCCAAGATTGTTGACAACAATCGCATCGCGCAGTCCGTTGGGGAGTACTTTGGACACCTCTTTGTTGAGGTTCATGCCTGCATTATGCACAATGCCGTCCAACCGAGTCTCTTTTGCAAGCAGCTTGTCAAACGCCGGCTTCACGGTCGCAAGGTCCTCGAGATCGACTTGCAACGTCTCCACTCGGGCATTGGGGAACGCCTGGCTGATGTTGTTGTAGCAATTCTTCAATTTCTCGGGCGACCGCCCCACAAGATACACTGCGGCGCCGGCGCCGGCCAGCAGCTTAGCGGTCTCAAAGCCAATGCCGCTGGATGAGCCGGTCACAACAAACACTTTGCCAGACAGATCCTGGTAGTCTGATTCCTTATAGTGGGGTTTCGGCACAAACGCAAAGTCGCGCAGAAGTTCGCGGGTATCCCAGAAACGTTCAAACATATCGTGGGGAAGTTATGTCACGGGCTCAATATATGTAGCAGCTGCATGTGATCAGCCGGGCTGCCGGCAGCACCACCGCCAGCACTACCCACCCCACATAAGCGGTGCCTATTCGAATAAGAGTTCGATTCTCAGTGCCACTATAAAAACTGCTCTAAGAACTGCCACCTGACTGGATCTCTCCTGCTCCCTCATCTTCCCTCCGGCCTTCGGCCAGCCTGCGGCCTTCGACCTCCTGCAGCTTCACCATCCTGCAGCTTCAACATGCACATGTACCTGCGATGCTGTACCTAACCATCCTTCACCTCTTAGCTACAATTGGCATGCTTTACTCGAAAAACTATTAACATTTCTGCTGTCTATCCGAGATGGGAGCTGAGATCCAGTCACCTAGTCACTCACACCCAGTCGGAGCCATTCAGTTAGACCAGTCAGAGTCAGACCCAGCAGATAGTCATCATGTGGACATATCGGGCATTGGCCCTACCGAAACCGGTTCACCAATTCGGCCGGTTCAGCCCATTCAGTCAATTCGGCGTGCGGTTTGCGGCAACTTCTTCGCAATCAGCTAAAGTTAGAAAGACTTTAAAGAGACAGGTCCCGCAGACCCCGAAAAACATCAAGCCCTGTACCGCGGCGTCCAAAGCGTCGCAGTATAATCTCACGCATGCGGTGACGGCGCTCACTGGCCAGGGCGTCTACTGCCGGATTCTGGAGAGCGGCGAATTTGCCCATGCCAAGTTCGAAAAGAGTGACGTGCTGGTGCTGGCCAATGGTACGGTGGTTGCCTGGAACATGGACGAGTCGGAGGTGCTGCAGAAGCTGCTGCCGCTGCTCAAGCCGGCGGAGATCGGGGCCTTCAACGAGGCGGAAACAGAGGATATGGACTATGTGGAAGAATCAACGCCCGAAGACGTGCGCAGCGGCATGATTGGCGACGTCATTTATATCCACGGACCGACAAAGGAGCAGCGGTTGCTTGATAAAGCGGCGTTCTCGTCGGGGCTTGCCCGGCACACCAAACTCAGTGCGCTTGAGATTGCCAGCGAGGCGCTCATCAAGCAGGTGCAGGTCATTTCCCAGCATATGGCCGCTGGAAAGGAGACAGGACTCAAGCAAAAGGATGTGGAGAAACTCACGGGCCGGCTGCTGCAGATCCGCGGCGCCCTCAACCTCTACAGTGACATTACAGAGACGCCGGACCTGTACTGGTCCGAGCCCGAACTAGAGAGCTTGTACGAGCTTGTGAGCCGCAAATTGGACGTGGGGCCACGCATTAACATCCTCAACAAGAAACTCGACTATGTGGCCGATATGGTGTCGATTCTGCGCAACCATCTTAGTGAAAAGACTAGTCTGCGGCTAGAGTGGATGATCATTGTTCTGATCACCGTGGAGGTGATCTTTGAGATGCGCCACTTCGTGGTCTGACCTCGTTACTTCCTGCCTCAAAGGGCCTCCTCCTACCTGACTGGACAGGACCAGACAGTCCTCAGAAAAGGATTAAGGACAGCCTCCCGACGTTGCTACGCAACGGTGTACATGCATTAATCTATTTTATGTTAGAATTAGACTACCAGCCGGCCTCGGCTGCTGCCATCGACCTTGAGCTTCCCTAAAAGACTCACCATATCGACTCTTGGCGTGGGGTTGCGCGGTGCAGATACCGGCGCCGGCACCTCAAACGTGGACGTGGTCACGCGCTTCTTGAGCTCAGCCGGCCGCGGCCCCGTGCTGTGGAACGTCGACGCGGTGCGGTTCGACAGGAGCCGGTCGTCCGAGACGCTGTGACTGGACCCGTTGATGCTGCGGGCGCGGATCTTGAAGATCGTGAGGTCCTCCGGCACCACCGGGTCGTCCAGAGGCACCACCGGGTCGGTAGCCCACTCGAGCTCGGCTGGCGTGAGCTCCAAGTCGCCGAACACAATCACCGGCTGGTGGGACGGGCGGTGTGGCGCATGCGGAGGCTGGTGCACCGCGGTGGCCACCGCCTCTTCAATGGGGATCTGGTTGGGGTAGAGGATACCCGGCAGCCACTGGCCCAGGGCCACGCGCTCGTTGATGATCTCCAGCGCCTTGTCGGCGGCCGTGCTATGGCCCGAGACCCTTGACACGGCGAGAATCAGGGCCTGGCTGACGCTGAGGTGGCCAACGGCCTGGATGGGCGAGTAGCGGTGGGTGTGGTCTGCCAGCGCGCCCTCGCCGGTGGTCTGCACATGCATGAGCCACGGCAATGTCGACGGCGCGTCGTCGCGCAGGTGCTCGACCAGCCCGCACAGACAATAGTAGCAGGCCACAAAGTTCATGGCCTGGTTGCCCCGGTCCAGCAGCGACAGCACCAGCTGGCGCGACACCGAGGTGCCCAGCCGTGAGTAGGGCTGGGCCACGGGCTGGGCGCGGGCCAAAAAGTCCAGAAATGTGCGCGAGTAGAACGTGAGCACCTGCGGGTCGTCGCTGGTCAGCAGCCACTGCGTCGACGTCCACACCGACACCGGCAGCCGTTCACTCGGGGGCAGGGCCTCGAGCAGCGAGCGGATATCCTGGAGATCGCTGACAATCACGCCCGGGGTGCGGCGGCCCTGGTCGGACTCGTCCGAGGGCGTCGAGTCGGCGACGCTGCCCGCGGCCGCGGCGGCCAGATCCGGCGACACGTTGGCGTACTTGTACAGAATCTCGCTCACCATGTCGGAGATCTGGCCCGGATAAATAGTGTGCTGGCCCAGGGCGCCGACAAGGCTGCGGAGGTCTGCGATCAGGTTACGCACCTGCTTCTGCGAGCCCGCGTCCCAGTTGCCGCTCACCAGGCGATGCTGCAGCTTGAGCAGCTGCCGCAAAACGTCCACCACCGCCAGGCCGACCAGCGACTCTGACGAGTCCAGCAACGCCTGCACCAGCGCCGCGTACATGCGCAGCACCGCCAGCTGGTTCACGTCCACCCGCACCATGCGCTCGACAATCGTGTTGAGCACCCGGAACCGCAGCTGGATCTGGGACCACTGCGCGGCCGCTTGCAGTAGCGACTGCGCCCATTTGATGGGCCGCGAAACGTCTAGACACTTGATGAGCGCCGCGGTCGCCCGGGCAACTTGCGTGCCATCGCTGGTGTCAAACACATTGCGCAGAGCCACCAGCGACTTTGGGCCGTCGGGCGGCTGCACCTTGGCGGCAGTGCTGCCGCCGGTGTGAGCCTGGGCACGCTCGTACTCATCAAAGTCATCGTTGAACTTTGAAAAAACAAGCCCCGTCTCGTCAACAGGAATGTTCTGGTAAAACGACGGAATACAATCCTCGACGGCCCGGAGGCCGGCAGCCGTGGCCACGGCCGGTGACTCGGTCAGCGACGACAGCGCCTGCAGAGCAACTTCCCGATGCCGCCGAGCTTGCGGGCCCTCGGACACAGCCAACCGCATATACTGGCGGATCACCGACGAGTAGGTGTCGCCATACTGTTGGTCCGAGGCAAAAAGCAAGCCGTCGTGGTACTCATTAAAGGCCTCAAACAGCTGTGCGCTCAGCTCCACCAGCGAGTCGTCTTTGGACACCACCGCCAGCCCGACAATGTCCAAGACGTTCGGCGCAAACGTATTGAGGTCCTCGTGGCAGTCCTTGACCATGCTCTTTACAATCTCCAGCGTCACCATGGCGTTTCCGACCTTGTTGCGATTGATGTACTTGTGGGCTTTTTCCTCGAGAAACTCGGCGGTCCGCGGGATCTTGTTGCGGTGGGTCGTCAAATAATACATCAGGTACGACAGCTCGCTCGGTTTCGGCCGTTTTTCCGAGCCATTGCCAGGCGGGTAGCACTGCCGCACCAGCCGTTCAACCTTATGGCTGAGCATGTTTGTCAGATGGGATGAGGGGGGCCCCCACATGCGGGGGTGGTGGTGTGGCCGGGGGATCGGTGTGCACCTCTGCCCTGAATTAAGATTGGTGCAGTTGCATGGGTCCATAGGATGTTGGCTTTAGTCTTGGTTGTATAGATTCAAGGAGAATATCAATTGTCGCACACTGGTTTCTAGCATGCTGGTGGTGCTGGTGGTGGTGCTGGTGCAGGTGCTTTCCGCTGCTGCTAGAGACCGTAAATACCGGCTGTACATACTGCCTACTGGCCGCATACTGGCCGTACATACTGACCGTTCTACTGTTGCTGCTACTTGCTGGAACTAATGTTGTCCCTCATGGTACATACGTGATACCGGCACATTCCCTTCAGACTGATATTATTATACCATTCTACCTGCTCGCACAGCTGACATGGACTCGAGGCTGCTGGCCATCCCGACCAGGCAAGGCGTGCCCACCGACATCCAAAAAGGCATCAAGGAATATATCGATGAAACCTACCAACAGAACTCAAGCCAATTTGCCCACGACAGCTTCAAGCTGCAGGGCCTGCGCGACGCCGCAATCACCGCCATCAACGACCAAGGCGACATTGCTCCGATCCTCACCTACTACGGCCAGCTCGGCGTCGTGGCCCCAAAGTTCCCCAACAACTTGAACTGCAAGCTCGAATGGGGCCGCGGTCTCGGCTACGGCTCGGGCTCGGTCCAGAGCAACAGCCTGCAATTCGACCGCTTGAATGTCGGCTACGACGCGGCCGCCCGTTACTCACACATTGGCACCGCCGCATACTCCAAGGACCTGGCAAAGGCATACAAATGCTTCCAGCTTGCCGCCGGTGCCTTGCAGCCGCTGGTCCAGACAGAGATCGCCAAACTGCCGCACGCTCCGCCCATTGGCCTCGACGTCAACAGCATGCAGTGTGTGCTGGCCCTCTGCTTGGCTCAGGCCCAGGAATGTTTCTGGGCCAATGCAAAAAGCACCTCGCAGGCCATCAAGGGCGCCACGCTCGCGAAACTGGCCCAGGGCGTCTCCTTCTTCTACAGCCAGGCAGTGGTCTGGGCCGACCGCACCTCAGCAGTCACCCACGACTGGCTGCACCATCTGCCTGCCAAACGCGACCATTTCGCCGCCATTGCTCTTTACCGCTGGTCGCAGTTCTGCTTGGAAAAGGGCAAGTACGGCGAGGAGATCGCTAGACTCACTGCCGCTCGGGATCTGCTAGCCAGCACACTGGCCAACGAAAAGAACCTCGACCCGCTCGTGGTCGGTAACCTCAAGGGCCTCTACGCTCAGGTCGTTAGCGATCTCAAGCGGGCCGAAAAGGATAACGATCTCATCTATCTCCAGGATGTGCCCAGCCACCTCGACGCCATTCCCAAGCAGATTGTCGCTTCTGCCGTCGACCCCTACGACCCGGCCGAAACGGCTGCCGCCGAACACCCGCTGTTCCAGCTTTTGCTGCCGTTCCCAATCTTCCAGGCCCCGCAAGCCTACAAAGAAAAACTCACGGCGTTTGTGGAAACATATATTATCCAGGAGCTCACGAAACTCAATGAAAAAACTGCAGCCGACCTCAAGAGCATGGGGCTGCCCGACAAGCTCGAAGAGGTTCAAAACACGCCCGGGGTGCCCCCCTTTATCCTCGACCAGCACGAAGCCATTGCGCGAATGGGCGGCATGACCCGCATCGAGCAGGCCCGCCAGCAAATTGCCAAGATCCGCGACCGCGACCATTGGCAGCTGGACCAGGCCCGCGAAGAGCTCGATACCATTCAACCCTCTATCGGACCCGAATACGACCGCCTCTACCGCAAGTACGTGCAGCTGAAGGATTACTTGGACCTGGCGGCCACCAGCGACGAGACGGTGTCGAAGCGGCTTTCGCAAGTGCAGAACCTTATTGTGGTGCTAGAACGCGGGCCCGCCGAAATCTTTCGTTTTTTGCCCGCCCCGCCAACAGTGCAGACCGACCGTGGACTGGCCATCAGCTGCTCGAATCTTCGCGCGGCTGCAGGCTCTCTGCAGGGCTTTTGCACCCAGCGCTACGATTATAGCGAGCGGCTGCTGGCCAAGATCGACTCGCTTGATATCATGACGCCGGTGATGCAGTTCATCAACACCAGCGACCCGCCTGTCACGCGGGCCAGCGATCTCGAGCCCGTGTACCTTGATCTCGTGGCCCAGTTTGACGACGGGCTTGTGTACGTCAAACAGCAAAAGGATGAATACACCAAACTTATTGCCCATGTCCGCGAGCGTAACGACGAGTTTGTTGCCGAGCTGTGTAACGCAGGTAGCGGCAGCGAGGACCGCCAGCAGGCAATCAAGGCGTTGGAAGTCGCTGGACACAAGTTCAAGGAAGTGGTTTCCAATCTCGACGAGGGCAAACACTTCTACGAAAGCCTGTGGAAGGAAATCAGCTCGTTCCTGGCGGAGGTTCGCGAAGCAGGCGTTCAGGCCCGTATTCAAGGACTTGCGCTGGATTCCCAGTCGAAGGCCCGAGAATCGTTCTCTCGGCCTGAGCCACAATCGCCAGCCGTTTCTTCGCATGGCAACGTGGGCAACTCTGGTGCGGGAAACTCGTCGACAGACTCTCCGGCCCATGGTGTGGCCCATTCGTCGACCCACTCATCGCCTGGCCCGGCTCATTCGCCTGGCCCGGACCGTCCATTCGAGCCTGCTCAGCCCTCGCCAGTTCTGCCGCCCGCTGAACCCTCGTCAGCTCAACCGCCAGCTCAACCGCCAGCTCAACCCTCGCTGCCTCGAGCGCCGGCTCAACCCTCGCTGCCTCAAACTGTTGCGCAGCCAGAACCGCCCCAGCCCATTTCTTATGCCGAGCCTGTGCGCCCCAAACCGCATAGCCTGGCGCCGCCCGTGGTGCTTCCTCGAGAGAGCGGGCAGTGGCAACCCCCGCGCCTGCCTATGCCAAAACGGCCTGTGCATTCAGCTCACAGCCCCGAGCCTACCCCAGTAGAACCTCCCGAAGCGCGGGCGCCGACCCCGCAAAGACGTATCCCGGGACAATGGGACCCCAGCATGCCGGTGAAGTTTGGTTAGTTGGTATCGACTTTGATGGCGCTGCCACCGAGCCTCTAAACTATGTATTGAATAGACATCACTTCGCTTTGCCCTCCTCTGCGCTCTTGGTAGACCCACGAGAGCCATCGAGCCAGGCTCGCTGCTTCCGGTGCGCCTTGCTGGCAAGATGCGTTTTCCAGGCGTCGTCGCCCATCACTACAACCTCCACGCCTCTACGCACGCTACAGGGCTCGCAGCGGTAGCGGACCCACTGATCACGGCCGAATTCCTGTTGCTTGCGCTCGGCATCTATATGTTCAGGCACAAGCTTTTCTTTGATCTTGCCATGGGCAAGCCAATCGCCAGCGATCGATACCGCCCGGTCACCCACATTGGCTTGCCAATGCGACAGGTCGCTAGAGTCCAGAATAGCCATGGTTCCCCCTAGTTTCTTCAACAGCGGCGTGAGTTTGTTGACAATCCATTTAGACTGTTTCTTGGCATACTGCCTAGTCTCGGACTTCATTGCCTCGAGTGACTTGTCGATAGTCTCGTCGCGACCGTCCAAAAAGGGCAGAAACTGGCGGAACCCAAGGACCTGCCAGATACCCTGGCTAGCACCAGGCATAGTTTTGTAGACCTCGTACATCTCCTTTAATTCGGTCATAAGGCCTTGCTCCATCATCGAGTCCACGCGAGCATCCAAGCGAGCATTTAGCACCTCGCGGTCGCAATAGATCCAGAACACAAGCACACGATACCGCAGCTTCATACTCCCGTCGGCCTGCGTCTGGTAAATCTCAGACGCTAGTTGGCCAGTTGTGTAGTAAATTTCCAAAGCTCTTCGCAGCCGGCGAGTGTCATTTGGATGAAACTTTGCCGAGATGACCGGGTCAATTTCTCGCAGCTTGGCTTCCACTTTGGCCGGATCGTCAAGAGTCGCTTCTTCCTCAGAGGACATTTTCCGTGTAGGCGCGTCTCGTTGGCCAATTGTCGAGTTTTCAGCCATCAGGGCCTGGATATAATAGTGCGTTCCTCCAACCACAATCGGCACTTTTCCCCTGGCGGCCATGTCGTCTATAAGGTTGACAGTCTCCGCTTCAAATTGCTGCACAGAGTATTGGTCTTCCCATTGGGTATGGCCTAAAAGATGGTGAGGGATTCCTTCTTGTTGGTCAATTGGATGTTTGTTGGTGATAATGTCCAGGCCCTTGTACATCTGCATTGAATCGCCATTTATGACCTCGCCGTTGAGGTGCTTGGCCAGTTCCACCGCAAGCTGGGATTTTCCCACCCCCGTGTTTCCTACAATAGCAATGAGGTTCTGCATTGAAAAATGCCGGCCTCTCTGGAAAATCCGTCTGCAGTTCAGGGTGGGGTGTGGACCTCGCGAAGCCAGACTGAAATATCCAGTGCTTACCAAATAAATTTTTTTCAGCTCCCGATATTTCACTCTCATGAGTGCACCACTGGCTCGCATTCAACCCCAACGGAAGCCCGTGCTTCCGGAAGCAACTACCCCTGATGTGCGTTATTGGCGAGGCTTCAAGGCCCCCCTTTTGATTAAGGAAAATAATGCCGTCAACCATATCAGTTTCAATCCCTCGTCTCCCCACGACCTGGCGTTCACCAGCTCTACTCGCATCCAGATCCTTTCTGCCAAGACCCAGCAAGTGCAAAAGACGTTTGCTCGGTTTAAAGACACCGTATACAGTGGCGAGTTCCGCCATGATGGCCGGCTGCTGGTTGCTGGCGATGCCACTGGCTTGATTCAGGCCTTTGATACATCGTCGCGAGCAGTGCTGGTAACTCTCCAGCCTACTCACCATGCTGTGCATGTTACCAAGTTCCATCCTAAATCGCTTTCGACGCTGTTGACTGCCAGCGATGATCGGGTGGTGCGGCTGTGGGATCTCACTTCAAGTGATCCTGTAGTGGAATATGCCGACCACACCGACTATATCCGCAGTGCTACTTTTGTGGGCACATCGAATCTTATTGCTAGTGGCTGTTATGATGGCTACGTTCGTCTCTACGACCCACGAGTGCCCACCACTGAAGGAGCGGTTGCCGAGTTCTACCAAAAGGATCCTGTGGAAAGCGTCTTGTCGCTAAACGACACTACGCTCGCTAGCGCTGGTGGCCCCATTGTGAAGATCTGGGACCTGACTGCCGGCAAGAAGATCAAGCAGCTGGGCAACTTCCAAAAAACAGTCACTTGCCTGGCGTCGGCCGGCGAAAAGGGCATGATGGCCGGCTCGCTGGATGGTCATGTCAAGGTCTTTGACACCAAGGATCCCTCATATCCCGTCAAGTTTGGCTGGAAGTACGGCGGGCCCGTTCTCAGCACTGGCGTGTCTCCGGATCTGCGGCAGCTGGCCACCGGTCTCACATCAGGGCTGTTGTCGGTGCGCACCCGCAAGACCGAGCCCAAGGTGGCCCAAGGCGTCAAGCAGGCCAAGGTCGGCAACTATGCGCGCATGATTCGCGGCGCCGAGTACCACGGCGAGCTGGACCACCAGAACCTCAAGGGCGTCAAGAAGCCGCAGATCCGTCTCAAGGCATACGAGAAGCACATCAAGGCGTTCCGGTGGTCTGACGCGCTGGACGCGGCGTTCCAGCCGGGCGTGGCTCCGGCCCAGACCGTCATGGTGCTGGAGGAGCTGCGCAACCGCGGCAAGGTGGCCATCAGTCTTGCTGGTCGTGACGAGGACTCGCTGGAGCCGCTGGTCAAGTGGGTGTTCCGGGCCATTCACGACACCCGCTGTGTGTCTGTGGCCTGCGACTGGCTGGGTGCTGTCATGGACATGTACTCATCGGTGATTGAAAAGAGCGCGGCCCTCAGCAACCTGCTGGGGCAGCTGTCGACAAAGGTTGGCACGCAGGTGCACCGGGCAGAGGAAGCCCAGCAGATCGAGGGCATGTTAGATCTTCTCATGGCATAAATAATAAATAATATATATGTGGTGTTGTCTCCGGGGCGGCTCAGCGGCGACTGGGGCGGCCAAATGGAGGCTTCTTTTTCTGGATCTTCAGGCTACGGTAGTTCTCCGACGCCTTGCGGGTAGAGACCTGGTCGTCCGACGTCACCGGCCGCATCACCGTGCGTCGAGTAGTCCGTTTCTGGCCCTTCTTTTTATAAACTGGGGGTTTCGGGTCGGTCTGGTCTCCAGTCTGAGCGGCTTCTCCAGTTTGAGCGGCTTCTCCGGCTCCATCTCCAGCTCCATCTCCAGTACTGGACGCAGCCTTGTCGGTCTCGCTAGCCTTGGTATTGGCTTGGGCAATAAGGTCCTGGAACTCGGGCTCAATGTCGGACATGTCTGCAGCCTCCTCGATCAGCTGTGAGATGGACTTTGAGGCCCGTCGCGGAATCAGTGGAGACTCTTCATCGAATAGCGACGGCCCGGCCTGCGTGAGGTAGACGGGGGTGCGTTTTGATTTCGGCGTCTCCACAATCACTTTCTTGATGGGCGTCGATGGTGCCTTTTGAGGAGTAGATGGCAGAACAATGTCAAACAATCCCATCACGCGGCCCTGGTGCTGGGGAGTAGGAAAGACCTCGGTGATTTTTGGCTTGCGAGGCGTCTGTTCCACGTCTGTATCAATTGCCTCGTCTTCCGCGGCCCGGAGATCATCAACCCGGGGATCGCCAGTCCCGGGATCAAGCTGCTCGGCCACCGAAGTTGGCGAAGCGGTAGTTTCGGGTGGAGGGCTTTGGGCAGGCGGTTCTTTGCGTTTCGGGTCTGTCGCAGTCTTCTTGGTGCCATGGTACGCTCGGTACATTTCCAGAATCTTTTTATCCTTTTTTATATCCTCGCTTGTAGGCCGTCGGCCTTCTTTTTCCTGGAATGCATGCTCCCATTTCTTGAGCTCAGAGCGGAGGGCCATGCTAAGCTGAGTCTAGCTGAGTCGTAGACTCCCAGGATCCTCAGTGAGCGCTTAGGCACTTCCCAATTTTTCAAAACCAAATGTGGGGAGCCGTCAAAGGGCTTAGGCCTTTGCCTACCAGTCTGTTGAAAAAAACACCTCTTTTTAAACACTACGGAACCGTGCCGTGGTATGTTTCCGAGGCGCAGAAACAAACTCCCGAGGTGCAGCTGCCGGAGTTGCCGGCGCAGGCCCCAAACAGCCTCAAGGAGATGGCCGAGTTTGCGGCCCGCGATCTCGGTCTAGTGGACATTCAGGTCCTTGATGGCCGTAATAGACAGTCTGCGGTTGGTCCGGCGCTCATGCTGCTGGGCACCGGCAAGTCGAACCGGCATCTTGGCCGGGCAGCCGAGCTGTTGCTCACCTGGCTGAAAAATAACTACAACGTCAAAGTATCCACGGAAGGAGTGCTTTCGTCCAATCTCATGCGCACTCACCGCCGGCGGGAGCAGCGACGGGCGCAGCAGCAGCGCATGGCAGGCAACTCGGACCGCGAGCAGCTCGCCAAAATCGGGTCGTGGATCGTCGTCGACACCAAAAAGGATAATATTTATGTGCATCTGCTGACGGGTGAGCGCCGCGAGCGCCTCGATCTCGAGACGCTGTGGATCCGCGACGCCCCGAAGGAAGTGGACACCACCGAGTTCGACGAGCAGTTTCTGGACCCTGTCCAGTCCACTACAACGTCCACTCCGGCGTCAACTAGTAGTACATCCACTACGGGCACGACCCCGCGGAGCTCTCCTCGCGGGACTCGTCAGTATCATACTCGCAGAATGTCTACTGTCCCTGTGGACCAAAATGAGACGCTGGTTTCGCATATCGAACAAGTGCTTGCTGAAGAGCAGCCTGTGACTTTGGAGAGCCCAGTGGTTGTCTCGTTTTTCGAAAACATGCCTGCTCTTCCCAACCGCGAGCAATGGAAGCTGCGGCTCAAGTTCATTGCCAGTGTGTGCATGCTGAGCAGTCAGTTCCCATTGGAACAGGTTTTGGAGAGCATTTCGCTGCAGCGGGCGGCTGGGTTCCCTGTGGATCAAGACGATATGGAAATGGCTCTGTGCGCAATTGCCTACTACGGGCAGTCTGACTTTGCTAAGAAGGAGCCTACTTCCAGTGCACAGGCCGAGTGGAAGCAGCTGTGCGACGCCAAGAGCAAGCTCGTGCTTCAGCTCTATGATGCCACTTTCCGCGTTGACGGTAACCGTCTGTTTGTTAATGACCGGTTGGTGACGCTGCTTTTCCGGATGTATGCTGGTCCTAGTGCTACTAGCGTTGACCCGGTTTCGGCGCTGGAGGACCCGACGCCCAGCAAGCGGCCCAGCATTTTCATTGACTCGCGACTGGCCGCGATCCAGCTGATTCTTGAGCAAAGCCACCAGCTTCTGGATGGCCGCACGCTCACGCTGGTGCTCACCACGCTCGTAAACAGCCATACGTGGGATACTTTCTGGCGGATTTTGGACAATGTCATGACCCTGGCTGCCGTCGACTCCCGCATTATCGAGGCGGCTGTGGCCATGGTCGTCAAGTCGGGCAACGATGCACAGATCTCGCACGCGTTGCATCGCTTTGTGCCCACACTGCTGCTAGCACAGAAAATCGATCTTACACCCACGCTGGCGCGGACGCTCGAGGCCGCACTGGTGATCATCGACCCTGAAGAAAAGGCCAATGTGTCTCTCCGCAGGGCCCTGGCTCGCAACAACGGTCAGCCTGTTCTTTAATGTATATATTAAGGCTAGCTCAGTTCCCTCTCTTTGCTTGATTGTAAACTATTTTGTATTGTTTTGCACTGTTCTTTACTTTTTTGTACTTTTTTGTGCTGGTTTGTACTGGTTTGTACTGTTATATAAAGCATCTGCGAGCTTGTCTCCCCTCAAGACGACACGTGCAGTGCATACGAACGCCAAGTACCACACGCATGCATGACATGTGACATACCTCGTTGACCAGTCCGATCCAACCCAACCAAAGAGCATCTCGGACCCTAGTGTAAACTTAAAGTACAGGTATATTTAACCCGGCTATCTCGTGAATGGTATCGTGCAGGCTCAGGGCTAGGAGCGCCTAATCCGGGGATAAGAAATTTGTCAGGGTGCGGAAATATTCTAAAGTTTGATCAACTACCAGACAATGGAGGAGTTATCTCGTGATCTCGGTAACACCATTCTGGGTCTGGGCACCAATTCCCGCAGTGTCCAGCGCGACTATAATCATGCTGATGACTCGCAGTACAAGAACTTGCGAGCCCAGGCCGAGAAGGAACAACAACAGCAGCAGCAGCTCGTTTCCAAGTCCAAGCACGCGTACGACTCGGGCGACAAGGCAGGTGCGAAACAGCTATCTGATCAGGCCAAGATGCATGCTCAAAAGGCTCAGGACCTGAACGCACAGGCCGCCCACTGGGTGTTCCGCGAGAACAATGCCGACTCGGGCCCTGACGAAATCGACCTCCACGGCCTGTTTGTTCGGGAGGCTCTGTCGGCGTTGGACGCTCGCGTTGGTGCGGGTGTGCAGCGCAACGAGTCTCAGATCCAGGTCATTGTTGGCAAGGGTATTCACTCGGAGGGCCATATCGCCAAGCTCAAGCCTGCCGTTGTCGAGTACTGCCAGAAGCAGAACCTGCAGCAGCAGGAAAAGCACGGCAACGCCGGTGTGATTGTTGTCAAGTTGCCCAGTGGTCCCCAATCCTTTCCTGCCCCCGGGACGAATGTATATCAGCAGTCTGGGCAGCAGAATTACAATCAGAACAACAACAACAATGGCTCGGCTTCCGGCTATTATGGCGGCCAGTCCCAGGGCGGCTACGGCGGAGGCTATGCCAACACTGGCAACCAGAATTATGGCAACCAGAACTATGGTAACCAGAACTACGGCAACCAGAACTATGGCAACCAGAACTACAACCAGAACCAGGGCGGTCAAGGCGGCCAGGGCGGTGGGTTCCAGAATATCAATGCCAACGACGTGCGCCGGTTTGTGCGTATCATTCGCCGCATCTTTGGCATTTTCCGCCAGTGCCTTTAATTCCACTTTATAGACTGTATTATTTAGCTTTCGCACCGAGCCAGGGACATAAGCCAGGGCTATGGCACAGCAGGGACAAAGAAAGCTACGGTACGAGGGAACAAACGCGAGTGTATCATTTAGCTCTTCTATAGCCTAATATTCTAATCGCTTGGTTCAGGGAAGACTCATTGGAGGTTGTGGCATCAAAACTCCTTGAGCTCCTCCTCGGTAAAGTACTTGTAAGGGTTGAGGATGTGCTTGGGGTCGTAAAGGTCCTTGATGTGCTTCATCAGGCCAATCTGCACCTTGTCGTGGCAGTACTTCTTGAAGCCCTTCTTTTGGAATCCAACACCGTGCTCGGCCGACACGGAACCGTTGCGCTCCTGGGTCCACTCGAAAATAAACGGCTCGATGGCCTCGTGCACCTTTTCATCATAGTAACGAACAGGAATCATAATGTGCAGGTTACCGTCGCCAACATGGCCAAAGCCAGTGACAGTGATGACCGGGAAGTCCTTGGAGTCGCCCAACAGACCCTTCTGGGTGAGTCGCTCCTTGACGTCGGCAACCAGGTCGTACATGGTCGCCAACGGCATCGAAATATCATAAGTATAAGTACCGCCAGCAACGTCGTTGCAGGCCTCAGGGATGGTTTCTCTCCAGTTCCAGATGTTCGCCTGCTCGGCCTGGGACTGCGCAAGCGTGCCATCGAGAACCAGTCCGCTGCCCATGACGTCCTCGAGAAGCGCCTCAAGCTTGGCGGTGTCGTGGTCGTTGTTGGCACCCTGGGTCTCAATCAGCACCACATACGGCGGCTTCGAGGGCAACGGGTCGTTGTAAGGGTAATGACCGCGCACAAGATCCAGACCGGTCTGGTCCATGCACTCAAATGAACTAAGGACCTCGCCCAGGCTGCTCTTGGTCTTTTTGAATAGTGTCTGCACATCCTTAAACGAATTGAGGCCAAGCAACGCAACGTTGGTGGCATTAGGCTTGGGCGGACAGTGAATAGAGATACCGGTCACAATACCCAGCGTGCCCTCGCTGCCAATAAACAGCTGCTTAAGATCGTAGCCGCTGTTGTCCTTGCGGACATGGCTGAGGCCGTTGTAAATGTCGCCATTCGGCAGCACGGCCTCAATGCCCTTGACAGAGCCGTGCAGGTTGCCGTAACGCAGCAGACGCACACCACCAGCATTGGTGGAGATGTTGCCGCCAATCTGGCAACTGCCCTTGGCACCCAGGTCCAGCGGGAACATGTGGTTGTGCTCCTTAAGGTAGTTGTCGGCATTCTCGAGAATGAGACCGGCGTCGGCAACAAGTGTGCCACTCAGCTCGTCCAGCTCGCGAACTTTGTTCATCTTCTCCAGCGAGATCAGAATCTCATCAAACACCGACACGGCACCGCCCACCAAATCGGTGCGGCCGCCAACCGGCACCACCGCAAGATTGCGGTCGTAGCAGTGCTTAAGGATCTTGCTCACTTCCTCGGTGGTCTTCGGTTTAAGCAGAACCTGCGACTGGCCCTCGTACATATGAGGCCAGTCCTCATTGTAGGGAGCAACGTCCTCTTTATTCGTGATTGCGTCGTTGTTCAACAGCTTCTGAAAGAAAGCAATGTCGTCGTCGTTGACTTTGGCATAGTCGCCGCGCTTGACATTGTACTGTTTGGCAGTCAATGTCGACGCGAACCGAAATCCTCGCTGAGTTAGAAGGGGCCGAATCCGATCAACAATCATTGCACCAACCAATTCACAGCTATTTGTG
Organism: Wickerhamiella sergipiensis; assembly: GCA_030563925.1. Classification (NCBI taxonomy): domain Eukaryota; kingdom Fungi; phylum Ascomycota; class Dipodascomycetes; order Dipodascales; family Trichomonascaceae; genus Wickerhamiella; species Wickerhamiella sergipiensis. The sequence goes on from JAJMKN010000016.1 coordinate 192,338, forward strand.
AGCTGCAGACAGGGTATATATACCGTGCCTCATAGGGCAAGGGCATCGGCGGGGCCATGCATCGGCGCCAATAGCCGCAATGCATGACCACCGGTCACGTCGCCCCTTGCATATAGAATTTTCCTCGTTTAAAATTTTCTTCTTTTTTGGGACTCTATACTGTTATTGTAGTTGCAAGTAATGTCTACGACCTCTCCGGCCCCGATTACGCGGCCACCGACTTCCCCGGTCTCTCCGGCCATCCGGCTACTGCAGGTTCCTACTCAAGGGTCCTACTCGAGGTTCCAGTTCTTTTCGAGGAACTCGACAAAAAATGGGCCAATGCTATCCAAAGCAATATTCGCCGCCTTGTTGAGTTGGACAAAATTGCGACGGATCCGGTTCAGCTGGGGAAGCGACAGTCGCAGCGGCAGCGTCACCGACCGCCCAGCGACGACCACTTGAGAGCCGGCAGCGTCTTGGTGCAGGTCCATCACTTGCTTGACAATTGAGTTGGTGGTTTCATTCAACGTACTGAGGTAGCTTGCCGGAAGTGCTGCCTTTACTGTGGTGGCATGATTGGGCTTGATGGGCACTTTGTTGATCAATGCATCCCAGATCTCGTCGCTGGGCAATGCCTCTTCCGGGGTAACAATAAATAATGGCGAATCCCAGCGGCTCATGCCGTTTGGTTCTTCGTAGCGGAATACCAATGCATCGAAAAGATCCTCGGGCCAGCCATTTTCTCTAGCTTGGTTCCAGTCTCGGCAAGTTTCCACGGGCGTGCCGACATGGATCACACATGAGTTTGTGGACAGGGCCTTTGCTTCACAAAACAGCTGGTACCGAAACCCTTTAATGTAGCTTAAATTATCGAGAATCACCAAGCTGTTTTTCGACAGCAATCGCTTGACGGCGGCCATTTGCTCGCCGCGAGCCGCTTTTTCCGGGTCTCGCTCGCGGTAGTTGTCCTTGGGGATGCCCAAGCTTTCATCATTGATGATATGGATATCGGTGATTCCTTCCTTTTCCCGAAACGCCTTTTGCAGCTCAAGAGCACGAGTAGTTTTGCCCGAGCTGGGAAATCCACTAATAGTTACCAGCGGCATGTACACAGACGGTTAAGAAACAGTAGGCTCGGTCAACGATGAAATTTCAGTGAAATTTCGTCATCACGGCCCATCCCCGTTTACCATTTTAGCATGTCGAAAACAGTGCCCGCATTCATCCCGCGCACGGTTTTCCCCAATCACAATGTGACTCTTGCGAATTTCCATGGCCATCACCGCAAGGCCCTTTTTTCTATGCGGCAGCTGGCCTTTCAAATAGACATGGTGTTGGAGCTGCGAGACGCCCGGGCCCCGATATCGTCGCTGAACCCGCTATTTGACCAGGTTCTTGCCGGCAAGCCCAAGCTGGTGCTTTACACCAAAAGCGACCTGAGCCCTTTAAAGAGCAGCCAGATCAAGGAATGGGACCCCAGCCAGGATTTCATGCGCATCGACTGCTCGCTGCGCAAAGATGGCACCCGAATTCTCAAATATCTCCGAGAGAAACTCGGCGATACTTTCCCTCCGCCTCCGCTTGGGCATCGTCTTCTTATTACCGGTATGCCCAATGCCGGCAAGTCCACGCTTCTGAATACACTGCGCACCGCTGGCACCCGCAACAAAACAAAGGCAGCCCGAACTGGCAACCAACCGGGCGTTACTCGCAATGTCTCGGAGACGGTGACGATTTCCGAGTCGCCGAAACTGCTGGTGTTTGATACCCCCGGTGTGTTTGTACCCCAGGTCAGGGACGCAGAAACAATGATCAAAATGTGCCTGATTGGCGCAGTGAACCCGTCCTTGATTGAACCAACCATTCTTGCCGACTACTTGCTGTTCAAACTGAACCAGGCGTACCCGAACGGTGGCCGGTACCCGGGCGCACCAACAAACGAAGTGCACGAGCTCATGAACAATCTCTGGAGAACGGGCATGGGCCGACACGACTTTAAAAAGCATCCGAAATACGCCCGCGACGACAACTCGCTTGCGTCGAACTGGATTCGCCGCTTTGCCCAGGGCGGCCTTGGCAAGCTGTGCCTTGACGATACCAGCGTCGAGTCCTACAATGAGGCTTTAGATGCAGGATTCCGCCAGCAGGTCGATCTGGGCGCTGTAGCCATCGACACTCGCGAGCGCAAGCGCTTCCTCATGTAGCCGCAGGGAACGCAAATCATCCTAGCTGCATATATATTTATCTCATTTATCAGTTAAATCCATCGGTCGGCCCTCTATCGCGGGCGCCAGTTCCGAAAGCACTTTTCGGGCGCTAATAAAGTAGGCGGCATGGGACTCGGCCATGCGGGCGATGCGGCCGCCATTGCGGGCCATTTTCTTGATTTCGTACTCGAATTCCCGCAATTCGTATTTAAGGTTGTCGACTTCCTCCTCAATGTGGTGCGACCCTTCCCGGTCTACATGCACAATACTTAGTCGAGTGCGAGCCATGCCTTACCCCGGACTTTAGGTAGGATGGGATATTTGTAGGCTTGGGTTAGTAGTGGGCCCTTACAAACGGTCCAAACGGTGGAACGGTTCGTATAACCATGTCGGACGAAGACGACTTTATGCCGAGCTGCGACGAAGATGATTTCGATTTTGGCTACGACGAGGACGCCAGCGACGAGGCGATGGGCCCCGACGATATGGACGGGGAGAACCGCTACTACACCGCCAAGACGCTGCGGGAAGACGAGCCTGAAAACGCCGACAAGGAGTTCCAGGCCGTGATCGACAGCGAGGGCGACAGCGAGTGGGCAGTCAAGTCGGCCAAGCAGCTGATCAAGCTGAGGGTCGCGCAGCGGCGAGCGGCAGCGGCAATTGGCGATGCGCTCGAGCAGTTTGTCAACGTGGATCTGGCCGCCAATATCAGCATCAACTACCGTGAAGTGTCGTTTGCCAACATGCTGGACCATCTGTTCATGGCCCACGCGCCCGAGCTGATCTATCTGCATGAGCGCATTCTGCCAATTGTGGCTGCCAAAGTGGATCCCAGCAGCCGGCTGCTGGGCCGCACCCTGCTCAACGTTGCGCGGCTGCACTTTGAGAACCAGGACCTCGACAAGGCCCAGGCGGCCATCGACAGGATCAAAATGCCGGCCGAGAGCGAGCTCGGTACAACCTGGCGCATCCCGTTTTTGCTGGAACTCTACGCCCTGCAAATCCAGCTTGCCGGCGTGCTGGGAACCGGCGAGGAAGACCAGTTCTATCGCGAGGCCACGCGCCTGCAGGTCCAGATGGTGCACCCGCGTATTGCGGGCGTGATTCGCGAGTGCGGAGGCATTCTGGCCATCCGGCAGGCCCAATGGTCGGTGGCTCGGTCGCTGCTGCACAAGGCGTTTAAAAACTACGACGAGGCCGGGCACCCCAATCGATACCGGGCGTTGCGATACTATGTTGCGAGCAGTCTTATTGCTGATAGTGGGCTCAACCCATTTGATTCCCAGGAAACAAAGGCCTATCACGATGCGCCAGAGCTGGAAGGACTGGCCCAAATCGTGGACGCATACATGGCTGTAGACTGCGCTGCGTTCCGGGCCGCCATGGCGACGGCGATGCCTAAACTGGAGAGCGACAGCATTCTCAAGGAAGCGTTGCCGAAAATCGCAGCGTCGTTCAGCTGCCAGGCAATGATCAAGGCTCTCAAGCCGTTTTCGCGCGTCACGTTTGCGTACCTCGCTGACCAGCTCCAGCTCGACGAGGAGCAGGTCCAGCAAACGTGCATCCTGCTGATTCTCGACGGCCAGATGGCCGACTGGCGGCTCGACGCTTGCCAAAACGCCATTGTTCACGATGACCCTATGCGCCCGATAGACCTACCGGCTAGCACGTTCCCGCTGCCGCCTCGGTACCGCGAGCAAGAACAGGCGCATGAGCAAGAAAAGATGGAAAAGGCGATTCTGCAAGGCGAGGAGGGCAGGTCTACTGGGCCAGCAGATCTCGACACTGTTGGGGTCTTGACCCAGTTAGTGGAGAATGTCCAAAAGTTCCAGAGGTTTTAGCATTTGTTGCTGCTATACTGCAGTTGGTTAGACCGCACTTAAACTGGTGTGTAGTGATATTTATACTTCAGCCTGACGGCCTGTAGAAGAAAAGGAAGAAAATAAATACTGTCTAGGCGCTAGGAGTGTTGACGGAGCGGATTTTCTCTGCCTCGCGGACGCTGGCAGGCGAATTAGAAGGATGCTGGCCGTCGTGGACAGCAGGCGGAGCCCACGACAGGTAGTCGCGGCGGACCTCGACATAGTCATAGGCAAACTCGCCAATCTGGTCCTCGTCCACGCCTCGAGCCTCTCCGTCTTCGGAAACCCGAAGGCTGCAGCCGGGAATGTAGTTAATGGCGTAGCAGATCAGCACCGTAACCACGGCAGTGTACCCCATACAAGCAGCAATATAGGCAATCTGCTTGTAGAGCTGCTTCCAGTTGTGGTCGAGCCAGCCGCCATCGTGCTCGGTGGCGCCGTCCAGACCAATGACCCAGCTGGCACCAAACAGGGCGTTGAACACAAGCCCAATGATGCCAGCCATGCCGTGCTCGGCAAACACATCCATAGAATCATCAATGCGAATAAGATATTTTAGCTGCGTGGAGTAATTGCACACCACGCCAGCAACAACACCCAGAATCACCGACGCCCACATGGGGATCACGCCCGAGCAGGGAGTTGCGGCCACCAAGCCGGAAATGATGCCCGAGCAAATGGCCACCGTGGACCATTTGCGCTCCAGCCGCCAATCCAGCAAACCCCAGGAGAATGCACCAAAGCAAGCAGTCAGGTTCGAGTTCCAAACCGAGTAGACGGCCCGCAGGTTCGCTCCGAGCGCAGAACCGCCGTTGAAGCCCAGCCAGCCAAACCACAGCACCACGGTACCCAGCGTGACCATCGAAACGTTGTGGGGCCGGAAATTGAGCAGCAGCTTTTCCTTGCGGCGGCCAACAACAAACGCAAGCGCCATGCCGCCCACACCGGAGCCAATCTCCACGGGCCCGCCTCCAGCATAATCCAAAACGCCCCAGCGAGCGCCGGCCCAGCCATCGGCACCCCACGCCCAGCAGGCGAGCGGGCAGTAGACAATAGTGGCCCAAACAAACACAAACACCATCATCGGGAACAGCCGGGTTCGCTCGGCCGCACTACCCATAATAATGGCACATGTGACTGCGCAAAACATGCCCTGGAAACTGGCAAATAGCAGCTCCGGGTACTTTACGTCGGGATCGCTATCAAACATGCCGCGAAGAGCAAAATGCTTGAGATTGCCAATGTAGCCGTTGGTCGCACTGCTGGACAACGCCAGCGAGTAGCCCCAGAACCACCATTGGAACATGGCCATACAACCACTCATGACGCACAGCCAAATCATGGACAATGCCGACTTGCGGCGGGCGAGGCCAGAGTAGAGAAAACCCAGGCCGGGGACCATAAATAGCACCAAGCCGGTGGAAATAATAAGATATGCGACATCGCCCGTGTCGTATGGCGGGATTTCCGACGGAGTGGGGGGAGCCCGAGCCACAAGATGCGCAGAGGTCATTTTGTTGCGGTTAGCGAAAATGGTCACTTGGCCCGGTTATAAGCCCTGCGATAAGCGGTTCTTGGCATCCCTGGTCGATAAATTACTCATGCCCGATCTGCAGGAGCGCAGTCCCACCATTGGTCATTTGCCATCGTTATCAGCGGGTAAGGGTCCGATAGTGGGGGAGCTGCAGGTGGCCGCCAAGCAGAATCCTGGCAACCTCGGGCTTGCATGGCTCGCACAGCCCCATTGACTTTTGGAAACGGGTTGGGCTGAAAAGTTCTCCGAGGCGCCCCTTTTTCCAGTTTGTCGTTAACGGTCATGCACCGCAACCTTTGCCGAACCCGAAAATTTTCCTGCGGGTAAGGTTACAGTTGCAGCTCCTGATCTGCACGCCATAAACATCACGTTGTGTATAGCTAGTATCGGTGCCAAGGAAAACCATCGACGATAGACTTGCTATAGAGAGAAGACAGTGGCGTAGGCACTGACGCGTTTTGCATTAATTATTGGTTTGATTTCCGTAGAACCATCTAAGTTGCTCCTCTTGCCCATGACAGGCGGCGGGATGTGGCCGGTATCGCACGACTTGCGCGTCAAGCTTAGGTGCCAAGAGCAACGTTTAGAATCGATAAGTAGTCTTGCAGCAACGTTCTCTTGATAAATTTAGTCAACTGGCTGGCAACTTGGCTAGCCGCTGCCTGGCCACTTGCTGGCAGCTGGCTGGCAGCACTGCAACTGGCTGGCAGCACTGCAACTGGGAGCCAACCGCAAAATTGGCAAACTGGCAGCTAAACCTGGCAGCTAAACCTGGCAGCTAAACCTAGCTGGCAGATAATCACAACTGACTGGTTACTGTTAACGCAACTGCTCTAGGTATCTAGAATTCTAAGGGACTAAGGGACTAAGGGAAAGGGATGCCAACAGGCCTAAAAAATGTCGCCCTTGTCGGCCAGAGCCTGTGCCTTGCGGTGCCCCCAGTAGTCGTTGATGGGCTTGTAGTAGTCCTGTCCTGTGACGGGATGCTTGACGAGCTCAAACCATTGCGGCTTGTAGGTAATGTTCTCGGCCTCGCGCTGCTTGCGAGCCGCCCGCTGCTTCTCCTCGACCCGGTTCTTCTCGTTGCTGGCCTCGTCGTAGCGGCCCTCCTCCATGCAGCGCTGGTCGGGCCGCAGCCGCGTGTCGGTGGGCGGCAGCCAGTTGGCGAGCTTGCCCTCGAGCCCGTTGAGGGTGATGGCAAACGGCGTGAGATTGAATGGCGCCGACGGCCGCTCGTGCACCTGCCACAGCAGCAGCTTGCCCTTGGATCCGTCCAGCCGTTTGGCATAGATCTTGTCGTCCCACGACCCGCCAACACTGTACACCTCCTTGCCCGAGGGGTCCTTGACGGTACCCTCGAGCTTGTAAGCCGAGGCGCCGCGCCAGCCGCGGGGCTTGAGCACCAGCTCGCATGTGACGCCGGTGGTATGGTTGCGGATCTGCATGGTACCGTAGTTGTCCACGACAGGGTTACCGACCATGATGCCCACCACCGAGGACGTGACCTTGCGGTACGAGTAGAGCTCGCTCTCGACGTCGGCGCCCGCGTTGGGCCGCAGATTCAGGTACCACAGCCCCAGCGGGTTGATGTCAAACGAGCGGCCCTTGAACTTGCTGTCGACGTTGCTTTCGCCGTAAAAGTCCCACCGCGGGGACTCGGCAATCAGCGCACCAATTGGCGGGTGGTGCGACACCTGCTCGGCCATGAGCCGGAACTCCTGGTCGGGGCGGCAGTACTCGTAGGTCTCTCCCAAAAGTGGGTTGAACGGCTTGGCGACCCGGTTGATGGTCGACGAGTACGAGCTCACAGCAAACGCCGCAACATAGGCCATGCGCAGCTCGGGGTCGTCCACGGCAGCAGCGGCCTTGTCCAGCAAGCTCACGTACTCCATATCCTCGGCCGACCGCTGCAGCAGCGACACGCACTCGTTGAAGGCGACCGGTAGCGTCATGCGAGTCATGTCCTTGCCAATGGCGTTCTTGAGAATGCCCCACAGCGAGATGCGGGGCCGCTTGTCGTCGTCAATGGCCAGCTTGGTCCGTGGCGGCTCTTCGTAGCCGGCAAACGAGTTCTCGTCCAAAATCTCAATGTTCTTGGCCTCTTGCGCATCAGTAAGGCCGTCCTTTTTGGCCTTGCTGTGCACCTCGCTGGACGCGGGGTTCGGCACCCCGGCGCCGGCGTCCGCCTCCTCGGCCATTGACGACGCTTCCTTGTCCGCTTCGGGACCGGTAGCTTCGGTGCTGGCCTCGGGGACCTCCTCAGTAGCTTGGCCGCTTTGGCCGCTTGCTTGACCGGCAGCATAGCCGCCTGATTGGCTAGCAGCATCAGTACCAGTTCTCGGTTCACCCTGAACCTGCGACTCAGCCTCAGAGACTTGAGGGCCCTGAGCTTGAGCACCCTCAGACTCGCCCTGAGTCTGAGCAGCATGGCCTAGGCCAAGAGCGCCCGCAGCGCCCGCAACGGCAGCAGCGACACCTGCGCCAATACCGGCACCAGAGCCGGAACCAGAACCGGAACCAGGACCGGAACCGGAGCCGCCAGCCGCACCCTCGCGGGACTCGGTGATGGTGGGCAGCTCAGGCTCCACCACATCGGCTCCCGGAGGAGCTGGCTCAGAAGCATCTGCCGCGCTCGAAGCACCGTGGCTCGATGCCTGAGGAGCATCCCAGCCGTCGACGGTGTCAAAGAACTCTTCGTCCGAGTCCTCGTGCTGGCTGGGCGCCGCGTTCTTCTGGTACGCGAAAATCTGGCCCTCAAGCCGCTCCTGCTCCAGCTGCAAGTCGCGCACGTTCTGCGCCCACAGCTTCTGGTTCTTTTCCGAGCGGTCCAGGTTGATGAGCAGGCGCTGGCCGTACTTTGCGTACGCACGCAGATCGCCGCTCAGCACATCGATGTTGCGCTGGCCCGTGGTGACGGCATCGGCCACCTCGCTGTCGCCGTTGGAGCGGTGGCCCAGCGTCGCAAACAGGTCCTTGAGTGCGGCCAGCTGGGCCAGCATCGAGTCGAGCGATACCGCCGGCGTCGTGTCCTCGTCGTCGTCGTACTTTTCCGTGTCAACCGATGCATCGTCGTCGTCGTCGGGCGCGACCGCGAGATCATTGATGATAATGTTGTTGGCAGAGACCCGGTCGGTTTCCGACGCCGCCACTGAGATGTTGGAGCGGTGGCCGAGATGTGACCCGCCCGTTGAGCCGGCGCCGGCCTTGGAGCCGGTAGACCCCACGCTGGCCACGCTTTGGGTGCGCCGGCTATGCTGCTGGGGCGCCGACAACGAGCGGCGGCCCTGGCGGTCCGAGCTGGTGCGGGCCTTTTCGGCATCCTTGGCAAACGTGATGGCGTTCTGCAGCGCCCACACCCAGCGGCTGGCCTCGACGGCGTGGGCGGCCTTGAGATGGAACTTTGCCGTGGGCGTCTTGACTTCAAAGCGGTTCTTTTCGCTCGAGTCCAGCCGCACGCGCGCGCTGCGCATGGTGATGGAGCCGCGGCACGACGACTGGGCATCCTGGGGCTTTTTGTAGTAGCTGAGCACGCCGTTTTCCAGCACAAACCACCGCATGCGGTAGCCGGTGGTGATGTTTGTCCACTTTTTCAAGAACCCAGACATCTGCGGCGGCACCTTGCCGCCCTGGCTTTGGGCGTTTTGGTCGAGAATTGCGGCGCTCTTGGCCTGGTCATTGAGCAGCCGCTTGACGCTGTCATTGCTGGTGACCTGCGACGGCAGCTTGCCCTGCTGATTCTGCACCAAAGGGTTACCGCCGTGCGCTAAAATGAACTGCACAAGCTTGAGGTTGTTGGCGTGCGCGGCGTCGTGCAGCACCGTCGACCCGGTCTCGGGGTCGGTGCCGTTGATGTCCAGCAGCTCGGGCACGCGGGGGTTGGAGTAGATTTGCTCCAATTGAGCGAGATCCTGGGCCTTGAACGCCGTCCACAGCCGCACTGCCGTGGACTCGACGAACTTTTGCTGCGCCTGCTGCAATGCCTGTGCCATCACGGGGTTTGGCACAATATCCAGCGGGGTCTGGCCATTGTCGTTGGCGACAGTATCGTCGATTTCCGGCTGGCTGAGCAGAAACGCCGCCAAATCGTTGCGGCTTCGAGCGACCGCAATATGCAAAGCACAATTGCCATCCTCGTTCTGCTCGTTGATGTCGCGGTGGGCCTGGTGGTACAATTCGACGATTTTAGCAACCACGGCCAGCTGGGCGCTGCTCTGCACGGCCAGGCCCAGCAAAAACGGAAAGTTCATGAGATTGTACACATTGGCCAGCTGCGACAGCTTATCGGCCGATGGCGACCTCAGGGCGTCCATCACCTTTAGTTTCACCACCGAATTCTCCAATGTGTTGTCGGTCATGGTGGGGTGGGAAGCGTTACCCTCGGCCCTGGTTGATCCGCAACATGTGGTTGCTGGAGCTGCCTAAGCTGGCTCGTCTAGGCTCCGGGGCTCCGCTGACTCTCCGGCCAGCCGGCGACTGACTGACTCTCCCAGCCGCTGACATTCCGGCCAGCTGCCAGTCGGAAGACTCTTTATGACTAATCGCACTCACCTCTCAAACCAGGGTAGGTGAAAAGTAGATTACCTTTTCACATGTTCCGGGTCGGCCGCCGCTTCTTTTCGGGCTCCAAACAGGTCAAGTTCGATGTCGAGAGTTTCGTGAACCGCATCGACGCCATCGCCAAAAAAGGCACCTCGGGCTCCGAGCGTAAATCCTGGCAGCGGCCTACGATGCAGCCAGACCGGCAGGTCGAAGGCCAGCAGCGCCAGCGCCAGCGCCAGCGCCCGCAGGGCCAACGGCCGCAGGGCCAGCGCCCTCAGGGAACTCGCCAAGCCGGTCAGCGTCCTGCTGGTCAGGCCCAGCGTCCTGCTGGTCAAGCCCAGCGTCCTTCTGGTCAGCGTCCCGCCGGCCAGGCTGCTGGTCAGGCTTCTGGTCAGGCTTCTGGTCAGGCTTCTGGTCAGGCCGGCCAGCGCGACGGCCAGCGCCAGTTCCGACCCCGTGACGGCCAGCGCGAGAACCAGCCTCGGCAAAGCCGTCCCCACGAACCCCGCGATCAATCTCGGGCTCGTCCTCAGGCCCAGAACCAGCTTCACGCTCAGACCCAGGGCCGAGGCCAGCCCGGTCAGTCCAGCCAGCCCGGTCAGCCCAGCCAGTCGCCCGAGGCGTTCAGCGTCAAGTATGAAATAGTTTATTTTATTCAGTTTAAATACAATCTAGATGAGATTGTTTTTTATTTCGATTAAAAATTAATTTTAATTCATTAATAAATCGAATTTA
>JAJMKN010000017.1:0-177241 GCA_030563925.1 Wickerhamiella sergipiensis
CACGCGTTTGTATTTTGGGCCTTTACAACAAAGGACAACAACAAAGGGACTTTTCCGGATTAACACCCCCATCACCGCTTCACCCCCCTTCGTTCCCCCCGTGGGCAGTTTGTATCTATCTCGATTGTCCGATCCAACTCCGGGATCACTGCCCCTCGTTAGCACAGCCCCCTTCTACCACCAACTAGCACCGTATTTGGACCGTGCTCTCGCAACTGTCTGCCTCCTCAGACAAGGCTACCATCATAAAAACGGGCTGTCGGGATACCACAAGTACCATTGTAATGGAATCCCGCAGCCATGGACCCACACACCCCCCGCCGGCGGGCTTTGACTTTCTGGACCGCTCGGGCAACACCATCCCCGCCGGCCAAACAGGCCGCGACGCCTCGGTAACCACTCCGAGGAGCTACAGTCCCCCGCACCGCTCGGGCGACGGCAAACAAAGGCAGAGCTCCGCAGCCGAACACGCGCTGAGTGCGGGGCTGCCGGCCCACCACGCCCCGGCGCGGCACCGCTCGCGGCCCTCGACGGCTGTTTACAGTATGTCGTCACCGCCGCGGGCCCCACCGTCACCTCATCCGTTCCAGGCTCACCATAAACAGACCATGAGCTCGTCGAGTGGGCCGTTTGTGATGGCCGAGCAGCATACCACGCCATTAATGGCTGCCCACGACGACGACGAGTTTCACACGCCCATCAACTCCCCGCAGGCCCCGCCGCCGTGGCCCAATCTCAGCCACGCCAAGCAAGACCGACCCGCAAATGGCCAGTCGATCATGAACCGGTCCCCTAATTTCCAGCCTCACTCGCCGCGGGGCCAGTCGCCGACCCGGGAAGGTTTGGGCGACACCCACGGCGCCGCAGCGACTTTATCTCCTCGCTCGCCGCGTTCGCCCACGCGTTCTCCGCACCGGTCGCCGAACCGCTCGCCGAACCGGTCACCAATCCGTTCACCCCATAAGTCCGGCAACCCGCCGTTGCAAACTCCTCAAAAACTCGGGGCAAAGTCCAGCCGCAACTGGCAGGCGCTGGTGCCGCCGCAGAGCGAAGGCTCTACGCCCAGCGCAACGACGTCCAGTGCAACGACGCCCAGGAAGAAAACGTGTGCGAAATGCACAAACCCCATCAGCGGCCAGTTTGTGCGCGCGCTGGGCACGGCGTTCCACCTGGAATGCTTCACCTGCGGTGACTGCGGCACGCCGTGCGCCCAGAAATTCTTCCCTGTGGATGGCCCCGGTAACTCGCAGATGCCGCTGTGTGAACGCTGCTACTTCAAGCGCCTGGACCTGCTGTGCTACCGCTGCGACGGCGCGCTTCGGGGCTCGTACATTACTGCATTGGACCGCAAGTACCATGTGGATCACTTTACGTGCTCGCTGTGCCCGGTGGTGTTTGGCCCCGACGACAGCTACTATGAACACAATAGCGACGTTTACTGCCACTACCACTACTCGACGCTACATGCGGCGCGGTGCGAAGGCTGTCACACGTCGATTCTCAAGCAGTTTGTGGAGACGTATCGGGGCGGGCGCGAGCAGCAATGGCATCCCGAGTGCTATATGATTTTCAAATTTTGGAACGTCAAGTTGGCGCCGCCCCACGAGGTGCCGGCGCCCATGGACGACACCAGCGCGGCCGCCAAGGCGCAGGCTCGCACCCGGGCCGACCCGAGCTGCGCCGTCGACGACACGGCCCGCCACGAGGTGGCTGCACGTGAACGCGACATCGACAAGCTTGTGCTGTCAATATGGACCACGCTCTGCAGCTTCGAAGAGGTCACGGCCTCTCACATCTCCGCCATGGTCCAATGCGCGGTGGCCGGGCAGTACCAGCAGGCGCTAGCAGCCACCACTGAGCTCGTGCAGCTGGTGCAGGTTCTGTTTAGTGCGCTGGACGCACTGCCCGACACGCCGCAAGAGCGGCAGCTCGGCAAGGAACCCAAGACCCTGTGCCGCAAAATCGTTGCATATATGTCGCTGGTGTCAAAGACCCGCCAGGACCAGTCCAGCGGACTGTCAAACGACCTGCTCACGGTCGCATCGTCGATCGCCCACTATCTCAAGGTGTTGATTCGGTACGGACTGGCCACTTCGCTGACCTTTGATCGCCACGATCTGCGCCGCCGACCGGTACTGAACCAGTTTTTGGCGGCCATTGGCAACCGCGCCGTCCCTCCCAAAATTGAAGTGTCCGCTTTGACCTCGGACCGCTGCGTCGTTTCAGACAAGACCGTGGAGGACCAGTGCGTGCGCCGGCGCGACCTGCTCTGGCGCACAGAGTACTTCAAATGCCAAAGCTGCAGCCGCCCCCTGGCCGACCACCCCGACGAGGCGGTCGCCGTGGGGGCCACGGGCGTGGCATGCCGCGACTGCGTGCAAGCCGGAAAAGTCACTGCAAACAGCCGCGACTCGGAGCCGTTTGTGCACGTGAGTCGGCTGGGCCAGTATATGTTTCTGCTGTATGTTGCCGTGGCTCGCCTCGAACTGGTGCTGGGCCGCCACGACGCCCACGATCCCAATCTGGGGACATCGTCGGCGTCTACTCCAACGCTCTCGTTTGCGCGCCCGTCGGGATTGCATGGTCTCAAGCAGGCCGGCTCTTCTGACAAGCTTGACCGCGGCTACCTCTCGACGCTGACGGATATCCGACGGCTGCGACAGTCCAAGGGCATGTCGTCTGGCTCTAATGTTGGCTCTAACGTTGGCTCCAATGTTGGATCTAATGCGGGCTCCCATGTGGGCTCCAATGCGGGCTCCAATGTGGCTTCCAACCAGGCAACGATCCCCTCTGGCTCCAGCAGCAACTCGGACGCTTCGTCGACAACCTCGCCGCGCGCTAAGACGACATCGCCACGAACGACCCCGCGGCCTAGTTTCCCGGGTCTCGGCGGGGACGGCAGTGCAGATGCACCCAAAGCCGCGGCGGCGCTGGCCCGCACGTCGGACCTGCTGAATGCCAAGGCCTCACTGACGCTGGATGATATTCGGCGCATTGTTGCGACCGAGCAGGCCCGCGAGCAGATGCCCAACGCGTTCCGGCACCGCGGCAAGGAAAACAGCGACGTCGGCGAGCGGCTGCGCAACCCCACCGAAAAGACTCTGAAGGTGGTTTACTTTGGCGAAATGAGCGCCGAGGATATGGTGCTCGTGCAGCTGATTGCCGCGACGCTGTTGCCATACGACTTCCCGGAAACCCGCGGGGTCAGCGAGCTCATCGACAAAAAGTCGCAGACGTTTTGGGAGAAGATGGGTCGGGCGTTTGCGCCGCAGAGCAAAAAGCGCACCGGTGTGTTTGGCGTGTCGCTAGAGCAGCTCAACGAGCGCAGTGCCGTAGACTCGAGTCTCGGCGTTGGGCCTTACACGCTGCGGATTCCGTCGTTTGTGGACGACTGCGTGCTGGCCATGCGGCAAAAGGACATGAGCATTGAGGGCATTTTCCGCAAAAACGGCAACATTCGCCGGGTTCGCGAGTTTGTCGAAAAGGTCAACGAGGACCCCGAGCAAACCCAGCTGCTGGCCGACGAGCAGCCCATCCAACTGGCGGCGCTGCTCAAGAAGTTCTTGCGGGAAATGCCCGAGCCGCTGCTGGGCTCGAAGCTCGCCAAGCTTTGGGTCCAGGTCAGCACCATCCCCGAGGACCGCCGGGCAAACTACCTGCGGCTGGTGGTGTGTTTGCTGGCCAAGCCCTACCGCGACATGTTTGAGGTGCTTGTGCATTTCCTCAACTGGACAGCATCGTTTGCGCACCTCGACGAGGAGGCCGGCTCCAAAATGGACGCCCATAACCTGGCTACGGTCATCACGCCCAACATTCTGTTTGCGCGGAACGACGTCGAGTCCGGCGGCGACATGTACCTGCGGGCTATCGAAGCGGTGTATCTGCTGATCGAGCAGCACCTGTTGGTGGCCCATGTGCCGCCGCCGGTTGTGGCGGTGCTAGCCAAGGTCAAGGAGCGCAAGCGCGACAAGCAAAGCGCGCGCGAGCTGGCCGATCTCGTCAAGGACATTGTGCGCAGCGAGCGTGGCGAGCCGCCGGAACAGCGCCGCGGGTCCAAGGACTCGACATAGCCGGCCGTATTTTTGAAACTGGCTCTAGTTTGAACTCGTATAGTTTAGTGTATTATTCTTCTACTGATGTCATGTTGGTTGCTGGGGCGCTCATATGCTGATGCTGCTGGTAGAACTCGTCGATGGACGCCGGCCCGCCGGCAATAACCACCTTGTCTTCCACGCTCTCGCCGAACCGGGTGTTTTTGAACTTCTTGTCGTGGCCCATAAGGATCTGTTTCTTGACCAATGCCTCGAGCCAGTCGTCGCGAGGATCGTCGCCCGCTGCCGTTGCCGCCTGCGCCGCGGTATGCGGGTCCTGCGACGCCTGCTGCGCGGCCAGAGCAGCTCCCTGCGCTGCTCCTAACGCCGACGACGCTTGTTGCTGGTGCTGAGACACAGACGCTGCTCGCCGCAGCTCGGGGCCCCGGAGCCACGCCAAAAACGCCTCGATATCCGACGCATCCTCGGGGGCATCGTCGGGGAATAATACACCCTTGTCGGCCATGGCCAGAATGACGTCCTGCAGCTCGACGTCGTCTCTGCCGTCCGAGGTGCACGACTCTTTAGCCGTGGTGGACAACAGCTCGAGATGCCGCACCAAAATGTCGGTGAGGCTGTCCAATACTGTGGGGGGACACCGATCAATTCCTGCGGCCCGACACAGCTGTGCGGTTGTTATCCGGGCCACCGAAAAGTGGAAATCACTCATGAGGGTCCAAGCGCTCAATAGTGGGTATCAGTCAGACTGTCAGTACACAGTCAGTAGTCAGACAGTCAAAGCAGACAGTAGTCAGGGTTGGTAGTCAGAGTCTGTAGTCAGACAGGATGCCTGGACTAACTGATAAGCAGCTACAGCAATTCCAACGAGACGGTTGCATCGCCATTCCCAAAGAGCTGGCCGCGGATGTGGTGAGCGGGTTAATTGACCGGAGCAATCAATTGCTCGAGACATTCGACCTAGAGTCGCATCCCATGACAAAGTTCGAAACAGGAGGAGACGACGGCGAGCGGCATGTCGGCGACGACTACTTTCTTAGCTCCTCCGATAAGGTTCACTACTTCTTTGAAGAGGATGCGCTGGACAAGGACGGCAAGCTGCTAAAGCCAAAGCACCGGGCAATCAATAAAATCGGGCACGCTCTGCATGAGCTGGACCCGGCGTTTAAGAGCATGTCGCTCACCGAGCGAAACGCAGCCATTGCCGCAGACCTTGGTTTCAAGGACCCGCGGATCCTGCAGAGCATGCTTATTTGCAAACAGCCGGAGATTGGTGGCGAAGTGCCAACGCACCAAGACGGCACGTTTTTATTTACGGACCCACTGACGGCCATTGGCTTTTGGTATGCCCTAGAAGACTGCACTGCCAGCAATGGCGCACTTCAATTTGTGCCGGGCTCCCACAAAACCGCCCAGGTTCACCGGAGATTCGTGCGGACGAGCACCGGAACTGGCTTTGAGGACGTGCCAAATACAGAAGCTTATCAGGAGCCCCGCAGCGACGAGTTTGTGACTGTTGAATGTCCGGCTGGTAGTCTGGTGTTGATCCACAATTCGGTGCTACATCGGTCCAGTAAAAACGTCTCAGACAAGTCCCGGTTCGCGTATACATTCCATGTGATTGATGGCACTGCAGAGTACGATCAGAAGAATTGGCTGCAAGTGCCCCCGACTGGAGGTACCAATTTCACCGAGCTAGTCGTATAGCCTTTCAGACCCGTTACTCTATCTTAGTCTAGCTCAATTGTTTAATGTTCTAAATTACTTGGCTGCCTGCCTCAGTCAGCGCAGTCGTCAGCCAGCACCACCTCCCAGCTCCCCCATCTCTCAGCAGTCAACTCTCAGCCAGCTCAGCCAGCTGACATGAGTCTCTATTCAGTGACAGCGCTGTTGATTCTGGACAACGACGGCAAGCGGATCTACGCAAAGTACTACGATCCGCCGCATGGTTCCGACGAGTCCAAGTTCACCGAGGCCGAGCAATTAAAGTTCGAGGAGGCCCTGGAGGCCAAGACAAAGCGCCAGCACGGCGACCTGCTGCTGTTCCAAGGCCACCTCGTTTGCTACAAGCAGCTGTCGGGCCCCACCCTCTATTTGGTATCTCCGCCCGAAGAGAACGAGGCAATGATGTTCCAGGCACTTGTGGGCATTCGCGACGCGTTGGATTATGTTCTCGAGAATCAGACCGATCGCCAGAGTCTGTTGGATCACTACGACAAGGTCGCGCTTGTTATGGACGAGGCTGTGGATGGCGGCATTCTTCTCGAGCCCGAATACAATGTTATCAGTGCTCGCGTCACGTCCGGAGCCTCGGACGAGCCGTCGCTGCAGAATCTCGACTTTAGTGAAAAGGGCATCAAGTCCATGTTTGGCTTTGCCCGTAACAAGCTGGCCCAGGCCGTCAAGCAGCAGCTGGCCTGACCGCCTCCTGCATTTTTATTCCATAATGCTATTAGCCTAAAAGTCTGTCTACCTTTTCCAGCTTTTATTTCTTCTTTTTGGCCTTGGAGCCCCGGTTGCCGGCTCCTTTAGTGGCACTTTTCGTGGACCTCGCTCCGCCGGCCGCAAGCTGCACTTTGGTCACAGCCATCACCAGTTGCATATCCTGCGGACGGATGGCGTCCATCAGCTGTTTTTCGCGCTCGCTCGGAGGCGTTTCCTTGGACGTGGTGATAACTCGCAGCACCTCCTGGGTGGCCTTGCCCTTTTTGACCTGGCCAGGAATAAGCTTCACGCGGAACTTTGCCTTTTGTAGCGCACTCCACGGTGCAAACATCGGGACGGCCGCAATCACGCCCTGGTCATCTGGTGGGGGGACAGACAAGAGGTTAGAGGGCAGAGGCGTCTCCTCCACGACCTCCGAGGCAATCCGGTCCAGCTCTGCTTGACGGGCCCGCTGTTGGCGCCGTTTCTGCGCATCCTGCTGCGCTTTGCGTCGCTCCTCTTTATCCTTTTTCTCCTGCTCCTGTCGAGCAAGACCCTTGAGCGTACCCAACCGCTGCATGGCCGCATCGCGCTCCTCTTCGTCCTGGTCGGCGTACTTTTTGAGCTTCTTGAGCTTTTTGGCTTTGCCGCGCACGCGAGCACCCGACGGGCCCAACGCCAGCGACGGCGTGTCACTTTCGTCTTCCGCAGACTCGGTCTGCGCTTTGGGCTCACTCTGCGTCTCACTGGATTCATGTTTCGACACACTCGCGTCTTGGGGCTCGCTCGATTCTCCCTTGAGGCCACTATGTGATTCGCTGGGGCCACCCTCACTCTGATCCCCGGTCGCAATCTCCGTCGACTCGGCATCGGGAGTAGGCTCGGCGCTGGGTTGCCCACTCTCCTCAGCGCTATGTTCCGCGCTTGGGTCCACGCTCGGTTCCGTGGTCGGCTCCCTCGACTCGCTCAGATCGTCTTCAGAGTCAATCTGAGTGTCAGGAAGCTCATCGTCGGAATCAACCTGCGTGTCTGGGAACTCATCATCAGAATCGACCTGCGTATCAGGAAAGTCCTCATCAGAATCGACCTCGAGTGCCTCCATCTTTTCTTCGACTCCCTCAGTCTTCCAAAGAATCGTCATGCCCATGTCAATAGGCGTCGGAAACATCATCGTACGCTTAAGCCGTGACAGATCCGCAACAGAGGTGGGCTCACCTGCCTCGTTCACCTTGGGCACGTCGCCACGAGTCAAATACCAGGACGGTGCTGGCATGTTACGTTCCCATGCCCGAGCCGATGTTGCAACACAAAATGCAGCCGCTTGAGCAAGAGCCCGCGGCGAAAGCTCGCCACCAGTCGGATTCTTGATGATCAGCACTGCCGCTCCATCAACATCGCTGTGGACAAGGACGTCGTTCTTTTCAAAATAACGCCGCAGCAAGAGCTCATTTTGCAAGCTGTCGCGGCCGCCAATCACAAGCAGTCCATCGCTCGCCAAGAACCAGTAGAACTTCTCAAACCAGTACGGCGGCCGGTACTCGTGCAGAGTTTTATTGGTAGAGCTGGACTTGGCCAAGTTCTTTTCGAGATCGCGCTTGATCTTATGCTCGGCGCTCTTGTACGCCTTTTGGGCGTGCTCGATGGTCTTATCTTTCTTGGCTCCAGCGGCTCGGCGAACATCGAAATAGTCTCGAGCATTGGCCCAAGACGTCTTCCCCAGCTTGACCTTGACGGAAATGGTCGATGATGCATCTTCGCGGCCATCGGCACCTGACTCAAGCCCATCCTCATCCTCAGAATCGCTCTCGTCCCAAGTCTCTGTGGGAAGCCGCAAAGTGATTTCGTCGTGTTCAAGGTCGAGCTTGGAAATGCGACGAGCAACGTAGTTGCCCTGCTGCTTTTCGATTTTGATCAGGTTATCAATGTCGCCCCAGTCGGAGCCATTTTCAACCAGCTGGCGCACGGCCTGGATGGCGTTATCTACAAGCTCAGCATTGGCCTGGAGAGCTTTACCGCATTGCTCGTTGCGTTCCTCGATTTGTTCAAGGCTGTTGACCCGCTTATCCTTTTCGGAGCGAGCCGCTGCCAGGCGCTGCTCCGCGACCTTATGAAGCTGCTCAACTCGCGACACTTGCGTGTCGGAAAGAAGGGCCCCGAAATATTCGTCGACCGTTTTGTTGTAAGTATCGAGGGAGGTGACTTTCAGTGTCGAGTTTTTTTGCTG
Organism: Wickerhamiella sergipiensis; assembly: GCA_030563925.1. Lineage (NCBI taxonomy): Eukaryota > Fungi > Ascomycota > Dipodascomycetes > Dipodascales > Trichomonascaceae > Wickerhamiella > Wickerhamiella sergipiensis. The sequence continues at coordinate 8,698 of JAJMKN010000017.1, forward strand.
CTCCTGCTCAAAATACTCTTCAAAGGGCTCAAACTCAAGTGAGGAGCCATCGTCTTTCTTGAGAATATATCCCTCGTTGGTATCATTGGCCATTAGTTTGTGGGCCCACTCCACGGCCTCAGTAATGGCAGCGTGAATCTGTTCGGGGTCTCCTTGGTCGCTTTTGGGATCAATTCCGTGCTTGGTCAAACAATACTCGATCATTGACGAGGAAGGGTCCGAAATATGTGAATAAATGACTTTTCCCAGCTTCTGCTTGCCGATCCAGCTCTGGATCAGCTCCAAAGACACCTGCTGCGGATTGGCAGGCTGCTCAAAGTTCAACGGGTACTGCTCTCCAACCGCACAGCGGTTGCGCGAGTCGGTTCCAGATACAACCCGCTGCACAATCATTACTTTGAAGTTCTCGTCGAGCAAAATCATGTTTCCGCCGGCAAAGAACTCGAAAACAAGATGATACAATCCATCGCTGAAAGTCAACACCAGCAGCCGGCTGCCCGGGGCAACCCAGAACTTAGTGACTCTGCGAGTCCGAAGATGCTTGCGCAGCTTGGCCACAAATCCTGAAGGCGTCGGCGTGGTGGCATGCTGGTAGCGGGTCAAGTGCACGCGGAAACCGGGATCTGCCATCATGAACGTTTTGCTATCTTTTCCATCAAACTTGAGAAGAAAGTGTCGGCTGCTTCCTTCCAAGGAGTAGATATTTTGAAGCCGGCAGTTCACGAGCTCTCGCTCGAGCTCGTTTACCACCAGCCGCAAGTCCAAATAGCTGAACCGTTGCTTCATGAGTAAGATCGCCTGCTGATCCGCTTCTGGTTTAACTACTGCTAATCATGTTGTCTGCTAAGAATTTCATTCTAACGGAGAAAAGTAATGGCAAGCCATGACAAGTCCTCGCAAGCAACGCGCAGCAATGCTCAGAAATGCTCAGCATGGTCATATAAGTAGCCTTGGTAGTTGCAGCCGGTATCGACTATATAATCCTCAACTGCAGCTCTATCGTCAGCATGGGTCTTTGGCAGTCTTACAACAACATCCCGCCCAAGGTCCGATTGGGTCTTGCTGTGACTGTTTTCGGAGTGGCATTGTATGGCAACTGGAAACTCAATGAGCTCGACAAAGCTGCAGCAGAAAAGCAGCGGCTCAGAGAGCTTGAAGCTCAAGGACGTGATGGCCCAGCTTGAGGCCGGAAAGTTCGAAAACGTGGTGTTCATGGTAGGAGCCGGAATTTCAACCGCTGCCGGCATTCCCGATTTCCGCACCCCTGGCACCGGTCTTTACTCGAACTTGTCTAAACTGAAGTTGCCGTACCCGGAGGCTGTGTTCGATATCGAGTACTTACAAGATCACCCCGAGGCCTTTTTTACCTTGGCAAAGGGACTGTATCCTGGAGAGTTTGAGCCTACGGACTTTCACCGCTTCATTAAATGGGTGGACGACAAAGGCTTTCTGCGACGCTGCTATACTCAGAATATTGATACTCTTGAGCGACTGGCTGGGGTCGACCCCGAAAAGATTGTTGAGGCCCACGGCTCGTTTGCGAGCAACCACTGTATCGATTGTGAGCGAGAAATGTCCGTCGATAGCATGCGAAAGATTGTATTGGACGATTCCAAAAAGTATAATGTGGCACGGTGCCCCGATTGTGATGGTATCGTGAAGCCAGACATTGTGTTTTTTGGCGAGGGTCTTCCGGACCGGTTTTTTGAATGCATGGACATTGATTTTGCTTCCAAAGACAATGTCGACCTCGTTATTGTTGCCGGAACATCGCTTCAAGTGTCTCCTTTCAACCAGCTTCCGGACATGGTCGGGAAAGAGGTGCCTCGGGTCCTGTTTAACATGGAGAGCGTCGGCACCTTTGGCAAGCGATCCAAAGATGTCATTGCTCTGGGTTCATTAGAAGGCATCAAGGACCACGCTCCTTTGGCGTCCAAGGATTCCAAGAATACCAAGGATGGTGATGCCAAGGACGGCGCCAAGGATGCCGACGTCGCCAAGACCAAAGACGCCGAGGCCGAGAATACCAAGAATGCCAAGGTCAAAGATGCCGATGCCAAGGTCAAGGATGCCCAAGATACTACCGGGGACACAAAACATACCGACACGAAGGCTGCTAGTGCTGCCGAGGATGAGTCTTCTACAGCAGGGGAAAAATCAACGGAAGACAAGAGTCGTCCGTCCTCCAAGAGCCCAGCAGAAGACCGTAGCCAGGACGTGGCTGCTGCTATATCCAAGCTGTCTCTTGAGGAGACCCACAAATAGCGATATTCTATGTAGATATAAGGTCTCGATGCTAGACTCACCCGTCAAAGGTCGCTACGTGCAGGGGTACAGACCCCAGCGTACGATTGCGTCAGATCTGTGCGGATTGATTGGTGCAAACCGAGCCATCAAGAGCAGCCTCTATGAGGTACTACATCCATCTCTATAACACCATTGAGACTTTATTGCGCATAAAAAATTATTACACTGGCAAAACAACAGAATATTTATGAACTTGACGTCCCAGCAGCATTTAAAGTAAACCCAACCCATTTATGGTTCATGCATTCGCCAAATTATTCCCTACCCTCGAGACTTCGCAGCTATACGCCTTCATCCTATTTATAGCCTCAGAAATCAGACTTAAGCTCTATCACAGTTCTTATATTGGATCTTTAGTTGGCAGTGTTGATGCGTTGCATGGCGAGCGTGCAGAGAGGGTTGTAGTCCTAATAAAGTGCTGGTTGAGCCCTAGATTATTTCAGACAACCATTACAGCCGGCCAACACAAAATCACGGAACTAAAGCTACTATTTTGGTCACGATCAATTATTGTATTTACGAGCCGCTCAGGGCTTTACTTCGACGCGTGGCGATACCTCGATAGTGAGGCTAATGGCCGCTCCGTCACTGTAGCCGCTGGCGATTGTAGCTACTGGCGATTGCTCCTGAATTTTCAGAAATTCAATCAAAGCTCGGAATGTTCCGAATATCTCGAGATGGTGTCCCTGCTTGTTGCTCGTAGATGCATTCTACTTGGCGCCTTGTTCTTGGCGATTGGTAACGTGCGGGGCTGCGGAGAAAGAGACCGACTCTAGACTTGATGGCTACTCCTGTTCGCGGTGTAAGTTACCTGGTGAGTGGCTCGACCGATCCTAGCCTAACAGGCTGCCGAGCTATACACAAGTTAGATATTTATTTCACTTTTCTAGAGTACGCGAAGCATTGGTTTCTGCTTCGTGTTTGAACTACAAGGTGAGTCTTGACTGAGTCCTAGTGGAAAGGGTTTCAACAGCCAAGATGGCCGCACCCTCATTGTCATTGACTAGAGAAAATGTTTACGGCCATGACATGAATATAAAAGGAGACCCCGCGACGACAGTCAGGGCAATATATCACCGTGGGCAATTCCTCCGGCACTATGCGCCTAGCATGCAATGCGGGTCCCGAGACTATCGGCACGGCATATCGGGGTGTGCCGCATAGATACGCCTTGCATTATCTATTGAAGCGCCGTGGATTCTATCTGCGGCATGTAAGCCAATGAGCGAGGTTATGGGCTTATCAGCGCGGCGATAAGAGGGTAGATGCCTAAGGACGTGCATATATGACTCAGCTAGACCATGTGTCCTGCACGGCACCGTCTTGATGCCCCAGCATAAGAAATATAGCCAAAATGTTCACGGATCGTTTTCAATGTTAAAACAGCAGACTCGGAAATAAATATAGTATGGTTCCACTCGGATCTTAATGTATTTTCCAGAAACGGCCTCGAAGCACTTTCCCGACGGCCTCGCATCAATGCCAAGGCTCCCTCGGGCTAGGGCTACGGGATGCGCTGATCCTGCAGAAAATTTATACCCACAGTAATAAATTGAGCTACCCCTCACCTGTTTTCATCTGGATTCAGCTAGTGATCGGCAAGGTACTAAAGCCAACCCCTCTCTATCAACACCATTTAATATCCGTTCATGGTCGACAAGAAAGATCCTTTGAGTCCTAGCCGCTCGCCTTTGAGCCCCACTCGGTCGGCACTTCAGCCCATCACCTCGGCCGCTTCGCGGTTGTCGTCGACCTTTTCAAAAATTGACCTGGCTGCGGCTCCTCTGCCGGTGTCCCGCGACCCTGCTCTCGAGCCCACGAACCAGCACCTGCATGGCCACAAGTTCCATACCAAGAGTGCTCATGACAAGCCTACCGTGTACGCCAACGTCAACACTGGTCCTCGCGAGGATTTTGTTCCCGAGCCTCATCATGCCCACCACTCTGGGGAGAAGGCTCCCGAAACCGGCGTTTCTGTACAGGATGGCAGCATTGTGTCTGCCAGCGAGCGCGAGGCCACGCCTCTGCCTGAAAACGCTACGGCTTGGCAAAAGGTCCGCCACTTTACCAAGACCCATACTTATCTTTTCGTGATCTTTTGGGGTCTGTTTTTCACTGCTTGGTGGGTGTCCATCATTGCCCAAAAGCGTCACCGTCACATGTGGCTGATCCCCACTGTGCTGTGGATTCTGCTGATGGCCCGTCTTATTACTTTCTACGTGCCTACGCGTCCTCTGCTCAAGGTTGCCGACTTCATTTATCAAAACACGTTTGTTCGTGTGCGCAACCTGATCCCCCAAAAGCTGTGGCCGGTCTGCGAGGGTATCATCTGCATGGCCGTGATTCTCATTGCTACTTTTGCCACTCCTGTGTACCCTGAGTCGAGCCGTGGCGAGCGGGCTGTGTCTTTTGCTGGTTTCTGGGTGTTTTACCTAGGTTTCTTTGTGTTTTCGCGCTACAAGTCGCGGATTCGCTGGCACACCGTTTTCGTGGGCATCTTCATGCAGTACATCATCGCCCTGTTTGTGCTGCGGACAAAGGCCGGTTTCGATTTCTTCGACTGGATCTCGTTCTTGGCTCGCAAGCTGCTGAGCTTTGCTCAGGATGGTGTTGCGTTTTTGCTGAGTGCCGATGTTGCCGCGACTCCGTTCTTCATGCTCACTGCCATCCCCTCGATCATCTTCTTCATTGCGTTTATTCACATTTGGTACTACTGGGGTATTCTGCAGTGGCTCATTGGCAAGTTTGCCGCTGCCTTTTTCTGGGCCATGGATGTGTCTGGTGCGGAAGCGGTTGTGGCCGCTGCTTCGCCGTTTGTTGGTCAGGGTGAGTCTGCTATTCTGGTCAAGCCGTTTATCGAGCACATGACCGATGCCGAGCTGTATCAGATTCTGACTTCTGGCTTTGCTACTATTTCCGGCTCGGTGCTGGCCGCCTACATCAACTTGGGTCTGTCGCCTCAGGCGCTAATCACCTCGTGTGTCATGTCTATTCCGGCGTCGCTGGCGGCAGCCAAGCTGGTCTACCCCGAAACGGAGGAGCCCTTGACTGCCAACCGGGTTGTTGTGCCCGAGGATACTACCGAGGAGGCGTTTAATGTTCTGCACGCGTTCTCCAACGGTGCGTGGCTGGGTCTGCAGATTGCGTTCTCCATCATCACGAACTTGCTGTGTATTATCGCTTTGGTTGCGCTCGTCAATGCTCTGCTGGGTTGGTTTGCTGGTTTCTGGAACATCCATCAGCTCACCCTGGAGCAGATCATGGGTTACATCTTCTATCCGGTCGCGTTTTTGCTTGGCATTCTTCACAAGCCGGACATCTATCCTGTTGCCAAGCTTTTGGGCACCAAGATGATCCAGAACGAGTTTGTTGCCTACGCCGCTTTGAGCAGCTCTCCCGAGTACGCGCATATCCAGCCCCGTAGCCGCATGTTGGCCACCTACGCTCTGTGCGGCTTCTCGAACCTGGGTTCGGTGGCCATTCAGATCGCTGTGCTGGGCCAGGTTGCGCCTACCCGTAAGGGTCGCCTTGCGCAGATGGCTATGTCTGCTCTGGTCACTGGTACATTTACCACCTACTCGTCGGCTGCCGCTGCCGGTATGGTCATGGCTGATTTGTCTCGGTATGATTAAATAGTTTATTATTATTGTGTTTTTGCTCTGCTATGACGGGCATCGGGCCTCGTTTTCCAGCAAGTCTTGAGACCTCTCGCAGTTGACAGAGGCACCAGTCTACACTTGGGCTGTGTCATGGCCCGCTTAGACAGCCTCGAGAGATACCACAGACTCTCCACGGATAACGGCTGTGCCAATACTGACGGGCTGGTCCCCACGTTCCTCGACACAATCACCCAGCACAACGTTCAGAAATAAATCGTAGCCTTTGAGGGTGCCAACAACTTTTCTCGACCCATTCAACTGCAAACTGAGCCGCTTGTTCATGTACTGAGCCAGATCCGGCTGGGCAGCTGCAGAGGGCATGGCTGACAAAAATAAAATTAGACAAGCCTCCCCCTCTGCTGCTGCCTATATATATAGTAGAGCGGACCTGTGCGTCTGTAACGTCAGCCGCCAACAGTCAACAGAAAAAACGGCACATTTATCAAGTGCTACGCATTGGTGATGTTATTGAGAATATGGCATCTTGTTTATTTATTAGTGGCGGTTTGTGCAAAATCGCCCTCGCTTTGGGAAAAAGCCATCGAGGCACAGCCGGACCCTGGCCGCCGTGATTATAGTCGCACTTACTTTGTGGCGGAAGTAGAGGACCCTGACGTGAGTGGATGGAGGCTGGAGGAGCCGATGCCTATCAGAGACCACTGGCTGTTTAGTGTGGCCAAGAATGAAACCGCCAATTCAAGCGAAGCGGCCGGCCATTTGCGTCAGCGAGGAGTGCAGCCAAGGATCTATGATGCGCCTGTGCGCACGCTTTACAAGCGGCTCCCGCTACCCACTGATGGCAGCAGTTGTAAAGTTTGCAAGCGTGATGAGAGTAGTGCGGATTCTGCCGCCATCCAAGCCGTCAAAGAGGAGTTTGGGATCTCAGACCCGCTATTCAGCGACCAGTGGCATATCTTCAACGCGGAAGAGGAGCATCACGATATGAATATTTTGCCAGTGTGGCGCCAAAATATTACTGGCGCAGGAATCACTGTGGCCGTTGTTGACGATGGACTCGAGTACGAGCACCCTGATTTGAAAGAGAGCTTTTCCAAGGATGGTTCGTGGGATTATAATCTCAACCAAAACCTGCCCAAACCGGTCTTGAGCGACGATCATCATGGCACTCGTTGCGCAGGTGAGATTGCCGCGCAGTTCAACGACGTGTGCGGCATTGGCGTGGCTCCCGGAGCTAAGGTCGCGGGAATTCGCATTCTCAGCGGCATGCTGTTGGATGCAGACGAGGCCCGCGCCCTCAACCACCGCCTGCAAGTCAATGATATTTATTCATGCTCCTGGGGTCCTGCTGATGACGGCCGCACAGTGGAGGCTCCCCCCACGATTGTGAAGCGTGCCATTCTTAATGGAGTCGAAGAGGGCAGAGCCGGTAAAGGTGCCCTTTACATGTTTGCAGCCGGTAACGGCTTCGCCTCGGGGGACAATTGCAACTACGATGGCTACACAAACTCTATCTATTCTATCACAGTGGCGGCCATTGATAGATACAACAATCACCCGTTTTACGGCGAGAGCTGCTCTGCAAACATGGTTGTGACCTACTCGTCAAACTACCTTGACAAGATTTCAACATGCGACCAGATCCGTGACAGAGATCCGAATCAGGCATGTACCAACCAACACTCGGGCACATCTGCTGCCGCACCTATGGCAGCAGGTATCATGGCGCTGGTGCTGGAGAAGCGGCCCGAACTCACGTGGCGCGACGCCCAGTATTTGGTGCGCGACACGGCTAAGCCATTTGAGCTCAGCAACGGTCAAGAGTGGCAGACCACCCACGACGGCAAGTCGTATCACAACGACTATGGCTACGGGCTGCTGGACGCCGAGGCTATTGTCAATGGCGCAGCTGAATGGGAGCTGGTGGGACCGCAGGCCTGGCATTTTGGTGACACAGTTACCGTTGACAAAAACGTCACGGGGGACTGGCTCGAGGCATCTCTGCCAGTTAGCCAGGAGCAGTGGGATGATGCCAATCTCAGACATCTCGAGCACGTCAACGTTGTTGTAAATATGCAACATGAACGGCGCGGCGTGCTCGACTTTGAGCTCGAGAGCCCGTCGGGCATGGTGTCGCACTTGGCGGCCCCGCGGCCCCACGACGTGTCTGGCGAGGGTCTCCATGATTGGCAGTTTATGAGCGTTGCCCACTGGGGAGAAATTGGGGTTGGCGAGTGGAAGCTGCGGGTTCGCGGAAGCGACGACTTGCCCGGCAAGCTGCAGGACGCCCGGCTCAAGCTGTGGGGCCATGCCGCTGATGAATCCAAGGCCGTCAAGTTCTCCACCGTGTGGGACAAGTACGAGGAAAAAACCGAGCTTGTGCACGATGCCGTGGACGAGGCCAATACCTCACCTATCGAGTTGCCTCCTACAGAGCCATCGGCACCTGCTACTGAGCCTGCCAGCAGTGATGGCCCGTCCACTGAGGGGCCTGCTCCTGAGCCGACGGAAACAAATGCTCCGGACTCGGATGGCAGCGACAATTCAAATGACTCGGACAATGCCGACACAGAACCTGAGGCCACTCCGACACCGACGCCGACGCCTGGCGAGCCGTCGCAATCGGAACCCGTTACGGCAAAGCATGGTCTCGTGTATTATTCTGTTATGATTACTCTGGGAACACTGCTGGTTGCCTGCATCACTCTGCCCTTGGTGTATGCGTACGTCAAGCAACGGTCGTACACCGCCGTGGACGAGGGAGACTTTACTCTCATGGGTAGCGACCTTGAGCTCAGTGATCTTGACAACAGTGCCGACGAGTTTGAAATCGAAGAAGAGCCGCGACCATCGACTCAAGATACCTACCGCGACTCTCCAAGCGAACCCGACCAAACGAAATGAATGCGCCCTTACTAGCCACGGCCGAAATATTCGGCTCCTATCTAACATTATAGACATCCAGCTTGTAGCTGGAAAACTTGCAATCAAGCTATCCTCACATGGATTTATAATATCTAGTATATAGTGCATGTCGGCAGCCTGAGCTCCCAGATGAGTGCTGACATGGACGACGAGGCAGGCAAGAAGCGCAAGCGCGCGCACAACCGCACGTTTCAAACCCTGCTGGCAAGTTCAAAGATCCGGCATCTGAAAAAGAAAGATGGCGAGCCTCTGTGGCGGGCAGATATCCAATATGACCTGCTCAATGCCATCTTTACCAACCCCGACAAGGTCTTCACCAACTCCTACACCGGAGAGGCTGGCCAGTCGTTTGCGGATATTTATATTGACGCCATGGCGCGCTCATCGCGCTGCTCGCGGGTGCTGCGCGAGAAGCTGCTGGCCGAGCGAACTTCAGGCATCGGCATCGCCATGGTGTGTTTATTGGTCAATATCGGACGAATGAACACCACCCTCAACTTTTTCCCGGAAATGAAGGCTCAGCTCCGCACTTATCATCCTATTCCAAGCTTGCAGAGCCACGATACAGCCGATTATAAGCAGCTGCAGGATGCTCCACGACTCAAATCCATTTTGAAGGGGGCCTGCGAGGACCGCGTGGAGCCTAGCACATTTGAACAGCTCATGGCGCAGCCTTCAACGCCACGCACGAACCCTGTCAATCTTATATTTCTCATGTCGACGTTTGCCCACCAGGTTGAGGACCTCTTTTTCGAGCACCGTATCAAGTTCTTTGAGCTCCTCATGAACAAGGACTGGAGCTCCGAGTCGCGCGCCCGCGCATTTCTATGGCTCATGTGGGCCTACCTCGAGACCGACCTCAGTCCTGAACAGCTCAGCAAGAACCCTTTTGGCCCCAATCGCACGAAGATCCCTGAGTTGGTACCCTTGTCGGACTCGGCTGTGGCCAGAGAAAACATCGATCCCCCCAGCGAGATCTCGTTTGGAAACCAAATGACTCTGCAGCGCTTGGCATACCTAGAAGGCTCAACCCAGCAGCCGGTCAGACGTGTCCGAACCGCACCGCCAATTGCCGGCAACGGCAACCAGCCGACCAAGCTCCAGATCCCGCCGGCCGCCACCGCCTACGCCAAGCTTGTGCATCACGAATTCAGCAAGCTGCTGCGGGCAAAGCGCCGCCGCCGCAGGACCGCGCGCCATAACCGCGGCGACCCTTTCAAAGACTGTTGGAACGACATCAGTGACATGGACCCTATCTACGACTCTGACTCCGAGTATGTGGTTCGCCGGCCGCACCCTTACTCGCCTACTCTCAAGACAATTGGGCCCGCTCCTGACGGAGATTATGGCGAACAAGCTGAATCCTTGTCTCGCGTTTTCGAAGCTGTACGTAGACTCGTTTGACCCTTGGCGTCGCTGTACTTGCAGTAGGGTAGAAATATCACTGCAGTGCGTCTGTGCATGTTAATATCCGTTCCCTCTTGGGAATAAACTTCGAGAAAGGGTTAGAGACCCGCATGGACGTGTCCTACACAACACTGTGTATTCTCGTGGTGAAACATGCGTGCGCAGGGCTAAAAAAGAAAGAATAGCGCAGCTCTATATTATTTTGAAAGGACGTATTGACTAGTTATGAGTGAATCGGTGAGCGCGTCACAACACCGGGCTCCTGATCATGGCTTATTCCCCGCCTTAGATTTTTCAGAGAGCCCATATCTTCGAACAAGTAACAACTCTGGCCAAGGCATTGGTGAGAAAGAGTGGGATCGACTATATTTTCAGGATTTTCCTCATGATAGCGTTCGGCTAGCAGGAAACGGCTTTGAGCGCTACGCGAGGAGATATAAAGCGCAGTTGCAATCTTGTGAAATCGTTAAGTACATCAGGAAGCCAACCAAATCCACCAGGCCAATTAAGGCGCCCGACCTCTACATGATTTATTTATTCCCAGTCTCTAGTGTACTTTTGACTTTGTAGCAACTTTAACCCACGACGGTTCCCGCTGCACCATGCACAACGGCGATCTGACACGGGAAATATATTCCTGCACGACTCATATCTGGTAGCCAGCTCAGTGAACCGTACTGTCTACGCAAGCCGCGACGAAAGCACCAAGAACGGCTCTGTTCGGCCGCTGCTCAAGACATATAGGTTCGAATTTGATGCGCCGATCACAAAGTTCGGTGCCGTCAGGCTTAGCCCGGGTAGTGAGCTTAGTCTCTGAGCTCAGGACGAGCATGAGAAATTATACGTACACTGCTTCCGGGTATCGCGTCCTTCTTATCTCAAAAATCTACGGAAAGCTGTCAAGCCCAAGTTGATGCTGAGGAAAGTTGCAGACCTGGCTGGTGAGACTGTTTTGTTAAGGGAAGGCCAGGTAAAGCGTCGCGCTCACAATAGTAAAAAGTGGAAGCTGGTTGGTGAGCATGCGGTATCCATAACCTCAGAGCTCTATCTCCGCGCTGATTCTGATTAACTTTTATTTTTGAGCAGCTTTGTGTATTTCAGCTAGAAACGAGGGTCACAAGGCTCCCGATTACCACAGGATATCTATAAGGGCATTAGCATTTCGCGGAAGACATGCAAATACTGATCGACTGGTTCAAACGTGCTCAGGCTTGGGATGAACTATCGATATTTATTGTAGGCTATGGCAGTTATTAGTAGACGAAAAAAGGTCGCTAAATTGCTGCTACTGCTAAATGTCGTATCGTTGACTAGATGTTTGTTCGGGAGAATGTCGGGCGCTAGGGTTTGGCTGGTTGACCTATGAAGCCTCATTAGCTGCTGCATGTCACTGCAACCATCAGAAAAAGTAGCTGGAAGAAACGGCGTTACTCGCGACACTGCGAGACCAAATAAAACATATTGAAGGCAATATAAACTTATCGCGAGCCGCTCATAGAAAATGAATATCTCAGTCTGATATCTATAAACTGCTTTTGGACCTATACCAGAGCAGAGATCCACCTAGGCGGTCAGCGGAACCAGTCCCTAACCCTCCTTATCATGGGCTGGGGAAAGCACGTGGTGCAGCTGGGAAAGCGATTCATCCTACAGACAATTCCATGCTGTTTGGGGCCAAACTTGCCAGCGAGGTTTATCCTCCATGGAAATCCCATTATCTGAGCTACGACCATCTCAAGAAGCTTCTTAAGGAATCCAGTGATACCTGGACCGAAGAGGATGAGAGCCGGTTTGTTGAGGCCCTTGACGCTGAACTTGAAAAAGTCTACTCTTTTGAGTCGGAAAAGTACAGTGAGGTTAGCGACAAGCTCAGCGCAATTGAGAAGCGGATCGAGGGGCCCGATAGCTCCAAGATCAACACCAAAGACCTTGAAATTGAGCTTGAGGAGATTCTCGAGAGCGCCAATCAGCTGGACAAGTTCCGCCGGCTCAATTACACGGGGTTCTCCAAGATCGTCAAGAAGCACGACCGTCTGCACCCGCAGTACCAGGTACGCCCTCTTTTGCGGGTTCGCTTGAATGCTCTGCCGTTCCACTCGGAAGACTACTCGCCGCTGCTGTACCGGCTATCCGGGATCTACTCGTTCTTGTCGGAGAACTTTGGTACTGTTAGCAAGAGTGCCAAATCGGCAGCCATTGGCTCGATGAACCAGAACCACCTCAGTGGTTACACCACTTTGCAGTTCTGGGTGCATCCCGAGAACCTCATGGAGGTCAAGTCGAAGATTCTCCGTCGCTTGCCGGTGCTGGTTTACAACCGCGAGGAGGACGACGAGATTAGCGGTGACCCCACCGTCACTTCGCTTTACATGGATAATGCCGACTTCGAGCTGTACCAGTCACAGCTCGAGAAGCGTCGCCATGATGACCTGCCTACGTCGCTGCGGTTCCGGTGGTATGGTCACCTCTATGAGAAGCCCGACATTGTGTTGGAGCAGCACAACGAGGATGATGGCCGCATTACCCGCATCAATCTCAAGGAAAAGACCATCAACTCGTTTTTGGACGACAACAAGTCGGTTGTGTCCAAGCAGGTGGCCAAGCTGAAGAGCAAGAACGCCAAGCCCGCGGTGATCGAGGACTACGAGTCGGCTGCCAACGAGCTGCAGTCGTTTATCAGTAGCCACAAGATCCAGCCCATGCTGCGTACCATCTACAAGCGGTCTGCGTTTGAGATCCCTGGCGACGACCGCGTGCGGGTTATCCTCGACTCGGACATTCTGTTTATCCGCGAAGATGCTCTTAGCAAGGACCACCCCATCCGCGACCCGTCGTCGTGGCACCGCACTGACTTGGACCAGCCCAATGTCAACCTGCAGACCACTTTGCGCAAGGGCGAGTACGCCAAGTTCCCTTACTCGGTTCTGGAGGTGCGTCTGAAGCACCGGGCCGATGGCAACAAGCTCGAGAAGCTGCCCTGGGTCGAGGAGCTGATTTCCAGCCACCTCATCAAGGAGGTGCCTCATTTCAGTAAGTTCTTGCAAGGTATTGCCATGCTTTATGGCGAGGACGACCGGCTGGAGAGCTTGCCGTTTTGGCTCAACGACTTGGACCACGACTTCCGTCAGGACCGCAAGTCCATCGAAGCCGCTCCCAGCAGCTCGTCGCCCAGTGCTTCTCCTGCCGCCACCGGTCTCAAAAAGAGTGCCGTGCGCGCGCCGCAGCGCGCCCGCTACCAGTACCACGACGATGAGGACGATGACGATGACGACGAAGACAGCGACGTGTACGTCGAGGAGGAGAATTCCAGCCACGGCGGAGAGGGCAGCCGGCCAGGTCCGTCGGAAATCGGCTTCCCCACCTGGACCAACCAGGGCCCCAAGCTCCAGGATATGGACAGCGAGGATGAGGAGGTTGATTTGCCCAGCGGAGTGGTCAAGCCCTCGACCTGGATCAAGAACCAGTCTGCTGTCAAGGTCGAGGCCAAGGTTTGGCTGGCCAACGAGCGCACGTTCAACAAGTGGCTGCATGTGACGTGCCTGCTGTCGGCTTTGACTTTCACGCTTTACAGCTCCGTTGGTCGCTCGAGCTCCCCCAAGACAGCCGAGCTGGTGGCTTACATTTTGTTTGCTTTGACTATCTTTTCGGGTCTCTGGGGCTACACCCAGTACCTCAAGCGCGTCGAGGCCATCAAGGCGCGCGGCGAGGCCCACCTGGACAATCCTATTGGTCCTCTGATTGTGGCCGTGGGTCTGCTGGCGGCTCTGATCATCAACTTTGCCGCCAACTACTCGTCCAAGGTTCACGCTTAGGATTGAGGCTCTCATTGGGTCTCATGGTGAGGCCTCTTCATGGTAGTGCCTCATCGTGGGTACAAGCCTCTAATTGTTGTGGGATTATGCACTCATCGTAGCTTAAGACATCGTAGTAGTTATCGGACTAGTTATAGGACTCTCATTGAAGGTAGCTAATATCGGAATGGTGAAAGCTCATGATTGGGTGCTGCTAGTGAATCTAGTTGGCCAGCGATCCGCAGGGATCCCACGGAGGCAGATCAATCGGCTCAGTCTCGAGATACTTCGAGTGGTCAGGGATCTCAGTCTTGTCGACCACAACCTGGTAGACATACTCCTTGAAGAACTCGTGGCTCAGCGAGTAGAATCCCTTCTGGCCGTTATCCTCGCCCCACGAGTTCTCAACGCGCCAGCGCACGGGCTTACCTTCGTCGTCGAGATGAACGCCAGTGAGCACCATGGCATGGGTCATGAGGCTCTGGTGGTAGCGCAGACGGTCGGCCTTGGTCTGCTTGGGGTCGAAGCCCAGCTTCTTGTAGTCCCAGAGCTCAGTATCAATAATGCCAGTGGCATTATGGTGGTAGATGGGCGTGTGGGTACCGAAAAACACCGGCTTGTTGTTCTTGATGCGGTCAATCGCAGTGTTGGCCAGTACATCAATGTCAACGTTCAGATAATGCACCTCGGGTGCACCAACAATGTTACCCAGGCGCTCAATGTGAATCACGCGGTTGTACTCATTGCGGGGATCGTTTAACAGCGAAACAGACTCCTTCGCGTCGTACTCGACAATCTCCTTGTAGAACTTCTTAGGGGTGGTCTTGACGGAATGGAACTTCTTGTCCTTGTCGACATACTCCCAAGTGAACTCGTCGTCAGGTCCGGGAGGGAGTCCCAAAAACACCGTCAAGAGCTGGTGAATAGTCTGCACCTGCTGCTCCCGCAGCGCGGCAGCGTCTTGACCCTTTGCAACCGCCTCGCGCAGCTCTTGGGCATACTGGTGCAGCAACGTGACGACCTGGGCATTGACACGGGCAGAGTTGAGAGTATTGACACCATCCGGATAGATATAGTTTGGCACCAGGCCGTACTTATCAAGGATGTTAGTGACCATGCCAAACTGTCCGCCGTCGCTCACGGGATCGCTGAGCAGATGCTGGACCAGGCGGGAGTCGAGATCCTCCTCGGCTGTCTTGATGATCTGGTCCAAAAAGAAATTGGCCTTCTCAAGCTTGTCGTAAAAGAACAAATACGACGGCGAAATCTGGAACTTCTCCAGATTGTACTTCTGCATCACACCAATGCGCAACACATTGGTGGTTGCAAACAGCCAGCAGCGGCCACTGGATTTCTGGTTCGTAATGGGTGAACCCTGCGGCTCAACCAAATGAGAGTACTGATCGGTGGTCAATTGGATCTTACGGTCGCGTTTGATCAGCGCATCATCAACGCTGGCATTGACGGCAACCGTGGCCGCCAGCGACAGAGTCGGGTCCTTCAAAACGTTGCTGGTCCATTTCTGCAGTTTGTCTACAGAAAGATTGGGAGAGGTCTTGCTTTTGCGGGGGGAGAAAAATGGTACCATGTTGGTATGAGGAGGAATTGAGGTGGCGAACCCCTATCTTTATAAACCGTGGGGAGATTGGGCACGGCACGATCATGCATGTGTGCATGACATTGCATGAGGACCCGCTTGCACACTACCACCAGCACCACCAGCAGCCCCACCACCATCAGGAAGACCACACCGGTGCTGCGGCCATGAACCATAATACAAAATCAAATCTAATCATAAAACTAATCGATATTTTCCGGAACAAAGCCCTTGCGCATCTCTGTTTCGCTGACGCCAATGCCGCCGCCGAGCTCCTCGTGCCGGGCATAATAGTGCTTGACACGGGCCTCAGCCATCTCTGTCAACGCGGGCCAGTAGACCTGGTGCTTATATTCAAAGTCGACGCTGCCGCCAAATTCAGCCTCCAGCTGCTGAGCCGGCACAAAGTCCGGGAACGGCTTTTCAAATACAAGCTTCTCGCGAGTCATGGGATCGATAAAAGGGTGGATCAGCTTGAGGAAGATCGATGCAAGACGGGGGATGTTGGTGAGCAGGGCTTTACCCAGTCGCTCGGGGTAATGGTCCTGCAAAATCGACAGCACCTCGCGGCCGGTGCTTAGGGACGGAAGCTTGGAGGAAATGCCGACCTTGGAGGGCTGGAAATCAATTAGAAGCGCCAGAGAGTCCTGATCGCCAACCATGAAATTAATCGCCCGCTCCAGAGAGTAGACAAGATGCTGAACCTGCCGATGCGACGGCTTGGTGTTTTGGCGGCCCGGCTTGAGGTAGAGGCAGGGCCGGGCGTTATTGTCAAAGCCAAGCAGGACATTTTTGCCCGTTTCATTTTCTTCGGAAACAACGTCCGGGGCCAAACTGCCGTCAAAGTCGACTCCAAACGTACGCCGCCAAACAAGAGTGGCTTCCAGCCGCTTAATGGCATGGTTCACGTCCCATTTGGTGGCTCGCAAATAGCGCAGAAAGCACTCACGCGATAACCACGCCTTTTCACGCGAGGTCAACGGCGACGTTGTCTGGGCCTTTTCTTTGGTCAGAACACCCTCCAAGGTCTCAAAATGGTTAAGAACCTCGTCGTATTTCGTTTGTTCCTGCTCGGTGAGTTTATGCTCGGGCGGCGGCTCGACGCCGGCAGGCGGCGCCGAAAAAGGAATCTCGCGTTTAATTGTCTCTGCCATCTGTGGATTCTCAAGTATGCAAGATCGCTTGATATAATCCTATGATTTAATCCTGTTAATGCAAATCGGCGATCGGTCTTGGCGATCTCGGTAGCCCGGCTTTATAAGGATTAACCGGACTTAACAGTTTTCAATCTCCCGAAGTCGCGCGCGTCTGCCCGCCAAGAACCCGTGCCTTGGCCCGTGCCCTCGCCCGTACCCTGTGGGAGCGCACGTGATGGATCCACTGGGTGCCTCTTGGGGGCCCTCACCTCAGCTGCCTTGAAAGAATGCTGGGGAGATTCGCAGTAGTGGCTGTTCTCGCCCTCTACTCAATCGCTGCCAAGAAGCTCACTCTAAATGGTACTATCGCTGCTGTAGTGGTAGGCATTATTCACTGCCTGGGTCCGTCGGATCTGCCTATTGTCCTTTTGACGGTGTTCTTCCTGCTCGGGACTGCCGCTACTAAAGTCAAAGCGGCCAAGAAAGCAGCGTTGGTGCATGCGACCGAATCTCAATCGACGCGGTCGGCTGAACAAGTACTGTCAAACTCGCTAGCAGCCTCGGTGTTGCTTGCCTATGCTGCGGTGGCCCACGACTATAGCCCCCAGATCTATCAAGCCGTTGCCGCCCATTATGCCGCCATGACGGCTGATACGCTTTCGTCGGAGCTAGGTATCCTTGCTACCACGCAGCCTATGCTTGTCACGTCTGGAAAACGAGTCCCTCGCGGTACCAATGGCGGTGTGACTGGCTTGGGCCTCCTATTTGCACTTATTGGGTCGGCGATCATTGGCTTTGTCGCCAAGAAGTCGAGCGACCTCTCCACCGATTCGGTTATGTCAATTGTCCGCTGGGGTGTGATTGGCTCGCTACTGGACTCGCTTCTAGGCGCTACGGTGCAAGCATCCATCACTGATCCCGATGGAAAGGTTTATGAAGGTGCCACTCGAGTGTTGCAGGAAGGTCCCGTTATCAGTGGAACCGATATCCTCACGAACAACCAAGTCAACCTCGCAATGGCTTCACTCGTAACAATTGGGTCACTGTATTTCTGGGGCAAGATCTAACTACCCCGATAGGTGCTATAGGAATAGTTGGACAACAACAAAGGAATATGATAATGGGGCTGAGGAGGATCGCTCACAACAAACACAACTTCCACCACTGGAAAAAATGCCTCGCCTTTGCTTTTCTCAGACAAATAGGGACCGGTCTCAAACTTGATCTTGTATGCTCCGGGAGATACCGAAGTCACTGCGGCAGAGGCCCAATTGATCACCCGGCCATCCGAATCAGTGGCGGCGCTAGCAACAAGCTGTTCTTCGCCTCCATCAAGCTCAATTAACTCAACTTTGACCCCAGCTGCCGGCAGTCCGGTAACTGTATCCAGAATATGGCACGTAACGTAGTCTCGAGACATTGATAAGCTGGGGATCTTCCAAGCTACTAAATCACCGCAGCCGGGAAGCTCATGGCTCCTTACCCACAAATTTATTTTACTACAAATTTATTTACTTGAGGTCTTGCGAAAACTCCCTCATTATGTTCAAAGTTTCAGGATTCGACTTGCCGGAAGCTATCAAAGCCGAGCAGGCAAAGAGTAAAGATAAAGGTAAAAAGAAAGACAACCGCAAGGGCGATAAAAATGAGCCCGAAAAACCAACAGCAGACAGCCTTCAATCACTGTTCAATTCTCTAGGCCGTGGTGAAAAAGAAGACTCTGCGCCGAAACGTAAACCTTTGGAGGATGCAGAACCGCCTGTTCCTGCAAAAAAGGCGAAGGCGGATGCCCGCAAGGCGGCCAAAAAGGCGAGAAAGGCCAACTCCAAGGCAGAAGCTGCTGAGGATAACTCTCTACTGGCCGCCAAACAAGAAAAGTCTAAGGATACTTCAAAGTCCTCTGGTAAGGCTGCTTCCAAAGACGCTGTCAAGTCCGATGTCTCGTCGTCTAAACAGTCCAAGGCTCCTGCGGCCAAACCTTCTGATCAAAAGCACTCGGCACCTTCAAATGTTCCCGTCAAAGCCAACATCAAGCTCACTCCCATGCAGCTGAAGATGCAACAAAAGCTCAGTGGAGCGAGATTCAGATGGATCAATGAGCAGCTGTACACAATTCCTTCCGATGATGCTCTGACTCTTTTTAAGAAACAGCCCCACGTCTTCGACGAGTACCATCAAGGCTTTCGGCATCAGGTAGAGTCGTGGCCCGAGAACCCGGTGGACAATATGGTGTCCAACTTCAAGGCCCGGCTGCAAAAGCCTTTAAACGCCCCGGGTGGCCTTCCTGCCGAAAAGAACGGCGACATTGTTGTCGCTGATATGGGCTGTGGTGAGGCCCAGTTGGCGTTGGAGCTGGGCGACCTCAAGGGCGGTCCCAAGAGCCGTCGCGCCCGCTTTTGGGTGCATTCTTTTGATCTCCACGAGGGCAACGACCGGATAACCGTGGCGGATATCTCCAATGTGCCTCTTGAGGACAACAGTGTGAACGTTGTTGTCTACTGCCTGGCGCTCATGGGTACAAATATTGAGGACTTTATCAAGGAAGGTCTGCGGATTCTCAAGCCTGGCGGGGAGATCTGGATTGCCGAAATTAAGTCTCGGTTTGACCGGACCGATGATGGCAGCGATGTTTCGCGGTTTGTGAACAAGCTCAAATCTTTGGGGTTGCACCACAAGTCCACAGACGACAGCAACAAGATGTTTGTGCGATTTGAATTCGTGAATCTTCCTCAAAAGGAAAAGACGAAGTTCATCGAAGCTGAGGAGGACTCGAGGCCGTTGCTTAAGCCGTGCATTTACAAACGCCGTTAGTACGTGTGGACGGCAAGTGGACAGCCCCAGGAAGGTTCATTGCAGACGAATTACAAGTTTGACAGTGACACGCGGATACGGACATATGTATTTTAGTTAGCACCTTGATGCTCGTTGATGGCCTTGATCATCTCGTTTCCAATGACAGTAGCCTCGGGGAATGATTTTTTGAAGTATTCCTGCACATCTTCAAAGCCCTTACGGTACTCTTCAAAGTCGCCGTTACTGACGACGGTGGCCCATGCACGCGAAGCAATCACAAACTCAAGATCGTCACCGCGGTAACTTAGCGTCGACAGCGAGTCGTCAATGCACGAGTCCAGCAGCCCCGGTGTCATAAATAAGAACTCGGTGACGCCTAAGAGAATGCGGAACAAGGGCGTAGAGCAGATCATGTGGTCATAAGGTATAATCTTGCTTTGGTACCAGCCATCAACAATTCCCAGGATGCTAAGATGCGAGTTTGGATGCCGCACGTTCGCAGACACATCCTTGGAGAGTGAGAACTTGCCCAACAGGTTGTCTGGAAGCAGCAATGAGTGGCGCGGGTCATCAATAACTTTGCGGAACACAAACTCTTTGGCAGCGTAAAGGCGGTTCTGGAGCGCTTCCCGGTCGCCAATAACCATCATCTTGTAAAGATCCGTGACCGACTGGGCATACTGCAGGGTTTGTACATGTGCCATGGGGTTTGTGATGGCCAGCCCGGCGTAAACATGCCATGAGTTAGAGTAGATACGCATGGCGATATTGATTTTAGCGTTCTCAAAACCGCCAGAAAGCCGAGTGTGTTTCCATGGGTACTGGTCATTTGCTTTCCATGCAGTGCCCATACTCAGAAAGGCCATGTGAGTGACCGCCTGGGTGTCTGCAGTAATGATATCATGCTCTCTTGCAGAGAGTCGAACGATGCGGGAATGAAGGCAAGACAAGACCTGTTCGACAAACTCGCGCGTCTCGTCCTTGGCTCTGTGCTGAACCACCACCAGCGGCTGACCCCGCGGATCCACGCTCGGGCCATGCATGCTATGGATAGTAACAATTTCCACGTCCGCGGGCAGGTGCTTTTCAAAAGCCGCAACCTCGGGTCCCTTGCAAGACGTCTGGCCACCCACACAGGCGCCTACCTTGGTTGATGGACCATACGAAGACACCACTTTATCGATGTTGGATGCCTCAACGCTGTAAATGATATAGTCGCTGCGTCGTGAAACATCATGGCCGTCTCGGACGACCTTGAACTTCTCCGACTCGAACAGCTTCATGTTCTCTTCGTACTTCTCGGGCAAATCCGCAGCAAGCACTTCCCAGCCGGCCTCAGAGAATCGCCGGGCGTACATGGAGCCCATGGCGCCCAGGCCGATGATTCCAATTACGGGCATGTTGGGACTTACATCCTTGGACCGTCCTTAAATACTCATACGATACTGTCATTACCTATTGTGAACAACTGCTATCGGGAGAGACTATCAGAGCTACTATCGGCGGCTACTAGTTGCAATTGGTGGCTTATTTTTAAATAATGTAGTTAGGAATTACTTTGATAGTCATATAGTTCTAACCGTTAACCACTAGACACCAAGGTCACACGAGTTTGTCATGTTTGACGACTGGGCCTACCGCGAGCATGTGCATGCCCCGGCTCCGGCGCGGCCTCGAGCCCCGTCGCTTGTTCAAACAGTGGCATCTCACAAAGATGCCGATCAGTGGGCAGTACCCAAAGCTAGCGTGCGGGCTCGGGCAGGTACGCTGCCTAAACAGAAAACCACTACGTTGGCCGAAAAGCCCGGACACATTGATTTACCATTGTTGCCCGCAGATGCCGCTCGACTCAAGGCCTGGGAGAGTTGGATGGGACCTGAACATTCGCTAGATGAGTTCAAAGTCGCTGACTGCCCCTATACGCTGGCAACTTCTCAGGCAAAGGCTGTACTGGAACAGTCGCGGTTGGCTAGCAGCTTCACCGGCCAGCTTTCGTCCGAAACATCGGACCTGCTGGCACAACTAGATTCTCTCCGAAGCGGTCTAGACGGCATCACAACCGCAATTGTGGAAATGCGGGTTACGTCTGACGGAGGTATTCACCGCCAAGAACTGCTGGATCAGTTACATGCTGATATTGGCAACAACCTAGCAGTTTACAACAATTTGGAAGAGACAACCCGCCAGTTAAACAAGCCAGGGACACGACTGGTGGCCAAGCCTGCCGAGTTTGCCGCACTGTTGGGCCGCTTGGACGACGGCCTTACCTACTGCAGGGAGCATCCTGAGTTCAAGGATATGGATCTGTACGAGCTGCGGCATAGCCAATGTCTTGCGCGGGCTCTGCAGCTAGCGCAGGACTATTTGATCTCGCATTTCCGCAAAGTTGCTGCCGCCATCAAAGCCAAACTGGGTCAAGGCAGCGCGGGCAGTGCAGCGGGCGCCCTGCTGTATACAAAATTTGTGTCTGAAACCGAGGTGGTCAAGCCTATCTTATTACTTCTTAGAGAGCGCAAAGACCCTGAGCTGCTGGCAGCGTTTGCCGAGGTGGAACGGCAGTATTTTGCCGTCCGCCTCCAGCTCATTGGACCGGAGACAACCAAGGCTTTACAGCCACTTGCACCGCCAGGCCCTCCGGACTTGCTAGCAACGGTGCGGTCCGTTTTGGTGACATACGCCGAGTTGATTGAGCGCGAGCAGCAGGTTTACGAGTCTGTATTTGGGCCGGCTGATGGAGGCGTTCAGCTATGGCTGGTGGATCTCTGCGATCCTTTGTATGATGCGCTTCGCCGTTATATTATCCGGGAAAGCGATCTATCGCGGCTAGGCGAGATGATGATGACGCTGCAGGCCCAAGCCGATGGCCCCAAGCAACTGTTTGATCCCATCTATAGGGACGTGCAAAGCCGTCTAGTGTTCCGGGCTGATCAGGTTGTGGAGTCGCTGGCCAAGCACGTGCCAGGAGGCAAGGAATTCAGCCAGGGTACCTATCCGCCTCTTGAACAAGCATTGACGTTACTAGAGCAGGTCTACCAGCTGATGTCTCCGCAAGTGTTTAGTGAGTTGGTTCATCGCTGCGTGCACCAGTGCCTCGAGTCGCTGGTGCGGGCGAAAGCCTCCGCTACAGCCCGTCTAGGCGATCTTGAGGGTGCATTGTGGCATATACAACAGCTGGTGATTCTTCAAACCCGTATTGTTGAGTACGATGTTGAGAACACTGTCCAGTACGACGTTGATTTCAGCGGCCTGCAGACTTTGTTAGACATGATTCGCTCCAGCCGTACGCAGGCGCCATCTTTGCGGGACTTCATTGCTGCCGCATGGACTTCTCTGCCAAGAGTTGCAGAGTACATGCTCGATGCCATGGAGGAGCTGTATTCGAGCCTGCGCGCCTCGGTTCAGGTGTTTACGACTCATTCCGTCCAGGCCATGATGGTGCCGCTGCAAGAGTCCCGCGATGCTCATGAAGCTGCTCACAAGTTCCGCGAAGCGGTGACAACCCAACTGCAGCGGGTTGCTGGCCTTGCAACCGAGACGGTTACAGATCGCAAGGTCGTGGATGCTCTTATGGATTCCGTCCAGGAGCTACTGGTCAAGGACTACTCTGTATATTATGACGAGCTGGTGACTATCTCTCGAGATGATATCGACGATATCATGGATTCTGAGACATTTGCGAGCTGGCTGAACGACCAGGTGCGTCGAGCTTTGGAGCCTCGCCTTTGACTTCCGTAGAGAACGCCATCCCTAATTTAAATAGTTTGGTACACTCAATGTGCACTCAATGATCACTGAATGATTCAATAAACGCTCAGTGAGCACTTCTGAGAACTTCTGAGGAGCGTGGAGCCCTATTGCTGAGCAATTTCCGCTTTGAAGGTGTTCTCATCGAGCCGCTCGTTGAGCTCGCGTTTCAGTACCTCAACCTTACTTTCATCAATGCAGAGATGGCGGTCATCCAGCTCCTCAATGATAATGTCTTGCCGCCGCATATCGATGCTAATAATGAGTGCCCGGATGGACGGATCGCACTCTATTAACGTTCCACGAATGGCCTTTGGCATTACAAATGAGCGCGAGCTCGGCCGCGTCAGGTCAAGATAGAGGAAGCCCACCAGAAGCGACCGCAGATTCTGCTAGTAGCAAGGGCGCTGCTGCTGATAGCAAAACTTCGGGCTCCAGCAATAGCCAAGAAGCCAATGGTTCCAATGCGGGGTCTTTTGAGGAAGCGTCTACCAAGTCGCATGCGGGCAGCATTCGCTCGTTTCTCTCCAGCAGCTCCAGCAAGCGCAAGTCACTACGGGCACTGGCCAAAGATCAGCCCTCAGACCAAGGGTCGAAATTGGGCTCAAACGCTAGTTCAGGTTCAGGCTCAAGCTCAGACTTAAATTCGGACTCAGACTCAGACTCCGATTCGGGCTCGGACTCGGACTCCGGCTCAGGCTCGGATGCAGATTCAGATGTCGAGGAACCGCTGTTCAAGTATAGCCGGGTCAATCGCTTGCCGACCACGTTCTTTAAGCGCGACGCTGTAAGCGCTGTGCTGGTGAGCGATGCCGTGTTCGTGTTTGCAACCCATTCAGGTGTCGTGCATGTCGCCCGACCCGATATGACGCCAATACGGACATCAAGAATTCACAGGGCGTCTGTGGTAGATATTGATAGCGAGGGCCATCATGTGGCAACTGCTTCCATTGATGGTACAGTGGTTGTCACGGCAATTGACGATGCTCAGGATGTGACTGTGGCCAACTTCAAGCGGCCCGTCCATGCTGTGGCCCTGGATCCCAACTACCGCAATACCAAGGCATATCTCAGCGGCGGCACTGCGGGTGCGGTTACGCGCTCGGAAAAGGGCTGGCTCAAGGCCCGTAGTGACAGCGTGATTTTCCAAAGCAAAAGCACCATCATGGCCATTCGCTGGTTTGGTGACAAGGTCATTTGGTGTAATGATGAGGGGATCACTATCTACGACATGATGGCGAATGCCATCGTCGAGCGAGTCTCGCGGCTACCAAACTCACCACCAGCAGACCTGTATCACCCGCGGATTGCCAAGGGCGCCAATGGAACGGTTCTTGTAACGTGGGCTTCCACACTCTGGGTCATAAACCTTCAAAAGGATGGTCATGTGCTACATACACTCAGTCTCGACTGGCTACTGTCGGGGGCGGCCTCATTTGCCGACGGGAAGTTGCTGCTGCTGTGTTCGCGAGCAGGCTCGGAGCCAGAACTTCGCGTGATGGACTATGACGCCAAGGAACAGTACGTTGACGAATTAGAGCTGGCCGACTCTGCCCGCCTAGGACCTAACGATTACCACTTGGCAGGCACTGGCCCTTACTATTTAGTTTCTGCGCGCGATGGCGTGGTCGCAAAGCAACGAGATCTTCGTGACCATGTTGAATGGCTCATGGAGCGTGGCGAGTTTGCTGCTGCGTACCGCCGCAGTGCCGGTGGAGTCTTTGATGCGGCCACTCGTCGTGGAATGGGCCTGAAGGCAGTGCAGGGCCTGCTAGACTCCAAGCACTACCGTCAAGCAGCGGAGCTTCTTGCGGATGTGTTAAGTTCTGCAGATGCCTCAGACTGGGCCGTCTGGGTCCGGCCGTTTCTGGCCAGCTCAAACGCAACTGCAATCGTCTCCCTGGGCGATAACCTGCCTGCTGCCGCCAGTAGTCGGGAGCTGTCAAGCGTGCGCACCGAAATTCTGTTGTGGGCGGCTAGCCATCAGCCCGCAAAGCTTGCCGAATATGCTGCCAGATGGCCTGTAGAGCAGTTTGATGTGCCGACGGTGACTGCTGAGCTTGAGAAGGCAAACAATCCTATTCTTGTGCGGGCATTGGCTAACATCTACGTGATGATCGGAGAACCAATTCTTGCGGTTCCAAAGTACCTTCAGATCGACTCGAGCGAGGCATTTACAGTTGTTTCCGTGTACCACCTTTGGAGCGACAGCATCAAGTACTTGTCGGCTCTGCTCAAGGTCGACGACCTGGGCGAGGATGTCAGCGTATCTACGGGCGTATTTACCAACGTGACGCAGAAACGCATTTCTATTCTGGTTTCCAATCGATTGCAGCTACCGCCAAAGCGGGTTGCTGATCAGTTGGTTCATGACAAGCAAGACCAGCTGCTGTTCTGGTACCTGGAGCAGTTGATGTTGGTCGATGAGCCCGCGGTGAGAGAATTCGGTGACGTTTTGGTCAAACTATACGCAGAGTTCGACCGCGGTCAGCTGATGGGATATCTCACCCACAATGATAACTACAACCTTGCAATGGCTATTGAGATTTGCGAGCGCGAAAACTACACACAAGAGCTCGTGTTTCTCCTTGGCAAGGTGGGCCAACCTCAAAAGGCTTTGGATCTAATCATCAACGAGCTCGAGGACGCCGATCAAGCAGTCCAGTTTGTTTCCAGCTATCACGACACAGGGTTATGGAATTACTTGGTCCAAAGCAGTCTGCAGAAGCCAGCGTTTGTGCTTCGCCTGCTGCATTGCCCACAGGTCAGCCCTGCTCGAGTACTCTCATTGGTACCTGACGACCTGCACATTCCCGGTCTGCGCCAAGCCCTGCACCATGTATTCATCCAGCAGGCAGCATTGATGGCCCTCAACACGGGGTCACTTGCCATTGTACAAACAGAAGCACAGAAGCATCTGGCCGAGCTGCAGGCGGCGCGACTACGGGGCACAGAGATTACGCCTTCCGAGGAGGAAAACTGGGGCGAAGCCGTTCTGGCTACCCGCAGCAGTTTACTTTCTGTGCCCGAGCTTGAGAAAAAATCGCCAACATCGGCAGCGCCGATAACGGGATTCGCCGACAAGATCCGGCATCTAGGGCGACTTTTGAAGCTTTTGTAGTTTGTATACTTTAGCCATGTAATGTATTTGTGATTCCGTATAGTTTTCAAGGAGATTGTAGCGCATGTTCACAACATGGATCGTGTCCAGCTAGCTGTAGGGTCCTCACGCTGGGTCTAGACCCTGTATCGGCCTCTACCCTCGGCTGTACCGCATGCTGTACGTCTGAGAACACTAGAGCTTGTGCTGCCGGGTTAATGAATAAATTCAATTGCAAAAACTGTCATTCGTGGTTTATGATAGCTATATTCAAACGAGCTCGGCTATTTTATCCGTGCCAAGACTTGAATATGACTCTCTTGATACTATATGCAAGGCGCGAGGCTTATGCAAGATAGTTTTTCAGTTCCCCCTATCTTACCGCTGATCAGCACATGGCCCGCCGCAGCCGTTTTGGCTGCCAGGCCTGCAAGGCGCGGAAGATCAAGTGTGATGAAGGCCGTCCTAAATGTCGATCATGTTCTCGCAAAGATATTCCCTGCGACTACAACATCAAGCTGAATTGGATCCCAAACGTTACAAAGGGGCCGGCCGTGTTTCTATGCGATGAGTCGGTGCGGAAACGGTATATAAATGGCGAGACTGAGCCATTGCAGTTTGTTATCGAGCATCCGGCGCTTGATTGCGACGGAATTGACGAGGACGACGACGATGCATACGATAATGATGCAGGTCAACTAGCTCATTTTTCGGAAGACCGGCCGGTGTGGCTCGGTGGAGAAGGTCTTCCCGTAACCCGACTTGGAGGTCGTCAAATGAACCAAATTGAGGGTCATGATACTGGCCAGAGTGTGTTCATGTTACCGCATGGGCGTTGGCAGGATCCCGCGGCAGCAGCCGCTTACTTTTTCCATCGCGGCCGCATGCCCACATACTCGGTTTTGGATCCATTGGGCGATCTGCGGTTCAGAGAATACTTTGAGGTGTTTGTCAATGTTACTGGCGTGAATCTTGTGCCTGTTCCTTATGCTGAGAACCCATTTGTTACTGTTCTTCCTCAAATGGCGCTAACGTCTCCGCCGCTGTACAGCCTGCTAGCGGCATATGGTGCTCTTCATAAAGGCTTGTTGACCCATACCTCCGACCAGACGGCTCCGCTTGTGGCGATGCTGGTGCAAGAAGTTATCCGAGAGCTTCAGCGGCTGGAAGCCGAAGAACCACATTCGGAAATGGCGCTTGTATTGGCCGTGATGTTGACCTCCCTAGAAATCGACCGAGGCAACTCCCAGAATTGGAAGACGTTTTCCAAGCTGGCTCTCAGCATTATGAACCGCCAAACCAGTGCTCTGGAAGGACCCAATCCTGAACTTTTTTCCTTTCTCATGCGCATGTATGCGTTCATGGATGCCATTGGCTCCTTGACCATGGGCATGTTCAGCCAGCTGTCCAACGTGAATTGGTGGCCGAGCTGGACCGGCTCTTTGGACTTTTTGACCGGCATTGATTTGAACCTGCTCCCTCTGTTTTCCGACGTTGCCAACCTTGCCCAGGAGCGCACGCAATTTGCCTTGAGTCTTCGCGATCTAAGTATTCTCCATCAAAAGGCGTTGCGAATCCATTTGCGGTTAGGCGATTATTGGTACGAGGAGTTCCGGCCGGTTAATGATTTGACCGCCATGTGTGTGCTGTTTCAGATGTCGTTGCAACTGCACATTTACCGACGCCTATTGGCGTTCCCGCGCTCTCATCCCTATGTTGTGCGCATGGTCGACCGCATGAACCGATTACTGGTTGAATTCATACCCGAGGATGCTAACATTCAGGCCAACATGGCATTTATCATTGTGACCGCGGCCAGCGAGGCCATGAACCCTGATATGCGCGCTTCGTTTCTTAGAAGAATCAAGGCGATGGAACGAGGCGGGTTTGCATATATTGCCGCTGCCAGAAAGGCCTTGCATGAATGTTGGACCACGGGATCAAGCGTGGTGACATCGCCTCGTTTATTATTATTATAGATGGCTTTCAGTCAATTCGTTTTATCCTACTTGTCTATAGCCGGGGGGTGTGCATTTACTAGCGGGAAGCTGGAGGTGAGTCGGCCAACGGCTCTTCGAGTGCCCGCAAGCGCTCTCTAAGGTCCTCCTCCTGGCGAATCTCATGGTCGAGATGGAGCTTTTCTTCCTCGAGTTTGAGCCGCGCCTCGGCGTCGAGATCGGTAAACACATAGCCGCCGTGGCCGTCAAACTGAAGGATCAAATTGTGGTATTTCCAGAGCGATGCGCGGTGGGACACTGTCAACAGCGAGATCCCAAGTTCCTTGGCCCGCGTGTAAATGGTGGTCTCAGCGTCCAGCGTGACCGACGACGTACACTCATCCAGAATCGCAAACTTGGGCTTATGGTAAAACAACCGAGCCGCGGCAATGCGCTGCTGTACGCCCATGCTCAGGTCCTCCCGCCACTCGCGCTCAGCATCCCATCCACCCACATGGTCGACCAGGTCGCCGATTTCCAGCACGTCGAGAATCTCGCGCAGCTCGGCGTCGCTCACCTTGTTGTTTTCCTCGGTCGTAGGATAGATGACCTGCTGGCGAAGCGTACCCTTCGAAAGATAGGGTCGCTGAGGAATATAGAAGATGTCGCTGGGTGGTGGCCTCACTAGCGTTCCTGCGCGGATTTGCCAAAGGCCTCCAAGAATACGGAACAGCG
This sequence comes from Wickerhamiella sergipiensis, assembly GCA_030563925.1. Taxonomy (NCBI): domain Eukaryota; kingdom Fungi; phylum Ascomycota; class Dipodascomycetes; order Dipodascales; family Trichomonascaceae; genus Wickerhamiella; species Wickerhamiella sergipiensis. The sequence goes on from JAJMKN010000017.1 coordinate 37,787, forward strand.
ACGACTTTCCGCAGCCATTGGGGCCCACGATCAACAAGTGTTGGCCCTGCTTTACTTGGAAAGTCAACGACTTGACCAGTACATCGCCCGGCGGCGAGACAATCGGGACCTTGTCAAAGAGAATATCGGGACCAAGGCGCACGACTGGTGCGGCGCCGTCAAACTGGTCGGCCCGCTGGAGTTGATTGTCGCTGGATTCGCTGGGCCCGGTAGAGCCGGTAATTGCCAAACTCTTTTCGAACTTGCCCTTTGAAATATCGTTCATGACATCCAAAAAGTTCGACACCCGCGCGGTGTAGCCTGCTAGCTGCGAAATCTCCTTGTACGAGGCCATCACGCGGCCAAAAGCGTCGCTGGACGAGAGCAGCAGCCGGCGGTTGGTCACAAATGAGCGGGTACGGTCTCCCATTCCCGAGGAAACCATTTTGCGAGCAGCGCCTTTGAAAAACACCGGAATCGAGCACAGGCAAAGGCCCAGGGCACCCCAGTAGTACTTGATCACAAAGTTTTCCATAAAGTTGTAAAACAGTCGGTGCTTCAGCACGCGCGCGGTATGCTTGACCAGCGCAAAGTATGAGCGGTCCAAAATATCCTTTTCCGGGGCATGACCATCGTACAAAGCCACCTCTTCCGCATACTCGACGAGCCGCGTATGCTTTGCTCTAAAGTCACCCTCAAGCATGGCTTCCTGGGCCACAAACTCGCCAAACGGCGGGGCCGACAACCGCAACATGCGAGCACTCAGCTGAATGGCCAGACCAATGAAGAACACGTTGTCGCCGCCAATTGACGAGCTCAGCTGCCAAGTATACAAGCCCATGTCCAGCATTGGCTTGGCGAGATTCGAGTAGAGATTCGACAGCGAGTTCGAGAACCGCGTGATATCGGCCGTCATAACCTGGTCGGCATTCTGCACCCGGTCATCGAGGTTGTGCAGCGAGTAGTAAACAGGCACATCACTGTCGGGCAAGTATCTGCTCAAAATGTAGTCATTGAGGCGGGTTCTAATGCGTAGAGCAAGTGTCCGCCGCAGGTACTGCAAAATGCTGTTGGTGAAAGCTGCGGGAAACCCCACCAAGAGCCACCAAAGCACACTCAGTGAGAACTGACGGCCCTCGCCCTTGACGAGGTGCGACACCAGCTGGCCGTCAAGCTTGGCAACGTACAGCGACAAGCCTGACCGGATGATAAGAAAGATGGTTTGAGTGAGTAGCAGCCAAAACTCTCGCGACTTGATGCCGCCCGGCATGATCACCTTGAGAAGGCGCAGCAGGTTGCGCAAAAACGCCGCATTGATGGCCACTCGGCGAGGTGAACCGGGGGGGCCGGGTTTGCTCTTGCGCGGGCCGCGGCGATTACCCGACATTCGCAGAAACAAGCTCGCAAAGAAGCCCAAATACAATGCCCGTGTGATGCCTGTGCGGTGCCGCCCGTATAGAGCAGCCCCGTCGGCTATCTTGGACATCACTGCCATGACAAATGCGGGGTGCAGGAGCCTCCTGCCAGTGTGCTTATGAGTTGCGAAGTGGGGTTAACGAGTTGGCTTAGTTTTTGTGAGAAGTTGGTAGATTGAAGTTGCCGATATCTGTTCACAGACTAGCTCGTATTGGATTGATTAGAGTTGTGAGTGAGCGGTAGCCTTGTGGCTCCCATGTATTTCGTGTCGCTTTTGCTGCTCAGACTGAACTCAGTGACTAGACTTCAGAGCAGTGACTAGACTTGAAAATAGTGGGCAGACTGAGCCGAATGAGTTGAATTGACTGGGCTAGCTCGCTGCAGCAGACCTACATAAATACACTAGAGCTTGGGCAGATCAATCTTGTTGATAACAGCCTTGCCGTCAGTCCCTCTACGGACGCCGAGCTCAAGCAGCTTGGCAAACGCATTGGCAAAGTCGCGGTAAAACAGTTCCTTGTCCTTGGCATACTTTTCAACCCATTCACGGAAGCTGGGATCTGCAATCAACGACATGTCAGTGGGCAGCATCATGAGCTCCTTGTCCTCGTCGTAGAACTGCGACACGCCGGCCGGCGACTTACCCATCTTCCACTCCTCGTTCAGGAGCAACTTAAAGTAAGTGTTATTGAACTTGGTGGGGTTAGGCACCCAAGGACCGTCAAATCCAGAGCGGTTGGCGTGCGTGCGGCCGAGGTTATGGGCCCCGGAAAGGGCAACGATCTCTTGGTCGTTGAAGCCCATGCGGTAGAAAATCTGCCGCAAATGGTCCTGTCCCAGCGCACCATCGGGAAGCCGGCCATTTGGCGGCACATTGGCATCGTCCACATAATCGACTCGCCCGGGCTTCCATTCAACCTTGGGGCCACCCATGGCCTCTAAAGATACCACCCCCGCAAGCGTCCACAGGTCTGCGTAGGTGATCCAGGGGAACTTCTGCTTCACGGGTTCCAGGAACTTCCGAGCATACTCAAGTCCGGCATTGGCGCCATCCTCAGCCTCGATTTTGTACCGCATCGTGGCACCGTTTGAACCACCGGTGCCAGTGGCCTTGTCGTAGGTGCCCGATGCGTGCCACGCCAGGCGCACCAGTACGGGGCCGGCAGAGCCGTCATCATAATCGTCTTGAGGCAGAACCTTGCGGATCGCCTCGGCAACAGCCGCGTAATCTCCTTGGCTCATTAGGGGGAAGGGAGTGGGTAAGTGTGAGAAGGAGGGATCGGATTACAAGCGGTGCTTTATGCTGTTTCCGCCAGGGCAAGGGCATGTGTGGGGTGCAGGTGCCAGGCGCCATTTGCCCTTGACGCCCCTCGGCAGATACTCTAAATGGCCTCCAATATCCACCCTGCTCTTGAAAACGAGAAATATTCATTTAGCGGTGCTATTGCAACTACTGGATGCCATTTTAGTGCATATTCCTACTCCATCGGCCATATCTAACTAAGTAACGTAAACTCCTCGGCAAAACCATATCATCGTCACATGCAAGTTTCACGCCCTGGGCATGAAGTAAGCCGCCGGTCGCGTCAGCTCTTTCCCGAGCCGCTAATAGGCTCGCTAATAGGCCCGCTACGAAAGACAAGTTGCCGAGGGCTCGTTAGCAAAAATCAAAGATTGATTCTTAGATATTAATTAAGCAATACATCCGTACGGATTTTTAAGATTCGGATTTTAAACCCGAGGGGGGTGCTAAATTCCAACGCGGAGCTTAGACTCCAAGCAGAAACTCGTGAAATACAGCTCCGGCCGCACTCAGGCGTTTCCGGGGAGAAAACTCCAGTAGCTGTAGGACGAAGTCTGCTGCATCGTGAGGAATCAACTGGTGTAGCGACTTGCTCCCAGGAAGCCCTCTCCGAGTGCCCTTGGGGGACACCAGCGACAGTGGCCGGCACTGCGCATCAAAAAATAGCTTTCCTCGGGAGCACCGAGCCAGTACCGCCGGTTCAGGGGATCCCAAGGTCTCGCACAGCAAGGCAATTTGATCCTTTTCATCTTCACCAGGAAACAGCGGTCTGCCAACCAACAACTCCGGGACAATGCATCCCAGCGACCACATATCGATAGCTGGCGAGTAGGGAATACCCAGCAGAATTTCGGGCGCCCGGTAGAACCGGGACTGGATATAAGTATAAACGCGGCGCGACTCATGGCAGCCCGAGCCAAAGTCAATGATTTTGACTTGGCATTGGTCCACATTGGACACGAGAATATTTTCAGGCTTGAGGTCGCAGTGGATGATACCCTGAGCATCCAGGAACTCGAGGCCCTCGCAAACCTGGCGGGTGATGAACCGGACGGCATCTAGGGGCAGTCCTCGGTACTGGTTGCGTTTAAGCACCTCGTAGAGATTGGGACCCAGCATCTCGGTAACAATACACATGTGCTCGCGGAAAACAAAGTGCTCCACATAGCGCACGAAATGGAACTGGTCGGGCGAGCCTGACTCCACAAGCTTCTTGAGTAGGTTGGCCTCCACCTTAGCTTGCTGTCTCAGTTCCTTGCGGTTGGCGGTAACCTTGACGGCGACCATGCGGCCGGACTTGTGGTCACGGCATTTAAGCACTTTGCCAAACGATCCCACGCCAAGCTCACTCTCGATGCGATAGCGGTAGCCGATATGGTCCTGAACCATATGCTTGTAGTTGCCCTCGCCATCGGCAAATTGCCCCTGTCGCTTTGCAAGCTTGGTGCCCGGCGCGCCCGTGAAGTGAACAGCTCTATATTGCAGCACCTCCGCGCGCTCAAAGTCGCTGAGCTCCTGATCAGCAACAGCCGCATGCCGCGGGTCGATAGGTACCGTGCGCGCAGTGGGCTCGATGTCCACCAAAGGAGTGGGTATCTGCGTTAAAGGCTCCAATGCCGCTTTAACCTCGGCCGGCGGCGCTCGGCCCGCAGGCTCAGGCCACACGGGCAACGCCGGCTCTTCGATAACTGACAGCGACGTTCCGGGTCGTGACAACGACGGAGAGCGGTGATGGCTGCCGTTTGAGTGCATGGACATGCGGGACGAAGATCCTCTCAATGCACTAAAGATTCTTTTGGTGGTGGCCGAAAGACTTCGAGAAGAGGACGGCCGCGACTCGTTAGTCGGCGTACCGGGAAGAGACAGATCCAATGGTAGTCCCGACAGGATTTTGTTGAAGCCATTTTGGCGATTCTTGGTGCGACCTCGCCCGTCCTTTGAGCCAAACGCCGGGGCAGTGACCGGTTCTGGTTGGTGCGCCGGCATCTTTTTGAACGCTTGCTTGCCGCTTGTAGGCTCGCTGCGCGACTCATTAAACTGCTGGTGCTGTGCGGTAGTTGTCTTTGAGAGATTCAAAGGTTTAGGCCGCTTTTTCTGGTCTTTCGCGCCGCCAACGCTGCCAGGTTCCGTTTGCTGAGCCTTAGAGCCGCTCTGGGTGTCAAGCTGGGGGTTCGTTGCCGCGGCAGACCTGTTAGAGTTCTGCGAATTGCGGGAATGGGAGTTGCGCGAGCGCCGCGAGTTCTGGCGCCGCATCCCTGGCCGGTTCGCCGAAAGGTGCCGCGTGTTTGCTTTTGCTCCAGAAGTCCCCGCTTGGTGACCTTCATTAGGCGGGCCTTGCGATCCTTGCGAACTCTGAGTGCTCGTGCTTCCGATGCTTCTATCCGAATGCTTCCGATTCATGGACGGCTTTCTATCAATGGAAGGTTTGCGGTTGCCCGAGGGCTTTCGGCTCATGGAAGGCTTGTGATTCGCGGACGGCTTGCGAGTTTCTGTCGGCCGTTTACCTGATTTCTGGCTCTCAGAGGATTTTTGCGGCATCAAAGATGGCCGTCGCCGCTCAGGAGGCGGCAGCCGCCAAGGAGCATCTCGTCGAGTATCACTCTCGGAGCGTCGGGGCCCAGAGATGGAGACGGTAGGGTTGGCATGGTTGGTCGTGGCTGCATTGGAGATGTTGGAGGTGTTGGAGAGAATGGCCGTGCTGGTCGTCGAATTGGCTTGGGACGATTTTGAGCCGGCATTCACTTGAGAGCCATTTCCTCTCTTTTCGGAACGGGTAGGAATGGTTCCGAAACTTGCGTGGTTAAATCTTTTTCTAGCAGGAGAGACACCAAAGTCAAACGAGTCTTGGCTAGTTTCATGCGAGGATTCGCCGTAATCGTGGGCATGCAGCGACGTAGTCTCTAACTTGCGGCTAACAGCATCAAGAGGCCCGCCGAATTCTGCGCCCACTACGGCGCCCGGTACGGCGCCCGATGCGGTGCCCGTTTCGGCACCCGAAGGCCCGAGAACCAACTGGTGATCGCTTGATTCACTCCCGTCCGGCGCGTTTCGGGCGCGCGCGCGCGGGCGCACGTAGCCAAAGATTGGCCCACTGTGCGGAGAATTTGCGCCGCGGTCCGTGTAGACGGGAATGCCCGAGCGCGGCGAGGTGTGCCGACCCACAGTTTGCGAGCCGTTCGGCGACGGAAAACCCGCGCCATTAGGGATGGGCAGCGCCGAGTGCGAAGGCGAAGGATAGTCGGACTGTTGCATTCACCGGTCCAAATCCACCTGGCGCACGTCGATGCAACGGTCCTCGGTCTAAATCGATCAGACCGGTTGTGTATAGATCACGAAAGGAGGTAATAGGGTATCATGCGGGTCGCGCTATGGTCGACCTAACCCTGTTTCAGGGCCCAGTTTCCGAGCTCCCAAGACTCAGCTGGGTTGGCCCTGGCCCGCCAAGCCAGTTGCCTGCCTTCAACGTCTGGAGTGCTCAAAAGTTACTAAGAACAGACCAGAAGCAGCGAGCGTATATGTCCCAGTTTTTAGCCCATGATTCGCCGCTTTTGGAGGGCCGATCCCGGCTATACCAAATGATTCTTGTTCAAACTATTTATGATCGTCGAGACAAATTCAAGGGCGTCGCAAAGATAATAAACAATCACCCGCTTCTAGTAGAAGTCGAGGATTTGGTAGATGACGAGGAGTGTGAACGCTTCTACAACGTCATGGTGGACTATTACGATGCTCGCTCCGAGGGCTCTGGCCGCAGAAAGGGCGTTTCCAGCACTACCGAATTGCTCGCTCACAAAATCTACAGCGATTATGTGGAGGAACTTTTAGGCTTGATTGAAGGCGATAAGCAAAAGTTCAAAACTCTCTATGGGCAACTAAACACGATGATCCCAAAGTAACTATTTATTATCATCTTCTTCTGTTTTCTATCTGAGATCCCTCGCAATGAGTTGCCAGTACTTAATTAACCACTGCTCGAAGTGATACTCGAAACTGAGTAATGAGAGCCGCGGCACTACTTGAATTCGTCAACGCATCCCCATCGCCTTACCACGCCGTGCAGACGGCCATCAAGTCTTTGGTGGATGCCGGCTATACGGAACTGAGCGAGCGCAAAAAATGGTCGCTTGAGCCTGGTGGCCGGTACTTTGTCACGAGAAACGGCTCGTCGTTGGTAGCATTTGCAGTGGGCGGCAATTGGCAGCCTGGAAACGGCTTGGCCGTAGTCGGTGCCCATACCGACTCCCCGACATTGCGAGTGAAACCCCATAGCTCTAAGCAGTCCAACGGCTACTTGCAAGTGGGTGTGGAAGTGTATGGAGGAGGACAATGGCCGACTTGGTTTGACCGCGACCTAAGCCTGGCTGGTCGAGTCTATGTTCGCAAAAACAACCGGCATGTTCCTGAACTGCTGAAGATTGATCGGCCACTGCTGCGGATCCCAACCTTGGCTGTCCATCTCAATCGCGACCAGGCTACGAAACTGGATATCAACAAGGAGGACCATCTTGTTCCAATTCTCGGACTGGTTCAGTCTGGATTGGGCCTGAACCCCCAAAAAGTCGAGTCGTTAGCAGCTGGCGGCCCGGATATTTCCACCAGACATTCTCCTGAACTGGTGCAACTCATTGCCTCGGAGCTGGAAGTGGAGCCTTCGCAGATCGAGGACTTTGAGCTGGTTCTCTTTGATACCCAGCCGGCAGTTCTGGGAGGGTTGAAATCAGAGTTTGTTTTCTCGCCTCGCCTAGACAACCTTTGCTCTTCTTTTTGTGCGCTACAGGGCCTACTTTCTTCAGACAAGTCCTTGGCAACTGACTCGAGCATCCGCTGTGTGGCTCTATTTGACCATGAAGAAATCGGCTCTCAATCGGCTCAGGGTGCTGCTTCGAACTTTTTGCAGGCTATCATTTCGCGTCTGGCGTCCTCCGGCTCCGACGTGCCTTATGAGGCGCTCGCGAAATCGTTCCTGATTTCGGCCGATATGGCCCACGCAGTTCATCCAAACTATGCCGGTAAACATGAAGCATCCCACCGCCCGTCCATCAATGCTGGCCCGGTCATTAAGGTCAATGCCAACCAGCGCTATGCTACGAACTCGCCGGGTATCGTCCTGGTGCAAAACATCGCCAAGGAAGCCGGGGTGCCGCTGCAGTTTGTGGTGGTCCGCAACGACTCTTCTTGTGGTTCCACCATTGGTCCCATTCTTTCTTCTGAGCTAGGAGTGCGCACCCTGGATATCGGTAATCCTCAACTCTCTATGCACTCAATTCGAGAAACCGGTGGTGCTGCTGATGTTGACCATGCAATTAATCTCTTTGAGGCATTTTTCAACAACTTCACTAATGTGGACGCGGCGATCGATGTCTAGTTTTATGTACTGTAACCTAGTCCAACTGCTTGAAGATCTCTCTCCATTCAAAAGGAACAGGGGCCTTTTTGGTGCCCCCCGCATCGTAGTCAACGGTCACCAGAATTTCGTTTATACGAGACGCTACTTTGCGTGCTTGATGGCTCACAACCACCCCGTGAAGATGAAACCGGTCCTCCTCGACCTTACCGACTCGGTAGACCACAGAGATCGTATCAGGATAACGCATGGGGTACCGCCAAAACAGTTCCACAGACCTCATAATGGGGCCGACTCCCGTACCAGACATAAACTTTTGAGTGCCTAGAAACTGTTGCTCCCACGAATTGAAGCAATTGATTCGGGCAGTCTCAAAGAACCGTAGATATTCGACATTGTTGACATGCCGCATATAATCCATATCTCCCCACGCAACTGGATAATCCCTGAGCCCAAATTGGGGCTGGCTAAATCCCTCCCCAAGAAGCAGCTCCTTCAACCATGGTTCAGGACTATTTGTTGCGATTGTCCTGGCAGTTGAAAAGGTCCTAGCGATGTATCGAAGCATTACAGATATCCCAACCCTGGCCGCACTGCATTGCAGCGCTAGGTGCATTGACCCCAGCTCTCGAAATCTCGGTGCACAGTACATGGACTGATGAATATATACAAGACTTGCTGTATTAGGGAGCGGTTCAGACGAAGAACTATAAGCTTTAGGTGCTTGGAAGCTTTTAGCTGTGGCAACTGTTATGTCCGCGCATACAGCTCGTCCTTCACGCCGAATGAGCTGCGCCCACTAGAGCTATACAAGTATATAGAGATTCATGCTACCAATTTCTTTGGTGTCCCCTGGATTCACTCAATTTCTGTTTTATTCCAGTCGGGCGTACTGGCATTATGGTAATGCCGAATCCGCGATATGCATGATGTAGACGTATAAATCCCCGCGCCTCGGCCCAGTTAAGCTTTCCAACCTACCATGATCAAGTTTACAATTGCTGCCCTGTCGCTACCTTTGCTTCTGTCGCCAGCTGTTGCCGATTCGTGCCATCCTGGTGCCGTTCGTGATTGCCTTGCCCGATTCGAATCCGTGTACGCCTGGTGCGGCGAGGACGAGAATTGCATGTGCGACGCTATTATCACGACCGGTGCTATGTGCTATTCGGATTGCCCTGCTTCAGCGATTGAACAATTTATTGAAACGTATGACAATGGGCGTTGCAAGTCATACAACCGTTATCCCTCTCCGATTCCTGACCTGACCACTTCGCCTGTTGGCATCACCACCTCCAGTGTTCCTGTCACCGTGACCACCAGTTCCGGTACGTCGCATCCTACCAACACCTTGGATATGCGACTTGCAGATCGGGCTCGTTCATGGTTCGGACTAGGTCGCCGCCAAGTGGCTTTGCATGTAGGCAACGAGTACTTTGAGGACGAGAAAATCAGTCCCTTGGAGAGTCGTTTGGAGACCAGCAGCCACTTGCAGTCGAATGCAAGCATTACCTCTGTTCGAGTCTCCTCGCAAACCGGTACTTCGCGGGCCGTCACTTATGGCTCATCTTATGTCTCTACTGGGCCGGCACATGTCTCGCCACAAATAACTGGCAGCACTAGTACGCGCAAGACCCTTTCGCCTGCTGAGCAGGCCGCGTCCATCAGTCGCCAGCGTGAAAAGGAGAACCTGCGCAGCATTCGTGCCTCGCGTGCATCAGAGTCGTCTGCGGCTCTCTTGGCGGCAAGCGCAGCCAAGACTGCACCTGCCCAAGCCACAGCCATGGAGAACAAACTCAAGAGCGGTGAGAAAACTCTATCAATCATTGAGACTTCTGGCGCAAACGATGTCTTCGTCAGTGTGTCGGCGGGATTGGTAGGCGGCGTGGTCCTCGTGTCTTTGAACCTCCCTCTACGTTTACTCGTGGGCGCGGTTGCACTTTCAGGAGCATACTTCTACATTGTTTAAGTTAACATATATTCAATCCTTCCACAACACACTAGGCCTTGAGGGGCTCGCTGCGGTCAAGAGTCTCTTTGATAGCCTCCTCAAGGGTCCATTGCGGCTCGTATCCCAGAGTAGTCTTTGCTTTAGAAATATCATAGTAGCGAGTGGCACAGGCAGTGCGCACTCTGAAGGCAGTGAAGCTGGGCTCCTTTCCAACAAGAGCACAACCCCACTGAGACAAGTATCCGAGAACAACTCCCAGCGACTTGGGAATGACCCACTGACTCTCAGCAAAGTAGCCATCGTGCTTCCAAATTTGCTTGGCCAAGGACCAGAAGTAAATGGGGCTATCATTGGTGATGAAAAAAGCCTCTCCGGCAACATTGGCTGTTCCCTTGAGAAGATGTTGAGCCGCCAAAATATGGCCGTACGCAACATTACCAACATAGGTCACATCGAACAAATTGAGGTTATCTCCCAATTGGATCTTGTGATGGCCTCTAACGGCCATCTGGCGAAGTGAGGGGATCATCTGGCGGTCTCCAGGGCCGAAGATGCCAGCCGGGCGCACGGCCACAGTTTTGAGAGATCCATTAGCCGCAAGCACAAACTCCTCCGCCTTCTGCTTGGTGAGGTTGTACGCATCCATAGCATGCTGAGGGAATGGCCAGTCCTCATTGACACCAAAAAGATCCTCGCCATTGAAAACCACGCCTGCCGACGAAGTGTACACAAGGGCGGGCACTTTCAGATCCTGGCAAGCCTTGACAAGAACTTTTGTACCAACCACATTGACCTTGTGATAGATTTCGGGACCAAGGCCATGAATGGGCGATGCGGAATGTACTACCACCTTTGGCTTGGCCTTCTGCAGCGCTTCCGAAACGTCCTTCTCGTTCGTCAAATCACCAATGTGAACAGTGACATCGTCGCGGTTAAACTTGTAGCCCTTCGAAGAGGGAAGCTCGCGCACATCGAAAACATGGATCTTCGGCTTGGGCTCCAGTTTGGAAAACTCTTCGATCAGGTGCAGGCCCAAAAAGCCCGAGCCTCCTACAAGAAACACAGACTGCATTGTCAACGTGATCACCATCCCACTGTGACTAAGGACCTAACCTCCGCTGGGCGCTTCCGCAGGCTGATCCGCAGGAGGGGGAGAGTTCCACAGCCGATTTCAACTTGTACGATGCATTAATGTTGTCTTGGGCTACTAAGTGGTTGGATTCTAGCGATAGTGCTGTAAGATATCTTGTTCGTTTTTATCATCCTCATGGAACAATCCTTGAAGACCTCCTAAAAATCGAGTTCTCTATTAGCGAGCCCCAAGAAACGATGATACCGAAAGCAATCGGCGTTCTTGACATTGACCTCATGTATTGTATCATGAATGTGAAATCAGAGCTCGTATTTTAGACATGCATCGATTTAGCCCTCCGTCGAAAGGCTGGCTAATCTAAGTTTCTACTATAGTATAAAGGCACTAGGCTCGGTGAGAAATGGAGCTTTTGCATTTTTTCCGCGTGCATAGACACCTGTAAAAGCAACTCGCTCCATTAAACTTGAAACATGCATCGTATATGTATGCATTCTTTTACTAAACAACGCATTAGAATGTATCTGGCTAGCATACTTCATGCATTTCATGCATACCACTACAACGCTGCAAGGTCATAATATCTGTGCGTCCCCTTACCCTGATATTACCAAGTCATATATATAGTGGTCGCGTCAACAGTTATCGGTAGCCCCAATTGTTATTCGGACTGGTTGTCAATCTTGGATGTCAGATACAGAACTGCGAGTGGATATTCTGCGGGCCATTGAGTCCGAACGGATCCTGGATCTTGGCCGCAGCCAGGAGACGATCAATCGCCTGCCTATTGGTCTGGTCGCCAAGCGCGGTCTGGCGGTCATTGGCCTTACATGGACCAATCTACGTCAACAGCCCGATGGTAGCACCTATGTTGATCTCATTTCGATGTCGGGGAAGCCACTTTTCAACACTCTCGGAAGAGGCGATATCATGCTGCTGGCAAGCCAACCTGGCAGCGCGGAAGCCCCGTTTACCAAGGCAGGTCGGCGACGTACGCAGGCCTTCAGGGCAAATGGTGCCGCCAACAAAGTCGGCATGTCGTTGGGTCGTATTGAGATGCTAGAGGAGAAGGCTAGACAGCGCCGGGAAGAGGAGGACAAGATGTACGAAGCTGCTCTAGAAAGTAAAGTGCCTGATCACGAGACGCCGGTGGAAAGCGAGTTGCGCGTTCGTCGATACAATGGTGCCAAGTCCGCGCGTGACTATGTGAAGATGCGAGCCAAGCAGGACCATACGATTGAGCTGATCGGGGACCTCTATGCGTACGATCACGACCCTAACTATCTGTCTAATACTGACACCCCCTTGGAAACTACGCTCTACAAGCAGACCTCCAAGTACATTGAGCCTGCCGCCCGCAAACTAGGCTTTGTTCACAGCAAGAACATCCTGGAAGTCAACCCCACGGTGCGGCACTTTATCGAGGGCGAAATTCTCGACGATCTCCGGTTCAACAAAAGGGCCACGTTGTTGCGTGCCCGCAAGCTCAAGTCCCTGAATTCGGAGCCAGTTCGTAGTGGCCTCAACAACGATGGCAGAATTGTCACCGTAGTCGCCGCCAATCAGTCGGTCATCACCGTCTCTTTGACTGACCCTCACTTGCCGACTGGCCCTTTATGGCTGGTGAGAACTGCTACAGATGTTGTTTACGACCGCATGCGATGGGCTATTGTTAATTCACGCACAAATATGCCGCGGCTCCTTCAGCTTGCGCGTGGCAATGGGAAGAATCCGCGAATCGACAGAGAGCCTATCCAGCCGATGGGCCCCCTGAATGAGTACCAGAAAAATGCGGTAGAGTATGCTCTTGGAAGCGAGGTCTGCTCAATTCATGGGCCTCCTGGAACTGGTAAAACGGCAACGATTGTTGAGATTGTTCGCCAGCTAGTGGTCCGCGGCGAGCGCGTGCTCGTGTGCGGTCCTTCTAACATGTCGGTGGACGGTGTCTTGGAGCGAGTTGCCAAGTTCACTGGAGACATCATGCGAATGGGCAATAAACCCATGGTGAGGCCATCAAACATGGAGTTTTACTTCGACAATCTTGCGGCAAAGACCCGCGACGGCCGGATGCTGCTCCAGTTGATCACAAAGCTGCCGCAGTTGCAAGCCAAGCGAAATGAGGAGGTAAACAATCAGAACAAACAACAGGTCACAGGCCAGATCAAAAAGTTGAAGCGTGAAATCACCCGGTTGCGGTCTCGTATCTTTTGCTCCCTCGTGCTCGAAAAAAAAGTTGTAGGATGCACACTTCATGCTGCCGGAAACGAGGAATTTCAAAGCGCGTTGTCTAAAAACCCCGATACCTTTGACACTATAATCATTGACGAAGTGTCCCAGTCTCTGGCGCCGCAGGCATGGATTCCTCTTGTTACTTGCCGAGGAAGCAAACGTCTGGTCATTGCAGGTGACAACAAGCAGCTGCCACCCACGATTCACAGCACCCGGCCGTTGATTCGCGCGGCATTGCAGCGAACGGTGTTTGATGAGTTAGTCGAGAGCTATGGTAGCGACATCTGCCACCTTATTTCCTTGCAATACCGCATGAACAACACCATCATGGCGTACCCGTCGTTGTCGATGTACAACGACAGTCTGACTGCCGACAAGTCGGTTGCAGGCATCAACCTGGCCAGTCTTGCTGGAGTAGTCAACTGTAAGGTCAGTGAACTGCCGGTAGTGTGGATGGATACAAAAGGCAAGGATTACAAGGAGGATTTTGGATTCAGCCGGTCCATTCTTAATAGAAAGGAGGCTGCGCTGGTCAAGAAGTACGTCGAGATGCTAAGGGAAGCCGGAGTTCCTGCAGGCGCCATTGGTATCATTGCGCCATACACAGCTCAAGTACTGCTTCTCCAGCAGCTGTTGGGCCACGACTATGAGATCTCGACTGTGGATGGCTTCCAGGGACGCGAAAAGCAAGTGATTATTATGAGTCTTGTGCGCAGCAACGCAGCCAAATCCATCGGCTTCCTAGCCGATCCCCGCCGACTGAATGTGGCCATGACCCGTCCCAAGCGACACTTGGCGGTGATTGGTGATTCAAGCATGGCTACCGAGGGACACTTTAAGAACTGGTATGACTGGATGGTCAAGAACATGGCCGTAGATTCAATCAAATTATAGCCTCGTAAAATTATAGACCAAGAAGTATATCGTCAAGTTAAATCTTCTCGCCGCAGCCTGCGGCACATTCATCCATTTCTTTGATCCAGTCGGTCCAGCAACTGGGGTGGCTCCGATGGCCACAAGGAAGAACCACAGCTAGGCCCTTAACAGGCACATTGCAAACACTGCACCCTTCCAATAGTCGTTTGCACTGCATGCAGTACCAGAACCCTACCGTGGCATCGCCATGTGTCAAGAAAGCCGCATTGTTGCTGAGCGGAGCGCGGCAGTAATGGCAAATGAGATCCAATGTGGTCTCCACTTTTCCCATTGTATCGCGCCATACAGATGTGACACTCATGACCTGAGCTGCTGCCACAAAGGACGAAACTGAGCGCATCCGCTCGATGCAGCTGAAGATGACCTCCTCGATTTGCTGGCGATTCACAAACTCAGGAAGGTGTCTGAACAAAAGATAGATTGTCATTGCCGAAAGAAGAAGCCCGTTTTCGATACAATGAATAATGGTAACTTTCAAAATAGGCAAAAGGTCCCACGACTCATTCTTCGAATCTACAAATTCGAGGAACGATCGCCGAAGGGCGGGAATAGGGCTATCAGCTCCATGCGTCCAGGTAGGTCTACGAGCCAAGACAATTCGCTGCGAATGGCCGCGCGGCTTGGACACAGTGTTCCGGGGAAGACTAAATCCCTTGAAGGAATGTGCCTGGCTAAACGAGCCCAGAGTTGGTGCAACTGAACTGGAGCGTCCTTCGTGCGATAGCATATCATCGGTTGTAATGCTCATTGCGCGTCCTGGGATAGATACTGGCCGGGTGCCCGATGGAATGAGGTCCTGCACCGACTCGTCGTTTCCCGACGTCTGATTCTCGTCGATGTCATCGCTACCGACGGAGACGTCGCTATTAAAAGATACCCCTGACGCTTTCCAGTCAGCGCCTGATTGTGCTGCCGCTGTTGCCGCGTCAGAGGAAACAAGTTGGCCATTAGTAGGTACCATCACCGGCCCATCTGCCTCGCCTCCTTCTGCCACCTCGAGCCGAAGCCATTTCCCTGCGAGAGTCTTTTGAGCAGCAGGAACATGCTCAAGAAACTGCTGTTCCAGTTGGTCCACTGCCACTGCAAGCACTTGCCATACTTGAGCCGTTCTGAAGTGCCGGCATATGTGAGCGACATGGGCGTTGTGCCTGCAAGCGTCGCTAAGAGTTTGGCCGACAGATCGTGTGAAAATATAGTGGTCCACCGAGTACTCAAATGTGCCTTTGATAGTAGCTGGGACTGGCAGCGTCAACAGCGGCATGGGCCATGCATTTTCTACAGTCCCACTTCTTGAGCTCTCGTCGAAGTTGGTGAGAGTAGGCGAGATCGCCGGCGCCAGCGCCGGCGCTGGGGATTGTCGTTCAACCGCCGAAGATGAGACCGAGCCTTGCGTGAAGGATGAGGCCACGGATACGCTTGGCTGTCTTCCAGAGGCATTGGACGATCTGTGCACCGGTTTTGGGCGGGATGAAGCCAGCGTCCGCATGAATGAGATAGTCACGTCGTTATGGGGTGACCACGCCGCGAGTGCCGGTGGCCAGTTATCTGAAACCTTGGGTTCGCCCCGGAGATCAGACTGGACAAATTTTTTGTCTTTAGAGCTGCTCCACACCATATACGGTGATACAGGAATCATATCGGAAACCTGGTCAGTGTGGGATCCAAACGAGTATGTGGGCGTCCATGGTCGCCGCAGCGACCAATACGAAACGGCAAAGTCGGTTGCGGATCGGCCACAAGTGACAATTGCTGAGTTGACGACTTGATTCTCACCGGGAACCCAACGCGCGCGGGCAACTGCCGAGGGCGTGGTGATGGTATACTCGGGCGTCCGCGCTTCAGTGGCCATGTTCCAGACTTGGACGAGATGGTCCCGACCACCAGACACCAGATAGTTTGCTGTGGGGTGCCAGTTCAGGCAGAGGCCCTGAATGTGAGCATTGAGGCGCAGATCACAGTTGGTAGGGTTGCGAGTATCCCATCGCTGTACCATGCCCGAGTCATAGATGGCCGCAAAACTAAAGTCGCTTCCCGGTCGAAATTGAACTTCACGAGAGATATCACCGGAACGAGCAAACGTAGACACCGGGCCTCGCCTCATTCCCTGGCGCGCATCCCACATACGGATCGAGCCGTCGTTCATAGCTGCCAGCAGCGGTCCCTGGTGAGAGAACGACAGCGAATTAATGCCTCGGTGAAGGTTGGTGCTTTGGCCTGGTTTGCTGAGAAGCGTTCCGTCGGGTCTCAATTTGTATAGAATGAGCGAGCCGCCCGAATCGGCCATGGCGATATTCATATTCGGGCCCCATTGTACTGCCGACGGGTTATATCTCGGGTGAACCTTTGCCGAATTCGATACTGCTACGCCCGTGGAAGAAACAGCTAGCACATCCAATGATTCTTTGCCCAATATAGCCGCTTGTTTGCGATCTGGAGAGGCCGCCATGGCAATAATCGGACCCTTGGCAGTATAATCAGGCGGTCCCTTGCCAAAAGCGTAATTGTCCAGAATAGGGGGGTTCTCTTCTAAAGGGGATCTAGTCGGCGGTCTACCGGGGTAAAGCGCTTTGGATATCCGCGACAGAGACACCTGCGAAGCGTCAAAAGATAGTAGCCGGCGAGGCTGGGCTCGCCGGTCTTCGTCCATGCTTAGTTGAGTGGGAGCGAGACTCGAGGGTAATCTGTGGCTATAATAATTATATCGTGAATGCTACGGTTAGCTACATTTAGCTAAAAATTAGGTCACCGCGAGTCAATTACTTGTAAGGCAGTTTAAAGTTAGAAGGCGTGTGGGTTATCCTGCGAGAACTAGACTAACTCCACAGCATGGTCTTTGATTGCAGAATAGCGCATCATGTAAACGCTACCATCTTCAAGGGTAACCTCTTCGTCGCCAGCCATGACGGTGCCAAGGCCTGCCTTTTGCACTCTTATTGCCACTGGCCCGTTTAAATCAGGCTCGTCCACCATGGACACTGCCCCCGACGTGTCGGCCAGGTCGCTCAGGTCTTCGGGCATATTGTTGAAGAACGACAGATCGTACAGTCGGGAAAGAAGGTTCTGATGGCGTTCCAGATACACAATTTCCTGAGGAGACAAAGGCAATTCCTCCGGCGATAGCGTGCTCCAATAAATCGCGTATTTGTCCACTTTGGCCAAGCGAGCTCGCAAGTATCCTCTAGCAATAAACTTGAGCCGTTCCAGCTCGGTCTCAACAACAAGCAGCCGCAGCTTAATGTCGGCTTCGGTACCGCCTGCAGGACCCTCACAAAGTGCTAAGGTGCTTTCCTCAATAAATATCACTAGCTCCCGGATCTGATCCATGACAGTGGACAGAAGCTGGCTCTGGTACTGCAACAGCGTCGGCGCCATTCGCTCTGCAACCCACCATTTCTTAAGCTGGATACTCTCACGCTCACTGCGGCCCGTCTCGCGTCGCTGCCCAACGGCATTGATGATCGCGTCAATAGGGTCCGACATTCTGCTACCAGCTCAGAACCGTAAAGCTGACTGATGGACGCGCGGGCAGAGATCGAGGCCAAGCGGGCCCGTCTTGCAGAACTACGGCGCCAAAGACAGCGGGGCACTACCAGCCAGGCTCTCTATGATGAATCTCAAACCGACTCTGTTGTTTCAACCGTAAAAGAAGAACCAGAAATTGCACCTACACCACCCAATGATCAAGCAAAGTCGCGAGAATGGACAACGGCATGCGCGCGTTTGTTCCAAAGCGACGGACCTATTTATTACTCCAAACGAGTTCAGACTACTAAAAAGGAGGAGATTCATCCAGAACAAGCCCCTGTGGTCGAGTCTGAATCCAGATATACTGCCCCTAGCGATCCTGCTTCCAGAGACACTGCTTCTACGGATCCTACTTCCACAGATCCTGCGGATTCTGCATCAACTTCTGACGCTGTGGTCGAGGATTCTTCATACGGCAAAGAAAAAAAAGATGTGCCACTGTTCAGGTTTGCGAGCGAGAACTCGCCGGTCCCGTCGGCCCTGTTTCTGGACAATGCATGGCGTGTTGTCGCGAGAGTGTCGCAAAACAATCTCAGCGTGCTAAAGTCGTCCTTGGAGGCACCCGCTGAAAAGACTGATATCAAGTATGCGTTCAGTCTTGAAGGTCCTGAAAAAATGCTTGACCGATCGGTTGTGGCCATGGACGCTAGTCACGAGCTTGCTGCGGTCGCCTACCGCGCGACCTCAGATAGTGGACCAATGGGCCAGGGCCTGATCTACATTTACAGCTTGGACGCACCTGAGCAGCCTGAATATACGCTGTGCACAAACAGTGACATTCTCAGCGTCAAATTTGCAACCACAAATAGCCATTTTGTCTATGGCAGTGGGTACAATGGGCGCATATTTGTCTGGGATCTGAGAACAGGCAGATTCAATCTCGCTCCCACACTCAAGTCCAATAATTCCTACCACTCGTTCCCGATCACAAGCTTGCAGATCTCGGGGTCCAACCTCCTTTCGGGGAGTTCGGATGGCACTCTGTGTACATGGAGCAGCGACTTTGTGGCAAAACCCAAAGATCACTTGGAGCTCGCGGCCCAGGGATCCTTGAGGACGTTAACCGCGCTGGCAATATACCCCAACGACAGTACCCAGTTTGCTGTCGGCACCCTCGAGGGGACAATTTTTCGGGGCCACTGCGTGGATTCTATCTCCGCGCGCGCAGGTATCGATGGAGTCATTGGCAACCATGCCGCAGCCATCTCATGTCTCGCGTTTCGAAAGAACACCCGCACAATTGAAACTGGTAATTACCTTCTCAGTGGTGGGCTTGATTGGTCTATTCGCCTCTGGTATGTTCCTCTAGAACCAGCCGGCGGGCCCTCGGAACCGCTTCTAGAATTTATGATGAATGATACCGTTTGCGATGTTGCCTGGTGTCCGAACCATGCGTCTGTGTTTGCGAGCGCAGTACAGTCAACGGTGCAGGTCTGGGATCTCAACAAGAGCACCGATATTCCGGTTGCGACATTCACCGCCTCCGATCTGGCCAGTCGGATTTCCTGGGTGGGGTCGCGACTCCTGGTGGGAACAGCTGCAGGAGAAGTGGAAGTAATTGATGTGAGTGAGTCCCTTCTTAAATGCTCCGAACTAGATTGGCATCGGTTCAAGGAATTATTCGCCTAGGCCTGAGTAGGCCTGAGTGCGACACAAAATAATCTGAGGAAATTGAACAAAGTAGCTACGCTTTAATAAAAATAGGGCCATAAGAGGATTCCTGTTCCGTCTTTATAGTACCCGCGGCTGTCATAATAAGAAGCTCTGAGAAAGCCGCCGCTTTTTCCCGTGAACCCCGGGCAATGGTGTTGAACTCGACAGGTCCACGAGCATTGTCAAGTGCCTTGGTCAGTAGTTTGCGTGCTTCGGCAGCATCCGTCTCGGCCGCCTCAGACGCCTGCGAGAAGACCAATGAATCCGACTTCTCAGGCTCCTCAGGATCTAAAACTTCATCGCGCTCAGAGTCAGCCTCAAGCACAGGCTGCTGTTCAGTCTCCAACTCAGGCTCGTCGTCCAGATCCATAGCGATGGAGAAATCATCCTGAGCATCCAGGTGGCCGTCGAAATCAGACTCAACGGCGTCGTCAAAGGTATCATCACCGAGCAACCGCCGACGCTTCATCTCGATAGAGATCGCCTCAGGGTCAAGCAAAGCAGCTACGCTTTTGCTCCACGAGCCCATCACCAGATCTTCGTCCTGCAGTTTGGGGAGATCGCGACGGATGATGTGCGCGGGCGCAGTCTTTGGCAGGGCTAACGTGGTTGGCTGGTCCACGGGGGAAAGCCGCTTTTTGGCAGGCGCGCGGCGTTGTTTGGGTCGTTCCTCTACGGTAGTAGCCGGCTCTGTGTTCGCATCGATAATCTCAACATTCAATTCCTCCGCTTCAGGCGTGAAAACCTCGGGCCCTGGCGAAGAAGAGTAATTGTTGGAGATATCAACCGTCATATCAGCCGCCTCATCATCCATATCACCTAGAGGCTCATTAATTTCATCCTCAATTCCTCCAAGCAGATTTAGATCGCCAAGGGCGCTCTGATCAGCAGCCGACATGGGCACAAGCTCCTCGTCGGCGACTGGGTCCGAGTCGCCACGGACAATGGCGTCAATCGACTGGTCATAATCTATAGTGTCTTCGGCAGGCGGACTTGAAGAATTGATTTCGCCGGAGTCTCTGCTTAGTCCCGCGAGAACTTGGCCGAGGTCAAACTCTTGGGGCATAAGATCGAGAACTTGCGACGGCTGGCTGGCCATCGTAGCAGACGTATTCTTACGTCGCTTGTTGCTCGTATCCTCCTTGGGGCGGCTGAATAGACTCAAAAGACCCTTATCTGTTTCTGTCGAGTCTTGAAGAAGATATTTCGCTCGATGGTTGAGAATCTGAGCAAGACCGTACATTAATTGGCCTTCCATTCTCAATGGTAAAGGGCCGTCCTTGGGCCGCAACATATGGCGAGCGGCATCTTCAATATTCACATCTTGTACATCTGCCCGCTTCAACTTCTTTTCCAAAGTTGACGCTAGCCAGACGGCTGCTAGTCCATTCTCATCAACGATATCCATTTGGGACGTTTAGGACGCGAGTTCGTTGCCTTTACGCGTTAATTAGGGTTAGGCGCTAAATTGCAACGCGCCCGCCCTGTTGTGCTTACCTAATCCTGGAGTGGGTGGGCTTTCGGTTTTCTTTGGCAAGCGAAACTGGGAACCGAGAAGTGAGACGACGGACCGAGCTTGTTCACGTGTCAACCCGTGCCCTAGGAATGCGCCCACCGCTTTCCCCCACTTTTTCGAAGCATCGTCGGTTTTCGTCATGTCTAACAAGACTCTGTTAAAAGGAGATTGGGATTTTCCCGAAAGAGATCTTTTGGTTCGTGCCAGCTGGTTTCAAAAGGTTCACTTTGCAGCGCTCTTGGCCGTCTTGCCTCCAAAAGTAGCCTGGTGGACGCTCCAATACTGCTTGCCCGGCACTGACCGCCCTCACAGCCTCGGTACGCAGCTATTTATCAACAGCTCGCGGCACGTTTCCCATAATAGCCATATCAATCAAATCAGATTGGTGTTGCCGGTGATCCCCTTGCGAAAGTTTCTTGCTAACAAGCTCTGGTCTCGCTTCGCCAAGGGTTTAAACAACTACAATCACATGTTTGAAGTCGATAATGCCAGCGCTCGGTGGATTCATGAGGTTCCTGACCGCAAGCAGGAGGACCCTGTTGTCCTTTTCCTCCATGGCGGAGCATACGTGCTAAAGATGCTGCCCCCTCAGGTGTACTGGCTGGGTCGGTTCTGTCGAAAGCTTTCTGCCCGCAGAGTTTCGGTACTTGCTCTGGACTATGCTGTTGCGCCGGAAGCCGCATTCCCCTCACAACTCGAGGCCGCGCTTGCTACCTACCGCGAGCTGCTCAAGACCTCGTCGAAGGTGATTGTGTTGGGTGACTCGGCTGGCGGGAATCTAACAGCGGCTTTAAATGCCTATCTTAAACATCAGGAGCCAGAGACTCCTCGTCCGTGGGGAAACATTCTTGTTTCACCGTGGGTTGATGTTGACGTTCGTGAAACGGGCTCATTTGTGGAGAATGCAAAGTACGACTATATCACTGACGCGCACATGGCAGAGTTTGCGTTAGCCTTTGCAGGTGATCCCGCAAACCTGAAGAACCCTCTCGTTAACATGGTGGCCGGAGATCGCAGCTATTGGCAGGGAGTCTTTGGCGATAGAACCGTGTGCGTCTACGGCGAGCGTGAAATCTTGCGCGACGGTATCGAGGAATTCGTTCACTTGGCGGGCATCACGGACGTGTTCATGGAGCCCAAGGGCGTACATGATATTTTGTGCACTGACGATGCGACCCCTGGAACCCCGTATATTATTGATACTGTAAACAAATGGTTCCGTCGCGGGGCTTCACTATAGAAATTAAGCAGGTACTCAATAGGCTAAACAACCAACCGTTTCATTTGGCGCTTAAAACATGGCAGTTAGTACTGTTATATATATCCTGGTCCACCTGAAGCGAAGATTTAGCTTTGGCCTAAACTCTGACTCGTCGACATGAAAAGCAGCGTAGTGCCAGGTTACAGCGAGCCCTTTTATTTCTCTTTCTAAAACTCTTGTTCATATCTAAACTTGTCAGAGCGTCCCGCCGCAGTCAGTTCATTTCGCTTGTTGGGGAGAGCCGGCCTTCGAAGACGGCTTTGGAAGGACCATCTTGTAGCTGACGGGTAGCCAAATCCTCAACCGTCGACTTCCGGCAGCCGAGAAAGATGCTATGGCGCATGCAGATGTAACAATCACGTAAAAAATAGCCTTGGATTCAGTTTCCTTGTGAGAATTGCTGCAGAAACCGCTTTCTGAAAATAAGTTTTGCTAGCTCTCCATTAAACCGGAAGTGGCGGCGTCTAGCCTTCAATATCCGCTAGCCGGCCCCCCTCACATGCTCAGTTTACCTAACCTGCGCCTAACCCCAGTGTGTTTATTAATTTATTGAAGCAAAAGCGCTGCCTACCCCGGCCAAATACAATGGGGCTTTCATCGATTGAGGTTCGTGTGAAGCTTGACGAACCCAAGAAACGCTTTACTTCTGGTGATAAAGTCACCGGAAAGGCGTATATGAACTTACGACGCTCGAGATCTATCCAAACAGTGCAAATTGTTCTCCGTTGCACCGTTCATGTAGCGGTGAGACAGGGTGAGGATAATTATATTGTGGAAGACAATCACTTGTATGAGGATAAAATGCAGGTGTTTCCTGCTCCAGAGTTCAAATTGGATGATAACTCTTTATTCACCCTCGCCGCCGGCTCGTACGAGTATCCGTTCTCCTTCAAATTGCCGCCCGGCCATGAACTACCGGAGAGCTTAGATAGCGGTTTTGAAAGTTCCGGAGTCTTTTGGAATGTTGAGATGAAAGCCGTTAAATCTGGTATGCTCAGTGCACCGTCAACGGCAATGGTTCTGTTCCAATACACTCCTTGTATCACTTGGTTGACCAATGCGAGTCAACTGGACCGTGGTTATGTGGATGCCCATCGAATGTTTGATGCTCATGACTCCAATTGCTCTCGCACGCTCTTGGCCCGATTGAGCAGCAAAAACAGATTGCCGGCGGAGGTCAGATGTCGCCTTTCGTTCCCTGAAGGTGGGCTGCAGCAATCACCCGCCCTTGCCGGGCTTGGCTTAGAGATGCAGGCATCAATTGCAGATGTTATTATTTTGGACAGCATCAGATTCACATTGCGATCATGTACCGTGTTATATGTGCGTGACCGCAAACTGGCCCTTGCCTCCCCTTTCAAAAAGATTCCCCTGGCGCATATTCGCCCCGGTATTGTTTTAAAATCAAACAATGATCTTGACCACCTCGTCAATGGCATTCAAATTCAGGACCCTATTCCTGGTTCGATTCACATTGACAGCATTGAACACCGCTACGAGTTAGTGATAGAAATTTCACTGGCTTCCCGATTCCACCCGCGGTACAACAAGAAATTGGAGTTCAAAGTTGAGGTCCCCATTGTGCCATGTCAGACTGTTCCACTCCCCGCATACTCGCGTGAACCGTCTCCAGGCATGATAACGCTCGGGAGCCCACAGTCTCTGAAGCTGGTAACCCCACAGATTCCGGCGACAGTTGTCTGAGCCGTTTTGGGCTTTGCTTGGGTTTTTGGTCTGTTGATATTTTACAAATACTTATTTATAGAATCTTATTTCAGCTTTTATTTAAAACCATCTAAACTAGATATGTCAATCACAGCGAGGGGTTATCCTGGATCAAAGAATAACCAGACGACAGCGCGTCGATAGCTTCGCTGTTAATCCGCTCAATAAGGTCTTTGCAGGTGGGGATATCGTGGATCAGGCCAGCCGTTTGTCCCATCGACCAGATACCATGGTCGATGTCACCAGTCTGATAAACCTCCTTACCTCTGGTGCCAGCCATCAGCGACGCCACCTTTGAGAACTCAAAACCGGGCTTTTCTTGTTCAGCAAGTACAGCGCGGGCGACCTTGTTTGTATAGCAGCGGACTGAATTGTTGAGAGGCTTGAGCAAAACAGATGTATCCGTCTCGTTGGAATCAACAATTGCCTGCTTGACGTTCTGGTGGATAGGCGCCTCTTTGGTACACAGCCAGCGAGTGCCCATGTTGACGCCTTGAGCTCCTAGTACAAATGCGGCAGCGGCGGTCTTTCCATCAGCGAAACCGCCACTTGCAAGCACAGGGATCTTGAGCTCTTGCGCCGCTCTGGCAAGAAGAACAAGCGTAGTCACATCATCCTCGCCAGGATGTCCCGCACACTCGAAGCCATCGATTGTCACTGCAGACACACCAGCTGCCTCGGCCTTGAGAGCATGCCGAATAGCAATACACTTGTGGATCACAATGGCATTCTTAGCCTTCTTCAGCGTGGGCATCACAGGCTTGGGGTTACCTGCAGTCTCAAAAATCCAAATACCCTCGTCTACAGCCACCTCTGCAAAGGCAACATAGTCGGGAGGATTGATGGAAGGAAGCAGGGTGAAATTGACACCAAACACTTTGTTTTGTACCAGCTTCTTGCACTTTTGAATCTCCTGGCGGAGCTCCTCCGGCGACTTGAACGTAAACGCAGTAATAAAGCCAAGGCCGCCAGCATTGGCAACAGCAGACACAAGATCCGCAGTGCCAACGTTCATCAGCCCACCTTGGACAAAAGGGTATTTGATGCCAGTTGTGCGAGTAAGCCAGGTGTTGAGTGTTCTAACCATGATGTCCCTAAATTGTCCATCATTAGCCCTCTATTTATATTTTTTGGTGACAACCGGTAAGGGTTAGGACCGCGTCCAAAATGCGGGGGTAGGTGGCCGAGAGCCGAGAGCAGCCTTCAACAACTCTATGCTTGGCATGCCTTGGTCTGCTCTAGCCGCAGGTCTTCTTCTGGCATGTTCAATTGTGATACATGGGGTAATTATTCTATGAAAGTCTCCATACAAATGTAGTTCACCTTATGCACTGTGGTTGCCTATATCACATGACAGGATGCACGTCCGAGGGCTCGGAGAGTAAATGGCCGCCAGCGCAGACAAAGTGAGCACAACATGTACGGCCATCCAATTAGCTATAATAGTGCTATTTCTGTCCTCGCTGCGAGGTTAGCTCGAAGTAGCTTGTTCAAACGCTTCTGTTTTGTTCTTTACCATACAGTCAAGACACATGCACAGCTGTGCCTCCACGGGAGATTTGCCGCGGCGGTCCAACGCAACTACTGTTTAACAATGTTAGCCAACAGAAATACCATGCGCACAGCAGAAGAATGACGATATTCCCGGTCACGTTTTGCAGCTCTTATTTTTTGCAGGGCATCCGCGCTGAGAATAGTAGCGAGCGCAGCGCGGATACTGAAAGTTGTCCAACACACCCAGAGCTTTAAGGAAGCGGATTATTTTGAAAAATACTGGCATATAAAGATGGAGCCATTTACCGAAAAGCCTGTTTCCGGTTCTTCTCGTTCGAGGAGTAAAGGAAGCCATAAAGGGCCGCTTTCCTTGTTCTCAAAGTCCTTCGCGATTGAGAAATAAATAGTTATATGTACCGCTGCACTAA
The DNA here is from genome assembly GCA_030563925.1 of Wickerhamiella sergipiensis. NCBI lineage: Eukaryota > Fungi > Ascomycota > Dipodascomycetes > Dipodascales > Trichomonascaceae > Wickerhamiella > Wickerhamiella sergipiensis. The sequence continues at coordinate 63,634 of JAJMKN010000017.1, forward strand.
TATCGGCACCCAAACTCTGGTGAACACCGGAAAATCACTGCTTCCCGCTTATAATTGTGGTAGTCACAGTTGTTTTGGCGTGGAAGTACCGCTGCGTTCGATGCCAGCGATCGACTCACTGAGAATCTAAGCACAAAATCCAAAAATGTCTGACTGGACGCACGGCCATGCCTCGTTAATTGAGTTTGCTGGTGCGTGGAGCAACACAAGCGAGCAAGTACGCAGGCCACCCTAGAACACCGGTCGCATATGCCGGGCGCGCTGGGCCCGCCGCTGCATCTCCAATGAATGCGCCATGGCCACCTTGGTCACCTCGCGCGGGTCGGGAATTACCACCGTTGCGGGCGGCGGCACGTCAAAGGCGCCCATATTGGGCCGCTCAAAGACAATTGACGATACTGGCCGCTGGTAGCGGATCTGGTCTTCCTCGTCGCTCGAGTCGCGACTCATCGAGTCTTCCTGTGCCCGCACTGCCGCCTTATACTCGAGTTTAAGTACGCGCTTATTGACGTTCTGTCGTCGCTGCCAGTAGCCTTCCCACAGCTCGTTGCGTTGCTTCCTCTTGTGGGTCAAAAACGACGAGAACTGGGCCGCGGATCGACGTGCCGTCAGCTCGTCCTTGACGGCCACCGTCGCTTTGCCCTGCTCCTCGGCAAAGTTGATCTTGCCTTTGATGCCGCCGCCGGGGAAGTACGGCATCGAGCTGTGCATGGCAAAATTCTTGTGGACCGGCTGGGGAGGAATCACCGGCGGCGTCACCGACTGGATAGCCGCAATGGCCGCCGAAGCAGGCGTCACCCGTACAGGTGCACCTTGCTTGGGAACTGTATCGTGCGGGCGCATCGGCCTAGCTGTGCCAGGCAGCGGACCCTTGCTGCCGTCGACCTGACTAGGTCCTGCCATTCTGGCCGCGCCGCTGAATTCTCCGCCCATGGGATTGTGTGTCAAATTCGGAGGCATTCCATTCGGCATCCCATTTGGAAGACTATTGGGCATGTTTGGAATGTTTGGAATGTTTGGACCGTTTGTTCCATTGGGTACATTGGGCATGTTCGGTCCATTTTCCCAACCGGGGAGGTCTGATTGGAAGCCTACTCGCTGGGCATTCTGTGCCATCGCAAGCCGATGAGCCATTTCCTGCTGCGCACGGGATTGCATTTGCGCAGGCATTTGGGACTGCGACGGAGGATGCGGCCGCCCCTGAGCCTGGGCTTGAGCCTGTGCCTGAGCTTGGGCCTGCGCGTGGGCCCGCACCCGAGACTGGAAATGAGCTTGTGCTTGCGCTTGCGCACGCGCCTGGGCTTGTGCTCGGGCCTGTGCCTGTGCCTGCGCTTGTGCCTGAGCTTGTGCCATTCTCGCCTGTGCGTTACGAGCCTGGATATTCGCTTCGTACCCGTCCTGCATAGTCAGCGCTAGGCAGTGTGGGCGCGTGAGCCTCTCCAGCCGGGGACATGCCCCTTCCGCTTGCCCTAACCCTCGTCCATCTATGCCGCCAATCTGCATCATAATGCTACTTACCTTGTTCCTTAATCCTTCAATAAGCTACCGCCTGCTATCTCGGTCTTTACATACAAAGAATAGTAATAATAATAATAATAATAAGTGTTACCGTAGACTGACATGTGAAATACAGCCGAAAGTATAAGTGACAGCGCAGCCATAGCACATGCGTTAAACATAACCATAGGCGGCAGTTATTGGCCGTTGGAGTTTTCTCTCGGCCTCTTCCGCAAGCATCGCCTTTGACTTCACGAAAAACTTGCGTGGCGGCTCGAACTCGTCGTCATTGACCACTTTTAGGGGAGAACCCGGGGTGTAGCCATCAAGAATAAATCTGGTGACCTCCTGCTCTTCGCTCAGCATACTTGACGTTTCGTCAGTCTCGCTGTCTTGGGTGAGAGACGGCCAGCTTTGCCGAGATAACCGGTTATCGAGCTCGGGAGACGAAGACCCGTGAATAGAGCACTTGCGAGTGTATACCCGCACTGGCAGCGCAGAGGCGTCTCCAGTTGGAAGGGCGAATGTGTCCTTGAAGTTGTCGTCATCGCTTTGCAGTTTGGTCGGCGTGCGCACAAGCTTGCCGCTGAGAATTCGGTGTGGTGGTACCCGCGGAGGCACTCCTGCATTCACGAGGTCAGCTGTATCTGATCGGTCGGGACTCCGTGATCTTGCACTCATGCTGGACCAGCTGCGAATCGACTGGGCAGAAATGGAGTGTTGCGTTCGGTGCGAGTTGCGAGACCGAGATGCCGGTGCAAATTCAAACTCGTCATTGGCAAACAGCCCGCGATGTGACAAGCTCGGCGACGTGTGAACTACTTTGACAATTCGAGAAGGGTTGGCAGTTTCAAACCGGCTTTCACTGGAAATGCTGAGGACAGGGCTGTGCTCAGGGTCGCTGTCTTCTCCAGGATGCAATAGAGGAATGTTGTTCATGTCCAGCTTTGGTGCTGTATATTCAGGGGAGACCGCCTTTGATTTTCGTGTGCTAGCAGGATTTTCAGGTGTCCAGTAGGCGGTCCTCTGCAGGGTGGTCGGCTGTTTCACTTCGGTGACGCTCTCCGCAGAGACTGGTGGGTAGGTCGCTGGCCTTGCTCGGGGCGCCATCTGGCATGGACTAAGGCGGAACTCGGCTGCCATAGATGCATCAGATAGTGCTGGATCTTGTGGCATCGAACTTGAGTTTCCCATGGATGATAGGGCTGTGATTGAAAGGATCAAGAGATATCCCTCGCGGTGGCAGGCGAGGGGGCTGGATGCATATGCAGTATTATCAGATATGCAGGAGGGTGAAACAAGCACAAGCTCACAACAAATATACATTCACAACTATGTAAAATGGTAATTTGGTACTTAAAGTTCTCATGGATGAATTAGATTGCCCTTCCTATTCCGTCAGGTTGGCTTGCTTTAGCATCAGGGTAGAAATCACATGCCAGCCTCCTACTGGTAAACCCTAACCCTTGCATGACCGCTTCTAATGATACTTGGAAATATTATTTCGTCGATAGATATATTCTCGCGCATTTTATTACGCGCCCTATTTCATCGTTGTCTAATCTGGTCTATTCTTTCCGCAGAAATGTGCGCGGACCCCTGGAAACGTAGACAGCAATGATCGCGCGGGTGATCTTGTCGCGGGTCATCATAGTTATTCCCTGGTTGAAGAACCCTTTAAGGATTTGGCCACTTGCGCCATCGTATAGAGCCGAAAATCCGTGCTGCTTATATGTGCGATACAAAGCAGTATAGAACGGTAGGTTCTTATCATCTGTATCGACCTGCGATCGGGTTTTGGCCATTATCACCGGGTAAGTCAAGATGGACGCCAAGGACTTTGCAATGGCCGCCAAAAGGAATGTTTCGAAAAGCGTAGGGTGATTGCGGCGGCTCCTTGGTACGAAGCGAGCGTTGAGCCATTGGAAAAAGTAATGAGTTAGAGCGGGGTTGAAACTGAGCAACAGCGTTGGTTTAAAGCCGGCCCAGAACCCCTGCAGCCCGTCGGTAGCATAAATCTGCTTGATGCATGCCATCGTCGTGAGTTTTCGATGAGTGGAGAGCGATGCCGTTTGCTGGCGGGTCACCACGTTGTTAATTGGCGACGTGAAGAACTTGCAGAAAATGCCCGCCAGCGAGCCGACCGCGAGCTCCTCCCCCGCACCCAGGGTACGGGGGGTTCTGCCGGTGCGTCGGCGCAGTTGGCGGATGCGACGGGTCCGCATGAAGTCATAGGCGTAGAAATAGAGAAACGCTTGCAGCATGGTTGCAGCGGAATCGCCGACGACGCCATCATAGAATACGGCCAAGCCTTCTTTGCGGTAGATCTTCTTAAATGCGTCCAGAATAGAGCTATAGTGCTCGTCGACGTGCATGTCGTTTTGGACCTGCAAGCGGGTAGTGACTAGGTCGAGGGGGAAACTGGTAGCATTTGCAATTGTTCCCCCTAGGCCTCCACTGAAAGCAGTCAACAGCGGCGGGATTCCAGTCATGCCAATGGTGGTGTCAGGTCGGTGCGGTCAGGTTGGAGGTCAGGGTAGAATATTCACGTGGTTGCTTGGCAATATGGCAATGAAATGGAGAAAAAAGCGCCGAAAGGATAGGTTTGAAAAACAGTCGTTGACTTCTCTCTGTACTCTGATTCGACCGATGGAATTGTGGACTTGATCCTCATTCATAACACTTAATGCTCAACTTTGACGCCGCGATATTATAGACTCAAAAAGATGAATACAGGCTCGAAACTCTAGACCGAGCTCAATAGTATAAATCCAATAGTCAAGACGGGCTCGAAACATGCTCACTACTCTACAGCCGCATGCCCAACTCAGCTACAGGTGCCATAATCGTATAAAATCCCAGGCGGGTAAGCATTCTGTTGTTACATCATTGCGCCATGGAAGCCGCCAACTCGAGCTCGGCGGCGATCTTAATGAAACAGTTCCGGGAATTGACGGACCCTCGGCGGGGCATTCCTTCGTTCCATATTTCGCTTATTGACGACGATATTTATCATTGGAGCGTGGGTGTGATGATTCTCAGCAAGGATTCGCCATACCATGGCGGGTACTTTCGGGCCCAGCTCGATTTCCCGCACGACTATCCGTTTTCTCCTCCCAAGTTCAGGTTCACGCCGGCTATCTACCACCCGAACGTTTACCGCGATGGCAACATTTGCATCTCCATTCTGCATCGTTCGGGGGATGTCGCCAGCGGCGAGCCGGATGGCGAGACCTGGTCGCCGGCCCAGAGTGTTGAAAGCGTACTGATTTCGATCGTGTCGCTGTTGTCCGACCCAAACATCAACTCGCCTGCGAACGTTGATGCCGCTGTGGCTTGGCGCAAGGACCGCGAGGCCTATAATCGGCAGTGCGCCAAAGACGTTGCCACTTCTCGCAAAAACATCCCTGCCGACTTCAAGATGCCGTCCGAGGCCGATGCCTACGTCGCACCGCACCTCGAAAGCAAAGATGAGGGCGTTGACGACGACTTTTGGTACGAATCAGAGGTCAGCGACGACGACGACTACGTCTCGGAAGACGACGAGTGAACAGCGATTATTTAAAGTAGATTATCCTAAATCTATAGTGCTTCTGCATCCGCCTTGCTTGCATCCTGTCTTGCTTTGACCAGCTGCTCAAAGCCTCCGTATGATAAACTGTTTCAAAGGCTCAAAGCTAACTGAGCTGGCTGGGGCCCTGACTCTTACTGCAGCCAAAACCGATAGCCTGATGTGACTCATCATGCTTCCTGTTCTACTTGAAATAAATCCGGCAGATCTTTCAAAAGGCTCTTTGACCGGTGCAGCGCTCGTGAACCTTGATAAAACCGCGGTTGATGAACTTGTTGAGGTCATCAAGCAGGCCCCGCTTGCGGTTTATGTCCAGGCAACTAGTCTGAGCGTTGACGACGCTGTGCGTCTGTTTAATGCCGGTGCCCACTGTGTTGTGGTTCCCGATTCCAAAGACCTTTTGGAAGCGGGTATTACTGCCGATCGCATTGTTGTTGCTACTACTGCCAGCAGCGCTCTGAATCTAGTTGGTCAGGGCGAGTATGCCGGTGTGTTGGTTTCCTCTAGCGAAACCGAAGATGCCATTACCAACCTGGTCGCCAAGGCCGGCGAGGCCACTTCGAAAGGCTCTGTGCTTGTGGATGTGTTTATTTCCGATGCTGAGAAGTTGAAAAAATCCATTCGCGGCGCCATTCCGGTCATTGCGAAGTCTTTGACTACCACTGATCCGGAAAAGAATTCGGACAAGATTTCGCTCGCTGCCCTCATTTCGGATCAGGCCGTTTCTGATCGTGCTGACGGCCTTTTCCTAACAGTCGTTGTGAACGAGAACGACCGCGCTCTTGGCACCTGTTTTTCCTCGGTCGAATCCGTGAAGGAGGCCGTTCGAACTGGCACTGGTGTCTACCAGAGCCGCCGTCGCGGCCTCTGGTACAAAGGTGCTAGCTCTGGAGCCACTCAAAAACTGTGCACAATCTCTTTGGACTGTGACGGCGATGCGTTTTTGTTCAAGGTCCGCCAGACCGGTGCTGGCTTCTGCCACAACAACACTCTTAGCTGTTTTGGTGCTTCTCGCGGACTTGAAAAGCTCGAGAGCACTGTACAGCAGCGTCTCGCCAACGCCCCGGCTGGCTCCTACACTCATAGGCTCTTCACCGAGGAGAATCTCTTGCCAGCGAAGATCATGGAGGAAGCGAGTGAGCTTGCAGAGGCCAAGACGCCTAGCGAGGTGGCTTTTGAGGCTGCAGACCTGCTCTACTTTGCAACAGTCAAGCTGGCGCAAGCCGGTATTACTTGGCGCGACGTCGAGAACAACCTGGACGCCAAGAGTCGCAAGGTGACTCGCCGCAAGGGTGACGCCAAGCCTTGGGCGGCAGCTGCGGCCGCAAAGGCCTCGACAGAGCCCAAGGATGCTCCGGTTGAGAGTCCCAAGGCCCCCGCTGAAACCGAGAAGGTGAAGATGAACGTCATCCAAGGTTCCGACAAGGCTGCTGTTGCTGCCGCGTTGCGCCGCCCTGCCCAGTCGTCGAATGCATTTGACCTCGCCAAGCCAATTGTGGAGGATGTACGCAAGCGTGGCGATGCGGCCCTTCTGAGCCTTACTGAAAAGTTCGACAAGGTCAAGCTCGATGCGCCTATTCTTAAAGCACCGTTCCCTAAGGAAATGATGAATGTGAGCAAAGAGCTCAAGGATGCTATCGACTTGGCCTGTAACAACGTCGAGAAGTTCCACGCTGCGCAGCTCAGTCGGCCCATGAGTGTCGAGACTAGCCCTGGCGTTGTTTGCTCGCGTTTTGCCCGCCCTATCGCTCGCGTGGGTCTGTATGTTCCTGGCGGCTCTGCTGTGCTCCCTTCCACTGCCATCATGCTGGGTGTACCTGCCAAGGTGGCCGGCTGTAGGGAAATTGTGTTTGCGTCCCCTCCTGCTCGTGATGGCTCGTTGACGCCGGAGGTGGTGTACGTCGCTCACAAGGTCGGTGCGTCGCAGATCGTTTTAGCTGGCGGTGCCCAGGCAGTTGCTGCTATGGCCTACGGTACCGACTCAGTCACAAAGTGTGACAAGATTCTTGGACCCGGTAATCAGTTTGTGACGGCCGCCAAGATGATTGTACAGACGGACCTTGAGGCCCAGGTAAGCATCGATATGCCGGCTGGGCCCTCGGAGGTTCTTGTTGTGGCCGACAAGGCTGCCAGCAAGCCATTTGTCGTTTCCGACTTGCTGTCGCAAGCAGAGCATGGACCGGACTCGCAGGTTATTCTTATCGCGATCGATTGGACGCCCAAGGATATTGAAGAGCTGCAAGCCGAGCTCGAGCGCCAAGCGCGGGCGCTACCTCGCTTTGAAATCATCAAGAAATCCATTGCCCACTCGTCGATTCTGTTGGTACCTTCACGCGACGAGGCTCTTACACTCTCTAACCAGTACGCGCCCGAGCATCTTATTCTGCAAGTTGAGGATGCGAGCTCGCTGCTCCCACAGGTCGAGAATGCTGGCTCTGTGTTTGTTGGTGCTCTTTCACCGGAGTCTTGCGGCGATTACACTTCTGGTACCAACCATACCCTCCCTACTTACGGCTACGCCAATCAGTACTCGGGTGTTAACACTTCAACCTTCCAGAAGCATATCACCGCCCAGGAACTCACCCCTGAAGGCATTGCCTCCATTGGCCCTGCTACGTATGCGCTTGCGACCCGTGAGGGTCTCGATGGCCATGCCAACGCTATCAAGATTCGCATGGATGCCTTCAGCGCATAATCCTTAGTATAAAAGCACTCTCTTGATCCTCTTGAGCTTTGTAGTTATTCAAACTGCTGGTAGTAACTATTTACCAAGTGCTTTGTAAAACACGCTCATGTCGCAGTTGCCGAGCCCAGCATCTGCCAGCTGCTGGTAAACTGTAGGAGCGTGCTTTCCAAACGGCAGCTCGAGCTTGCTTTCCTTGGACGCTTCGACAGCCAACCCCAGATCTTTTTTGCAGAGGTTAACAGTGAAGCCAGGCTGGTAGTCCCGCGAGCTTGGGGCATTTTCATCCACCCCAGGAACCGGGTTGTTGACTGTGGTCGACCATGATTGACCCGACGACGCATTAACGATATCGGAAAAAACTTTCATGTTGAGACCCTGGCTCAACGCAATTCGAAAGCCTTCGCTAGTGGAAAGGTTGTTGAGGGCGAGAATGTAGTTATTAGCCAGCTTTGCCGCCAGCCCGGCCGACTGCTGGCCGCAGGGGAACAGTCTCTTTCCCATCAGTGAGAGCACAGACGTCAGTTGTTCGTCCACTGTGGGTGCACCAATCATGAATGTTAGTGTGCCCTTTTCTGCCCCTGAAGTGCCGCCCGACACAGGCGCGTCAACAAATCGATGGCCGGCTGAGCTGATCTTTTCTGCTACGAATCGAGAAGTTGCCAGGTCCACGGTGGAGCTATCAATGAAGCATTTTTCATTGCTAGGCTTTGTGTTGAGTATCTCTTGGTACACCTTGGAGACGTGTGCGCCTTCCGGTAACATGGTAACGATGATGTCGGCCTGATCTACAACGTGCTTGATCGATTCACATGGATTCGCACCATTAATGGACGCCGCCCGCCCAGGGATGATATCGAATGCAAATAAACTGTCGATAGGACGCTTTTTTGTCCCAATATTGTTGGCCATTCGTAGGCCCATTGCACCGAGACCAATGAATCCAAATCTCATGTGGGGTAGAGGTTAGGGACCCTCCTCGGTGGTCGATTGTACTTGCATTCGCTCTGAATACCCTACGTTCGGACAAATTCGTTTGCACAGGTTCGTTCGCCTAAATCCGGTCCGACAGTATGAACTCGCACAGAGTAATTTAACTGACTTGCTAAGTTACGTTTACTCGAACTTAACACTCCACAGCTCTACGAACAACTCTCCGTCTCACTAAGTCGCTGAGTCGAACCTGTTTTAACAACTCAATTGACTCAAGTAATTTACTTTCAAACAGAGAACATCTCTGCCAGTGCCAAATTTAACCATTGTCACCGGTGCAATTGGAGCAATGGCTATGCTAATCTAGCGGGGTAGCTATAGAACTATTTACTCAGCCCACACCAGTTAGTAAGTACCCCCATGCGGAAAGTGTTTCATCGCCGGCACAAGAGCTCCGGCGACGGTGGCAGCAGCAAGCCCGCGAGCATCACCAGCTCGACTTCGGAGTTGTCCGATTCGACCTCGGGGAGCTTGCAGACTGCGGCCGGTCCGTTCAGTGTAGGCGTTTCAACCGATTGCAACCAACGGTACCGCAAGACCATGGAAGACGCGCACAGCTTTATCCTAAACTATTGCAACTCGCCTGAGTCGGGCTACTTTGGAGTCTTCGATGGCCATGCCGGCCACCTGTGCTCGCAGATCTGTGCCAGCAAGCTAGGGGGGATGATTGCCAGCGAGATAGAAAAGAAGGAGCCTGTGCCGCAGGCACTACACAATGCGTTTATCAACATGGATGAACATCTCGAATCTCAGAATATCAAAAATGCCGGATCCACCGTTGCGGTGGCCGTGGTGCGAGTTGAGCCTGGGGATGAGGGGCGCAAAGGTGAGGCCAGGCGACTATATGTTGCTAACGTGGGCGACAGCCGGGTTGTGCTCAGCCGGGCTGGCAAGGCTCTGCGTATGTCTTACGATCACCGTGCTAGCGATGCGAATGAGTGCCGGCGGATCCACAATGCAGGCGGGATCGTTATGAATTCGCGCGTGAATGGTGTGCTGGCAGTAACCCGATCCCTGGGCGATCTATACATGAAGGATTATGTTCTCGGGGACCCCTACACCACTGAAACCGTCTTAGGAAAGGACGATGAGTTCATCATTTTGGCTTGTGATGGTTTGTGGGATGTGATGAGCGACCAAGAAGCGGTAGAGCTGGTGCACCAGATTAAGGACCCTCAAAAGGCCGCCAAGGCATTGGTTTCAGATGCCCTGGACAAGTTCAGCACCGACAATCTCACGGTGATGGTGATTAGACTTGACTGCCAGGCTCCGCCCGCCGAGGTTGCTGAAGCTGGTCTTTAGCGGCCCATCTAGCGGCCCCGACCACCGGCCTCGAGACAAGTGGTCTTGTCCCCATAGATCCTACTAATTCAGTGAACAGATAACGACTAAGATGTATTCATGTAAAGTAAAATCACTGGCATGTTCTCTGTCCTTTCTGGCTCTCTTTGATCAAATTAACCCTCTTTCGATTGAGGGACGGTTGTTGTTAAGCCGGCCGCCATCTTAAATCTGCATGTGGGAGCTAATTTGGATACGTGGGAAGGCCAAAAGGCTTCTTTATGTTCATGGTGAAAAAATACAGACACTAAAAAACAAAACTGCAAGCAGATATTAAGGTAGTAGTAACGGGAAAACTTCGTTCGTGGATGCTAGAAAATAGGACTCAAGGCCAATGATGGCTGGCGCGACAGTGGGAACGAGAGGGGAGGGCAGGAGTTGCAATGGCAGCAGATGCGCGGTAGAAGTCAGGAGTAATACATAGGCGAAAGAGACGAGATTGAACCTATTTGGGTTTCATGGAGCGGCGAATCTCCAGCTCCATGTCGTCTAGTTGTTGCTGGTAATCACGAATGTGGCTGTTGAGTTGGCTAACATCGACAGCCGCGTTTGGCACAAGCCGTCCTGGCTCGGAGCCCACGCGCATAAGGATATCCCCGCTTGCCTCGAGAATGGACTGAAATTAGTACTGTTGCAATACTCTAGGGAATACTTACATTGACCGTCTTCTTGAGTTGGTCGGACATCCAGTGGTAGGAACAATGGACCTAACCCCATCATGGGAGTATTAGTTTTGTCATCCGCACCCTCAACCAATCACCACAATGTTCCGAACTGTTTCGCGGTCGCTGCGCACTGTCCCCCGCCTTGCTCGCGGCTACGCCGAGAAAAGCGCCTCGGACAAGCTGAAGCTGTCGTTTGTGCTGCCCAACCAGACCATTTTCCAGAACACCGACGTCACCCAGGTCAACCTGCCCACCACCGCCGGTGTCATTGGTGTGCTTGCCAACCACGTTCCTGCCATCGAGGAGCTGATTCCGGGCGTTGTGGACGTCATCGAAGGCTCTGACCAGAAGCAGTACTTTGTGGCCGGTGGCTTTGCCACCGTCTCGCCCGATTCTCACCTGAACGTCAATGCCACTGCCGCTTACCCCGTCGACGACTTCAGCGCTTCCGAGGTCAAGAACCTGCTTGCACAGGCCCAAAAGAATGTTACCTCGTCGGACGAGTCTACTGCCACTCAGGCTAAGATCGAGGTCGAGGTTCTTGAGGCTCTGGCTGCTGTTGCCAAATAGGCCCAGATATTAGCTTGAGTATAGAATAGTTTGAGACTCATATTGCTCATGATACACTCTTCATACTGCTCATGGTAGTGGTTGGAATCTGACCATTAAGATTATATAGTTTCATGGAGGATCTCGCCAGTTACTATGTCGGGTGCGCCTCCATTCTTCTCCCAGGTTCCTTGGGCTCGAGGATCTTTATGATCGAAGTACTCCATGATCGAGGATCTTCTGGATTCAAAGATTCCTATGGTTCGAGGATGTCCTGAGGTTCAGGACGTCATGAGAACTGAAAGGGGTCAGGCGACCGATTGCTCTTTTTTCGCGCCCAATATTTGACACCTGCATACACAAGTCCACCAAAAAGTACCAGCTTTACCAAAAACCAGGTCCAGCCTCCCTTCTTCTCGGGAACAAACTCACTGGCATATTCCCCACCCAACTTTTCGCTGTGGGCAGAACGGTAGGTTTGAGGGTCTAGCCGAGACACCTTGATACCATAGATGTCATGCTGCTCCGAGAGCTGGCCAGTGTTGGCAGAAACGGCGATCTTGCTAGCACCGCCTAGGTTCAGTGGCTTTGAGAAGCACGTCTCCCAGCGACCCCTGTAGTTGATCTCCACAACAAACTCCGAGTTTTCGTGGTAAGTCACTCGCAGTTGCGAGTTCGAGGTAGGGTGGTGGAGTCCACGTGCACTGAAGCCCGCCAATTCATTGGACTTGCCATCGTTCGCAGCATCATAGATCTGATGGCCATCGTTTTGCATCACCATGATATATGGGAAAGCCTTTCCAGGCCGATGATTCCGATATGTGTCGATGATCAGCGCAGTGCCGACAAACTTGTCCTGCAAGCCGAACATTGATCCTTCCGAAACCGACTGCGATTCGGGAAAGAACCAAAGTACCATCCCATCACCGTACATGCTCTTACCCTTGCCGTCGATTTTGAACTCCATTGAGAGCTGGAAGTCCTTGGGAAGCGAATTCTGTCTCGAGACAATCCACCCACGCTGGTCCGGTAAGTCTGAAGTCAGACGGACATAGTTTTTGGCGAGAATAGCTGAGCCTCCATACTCGTAGTTATGGTTTTCAAAGTCATGTGATACAAATGGCTTGCTCAATTCTAAGCTTTCTACGAGGTCGCCCCAGTTCCTGGCGGCCAATACCGCCGATATCCACCACACCAGTAGTGTCCACATTTGTCAGGTCTCTTGCTGAATCAGGGCGTGCGAACTCTGATGCAATTGCACTTGACTTTCAAGATGAGCGTTACTTTATGGGCACGTATTATATCATTTTCTTTAATCTATTCGTGCCGTATTTGTCTCCGTTGATTTCATGTATGCGTGCCTGCCTGCCGCCTGCATAGGGCGGTTTTTTTTTCCCAACAGACTTCCCCTATCTGTAGGTGCGGCCCAGCTGGCTTCGGTCATTGCCATGCGCTTTGGGACCAAGTTCCCATCAAATTGAGCTCGTAACTATCAATTGAATATATTATACTCTCAATCTGGTCATGTGGGTTCCAGTATTTCGTCTGAACTACATCTCTATCCGCTCACAATCGGTGCGGCTCCTGTGCATGACTCGGTTACCCTCCGCCCCCGCAGATTATGCATAACCCGGTTCCCATTCACTAGTAAAAAAGGGTTAGGTCCACCCGGTCTGCAGACTCGGTTACAATTGTGCATACCTCGACACGGTTACAGACTCGGTTACTTTTGAGTATATAAATAACGAAGAGCAACTAAATTGCTCAGCCATGTACGTCCAAACCCCATTGATCCCATCGCGGAAATTTGATCGCCCAGTGCTTCTGAAGCTTGAGAATGCGCAGCCTACTGGCTCTTTCAAGGCCCGTGGAATGACCACCGCCGTTGATGCCGCGTTGGCCACAAACAAGAACGTCAATTTTTATTGCGCTTCTGCTGGCAATGCGGGCATTGCTGCAGCAGATGCTGCGGATTGTGCGGGCCGGCCCTGTACTGTAGTGGTTCCTGAGCCGACCTCGCCGGCTATGGTGGAAAAGCTCAAACGGTTCGGCGCCGAGGTGCTTCTGCACGGCTCCATTCTTTCCGAGGCAGACCAATACTTGAAAACCTTGATGGCAGATGATCCAAATGCCTTCTACTTGCACCCTTATGATCTTCAGACATTATGGGAGGGACATTCGAGCTTGGTGGACGAGCTTGTTGAGCAACTTCACGGTGTCAAGCCTGCTGCCATCGCCTTGTCAGTTGGAGGCGCCGGTCTCTACATTGGTGTTATGATTGGTTTGGAGCGCCATGGATGGCTTGACGTACCTGTTATCGCTATTGAGACCGAGAATGCAAACTGTTTCTACCAGTCAGTAAAGGCTGGTGAGGTCGTCGTGACTGGCCCTCCGACCTCTATTGCCAGATGCTTAGCCTGCAGCTGGGTTCCCCAGGCTGCTCTGGACTATGCGAGAAAGTCCTCTACCCATAACGTTCTGGTTTCTGATCAAGAAGCCGTCGAAGCCGTCAAGAGGTACGCAAATGACCATGGATCGATCGTGGAGCCCGGCTGCGGCGCCACTCTTGCTTCACTATACTTTGGCAAGATCCCTCGATACGACGACCGGCCAGTGGTCGCCATTGTGTGTGGCGGCTCATCATGGGGGTGGGAGGACCTCAACACTAACTAATATGTTCATTAAACAGATTTTCCAACAAGACATCATGCAGAGTATCATTAAAGAGATCATTAGTTTCAAGATTCTCTTCCAGTGTTGGTTTAGCAGCCTCGTGGAATTCGCGTGATGCATATACTTGCGATTGTTCTGCAAGCGGAATGAAATCGCTGTGGAGCAGTGCTTCAATGGAACCAAGAGCGTACTCATCGTTTACTGATACCTCGACTCCCTGCTGAGGTGGAGGCTCCTCAAGACTCTGGGGCTCCTCTGGTGGCTCAATCGAGACCTTAGTTTGACCCATATGAAACACTGCGTCCATGCGAAGGGTTGCCAGGCCAGTTCCTTCTTGCCAAGCATTACTGAGAACACGGAGTGCCCAGAGCCATTTGCGAAAGTGCTCATTGCTTTCACTCTTTTCGCGGTCAGAGCTCTGCACGTAGTAATAAAACACGAAGTGGGCCAACGTCGAGAATGACAACGACGAGGATGCTAGCCAAAACGCATGCAAATGGCTGTGAGTAATCTCGCTCGTAAAGCGAATTATGCGCTGCACAGTGTCCTGGGCACGAGTTCGCCACTCATTAAAGTCCTTGTGACGCATTTTAGAGGGGGCGAGTTGTCGTCGTAAAATCAACACTTCTACCGTCAATGCAGATAGATGCAGGGTGCCATTACGGCAGAAATCGTCCTTGGAAGGGTGCTTCATGGTCTGGAGATCTGCTGGAAGCCACTCCCACCACTGAGCAAGCTCATGAAGATATTTTTTCACAGCAGTGTCTTCTTCGGAACTCGATGAGTCCGTGAATCGCTCGTCGGGACTATAAAGCTCATCCAGCACACCGTTCAAGATCTCCGTCAGTCTATAAAGCTCCACAAATAGCTGCTCTTGAGGATGTACGCTTTCAAATGGCCGTGTAGTACCTCTGGTGCCGACCAACAACGAGGGTCTACCAAGGTTCGCTGCCTGCCACTTGTCATTAACAAAAACGAGTGCCCACAGACGCCTGCGTACCTGCTTTTCGTGATCACTGATGCGCCAATGCGTGCAGTCCACATGCAAGCCTAAAGTGTACGCCAATGAAACTGCTTTCCCTAGGGTGATACCTTGAGCGAACCGCTCGGCGGTGGCATCGCGGCGAAGACGTTTTTGCAGGTACAGCAATATAGCCTGCATTGTCTCCAGAGTGGGGACCTCGATCTCATCTTCGATGCATTTGAAGCACAGCTCCCATAGTTGGTCGCTCAATCCAGGAGGAATTGGCCTAATGCATAAGACGCTGTCGTACTTCCAATAGATGCAACTGAGTGCCAGCATTCCTGCCAGCAAGGCCGGATTCAGACGGTCCTTCTTGTAGTAGTAGTTTTGGTAAAACGAATGTTTATCAACAGCAGGATACGTCCAATCAATGAAGCGGAAAAATAGAGCCAGCAGCCGTTCTCGAAAAGGTTCGACCAATGCGTCAATCTTCTGTCGATAGTGATCCGCCTGAGCGATGCTCGCTTGGGGGCGGCGGAAAACAGAAAAGGCCACAGGGGCGGTGGCTGTGCGGAATGGATCGCTGCTGTCGGCGACAATAAAGAGTCCCTGGTTAACAAACCTTGCAACATGGTTTTCATCTTGCTCGTAGAATTGTGCCAAAAATGGATCCAGGTCACTCGTTGTACCAATTAATGCTGCTGAGTCGAACCCATCCGGTATGTAGGTAGGCCCTGTCTCTTGGGGATCGGGCCGCTCTAGAGGTGTCACTTCGATGTTTGTGGGTTCGCGTGCAGGCATGTATGAGGATTGGCTATACACGCACTTTGTATTCTGTTTTTCACAGTACTGGCAAAGACCCTCCTTTACCTGTATGCATCTTGTTTTGCGTTTGCGGCACGAGTCGCAGGGCCTCGTGCGACCTGCTTTTGGCATTTGATGAAGAGGTCAGAATAATTCCCCCACCCCTTACCTCGACTGATATGGTTAGTTTAGTATTTGCCGACCCAGAGGACAGTCATCCCTCTGGGCCTTTGTGGGGGACAGTTTGGGTTGTATGCAACATAGTGCATACAGTAATCAGGCTCGTAACTAGAGCTTGTAGTACCTTGACACCACAAAGAAGGTTGGCTGGACTTGTTTTCCGAGATACTCGATCATGAGCTATCGCCAGCTTACCCGTGACTCGTTGGAACTCGACTCTATTCTTCCTAGTGAAGAAAATCAAGGCGAGGAGTCGGCTATTTCCTCAAGCGATAGAGGACTGTCACCGCTGGGGTCGCCGATACGGAGCCCCGAGCCCTGGCATAGAGAAGCCCGCGATGCAGGTCACCGCCGGTCTTTGAGCCTCAGTATGTTGGGTTCTAGTTTCCAGGCTCTCTCCAGGGGCACTGCGGTAGTTCCTGAAGACATTCAGCCAAGTCCTCACAAGAAGTTGACGTTCCTACACGGCCTAGGACTTGTGGTCGGGCTTCAGATCGGGTCTGGTATCTTTGCAAGTCCTGGTCATTTTAATTCCTACGTCAAGTCTCCAGGGGCGGTGCTGATAGTATGGCTTGTAGCTGGGTTACTTGCGTGGACAGGCGCGGGGTGTTTTGTGGAGCTGGGCGCTGCCTTGCCTATCAACGGTGGTACGCAGGCGTACCTTGGCTATATTTTCGGCCCATTGCCGTCGTTTATGTATACTTGGGCCGCGATGGGTCTTCTCAAGACAGGAAGTGCGGCAATCATTGCCCTGGCATTTGCAGAGTATACCTGCAAAGGCCTCCAATTGTCCGGTCCATATACTGAAAAGGGCCTTGGGCTTGCAGCTGTACTTCTTACCGGAGCGTTAAACGCGTATAGCACGCGCCTTGGTGCGAATGTCGGTGCTGTTTTCTTTTGGATGAAGATCCTTTTATTGACCCTAATTGTCTTGACAGCGGTTGGTGGTGCAGCCAAGTACGCACCACAAGGCGCGTTTGCCGCTGGTCTATTTACTGATTCCGCAAGCGGATTCAGCCCCTATAGGCTCGCCATCTACGGAGCTAGCTGGGCTTATGATGGATGGGACAATCTGAACTTTGTGAGCGCTGAGATGGCCAACCCAACCCGGGATCTTCCTCGTGTGATTGCAACCGCCATGCCCTTGGTGATTACCGCGTATTTATTGGTTAATTCCGCCTATTATCTTATCCTTGATCGAGGAGCTATAGAGGCATCGACGGTTGTGTGCCTAGAGATGATGGAACGGGTTCTAAATGCGCCTGGGCGGGTCGGAGCGGCAATTCTAGTTGCTGCGTCCTGCGCAGGTGCCCTGAATGCTACTGTTTTCTCTGCAGCGCGCGTGATTCAATCAGCTGCCCAAGAGGGCAACCTGCCATCATTATTTGCTCGCTCCAGCACAAAGCGCCACACCCCCGTGTGGGCAGTTTTCTTGCAAACGGCTATCACTGCTTTCTATGTTGTTCTGGGTGAATTCAACAGCCTGGTGAGTGTTTATGGAGCAATCAGTTATCTTTTCTACTTGTGGGCAGTCGTCGGGTTGGTGTGGCTCCGAAGTCGAGAGCCTAACCTCACCAGACCCTACAAGGCCTGGCCAAGCACGATTGGAATCTTCATTCTTGTGTCTGGTTTTCTGGTTACGTCGTCGATTGTTTCCGAGCCAGGCAAGTTTGCGGTTATTCTTGCCTACGTGCTGGCATCGATTCCAGTCTACTATATAAAGACAAGATTAAGGGGGTCATAGTACAATCTAGATGGTAGGAGCTCGAATAGGCAACAGACGTATGTTCTTTGTACTGTAATCGAGATTTTATCAAGATTCCTAGATTCTCGGACAGCGACAAATTTCCGTCAGAGAAAGCCTACTTGGCCTAGTGGTCCAAGCCAATTCTTCGGAATTCGGCGTGGTTGCTGGGTCAGGTGTCCTAAAACGCGCTGCCTTGCTAGCTCAATCGGTAGAGCGTGTGACTCTTAATCACAAGGTTGTGGGTTCGACCCCCACGTAGGGCTCCACTTTCTCTCCTCTAAGCCTTGCTAGCTCAATCGGTAGAGCGTGTGACTCTTAAGACCCCTCGGGGATAAAAGTCATCACAAGGTTGTGGGTTCGACCCCCACGTAGGGCTTCTTTTTTTGCCTGTCCTGCCTAGTGTTGGCTGGCTGTTATATTTTGTTGCAAGATTGCCGCGACCCTGCGCGGTAGCCTACAAAACGAGAATTGTGAAGCTTCCAGCACTATGACTATTTCTATGAGACCCTTTTTTTCTTTGATCTGCCTCCTGTGTTTCAACTGTTTACTTCCTCTGTTTTAGTCAATAAACCGATCCCATCTTGGTAATGCGCATCCCAAGGTATGTGCGATTGTTATTGCAGCCCCCTACGCTAGACTTTGAACGAGCGATATGGGAGGTAGTTCAAACTCTTGTTTCGCCTCGCAAGGTGTTCAAGGCTGCATACTATCGGCAGCAAACTAAAAACCAATGGGCCCGAGACGACCCTTCATTTGTCGTGCTGCTCAGCGTACTGCTGGTATTTTCAGCCATTGCATGGGGCCTTGCCTATACGCCGACGGTCGGCGGTATCCTCAAGCTGATTCTGTATATGGTGATTGTTGATTTCCTGGCTATGGGCGTAGTTGTGGCCACAGCTACCTGGGCGTTCGCCAACCGGTTCCTCAAAAAGTCCAATAACCCTGGTGTGGAGATGGAATGGGCCTACAGCTTTGATATTCACTGTAATGCGTTTCTTGTGATCTGGGTGAACCTTTATGTCGTTCAATTTGTGTTGCTGCCCATATTGGATCGCGATAACTGGTTCAGCAAGTTCCTGGGAAATACTCTTTATTTTGGTACTCTGGCCCACTACTGTGTGATCACCTTCCTGGGATACTCATCACTGCCATTTTTGGAGCATACCGAATACTTCCTTGCTCCGGTTGCGTTGCTGGCCATCGTTTATTTTATCAGCTTGTTTTCATTTTCCATGGTTCGCGTGATGCTGGCACAGTACTTTAATTAGGATTTAAACTAGTGAAATTTTAAATACACTCGCCGTAGGCTTGAACTTATGGCCGGATTTAATAGCTAGACGTAGACAGGACGGAGAGACTCAGTATACTCGCAGCCTGATAATAGTAAGTAAACGGAGGAGCGGATCAGTTGCTGACTATGGAAGGCTGGCACGAATCAAGCTGTGTGCTATCAGCTAGCCCCCTCCATCTAGCTACTTTTGATCCATACAAGGAGCTAGTATGGGTTGCTGATGATGCTGGGCGGGTACTATCCTACTTTGGCCCCAACTTACGGCCCTACACGTCTATCAAGGCGCATAACTCGCCAGTTATTGATCTTCAGGTTACCGACAAGTACGTGTACTCTCTTTCCAGCGAAGGTGTGCGGATCCACAAACGAACGGGTCTTTTGAAAGGCCATGATCCGAATGCTCTGGGCTCTCATATGCTTGTGAGTGAAAACGAGCTGCTACTGGCATCGGGCAATCGCGTCAATCGGCGAACCATTGACCCGCCGCGAGAAACCGGAACGTTCGCCATAGACGTGCCCGAGGGTGTTACCATCACCTTCATGAAGCGCTGCACGCCGCACGTATGCCTGGGATTATCCAATGGCTCGGTGTGTGTGGTAGACACGATGATGTTTGAGACGCTGTTTTCGGTATCGTGCCACTCGGGGCCTCTAACCGACGTGGACGTGCGCAAATCGATCATCATGACCTGCGGCATGAGTACGCGCCGCTACGGACTTGTCACCGACCAGGTAGTTTCTGTTTACGATGCGCGGATCCGCAAGGCTTTACCGATGCTGTCACTGTCCACTGGCGCGACGCTGGTTCGAATGCACCCTAAGTCGCCGACAAATTGTGTGGTGGTAGGCCCAGCGAGCCAGATCCAGTTTATGGATGCAAAGAACCCCTCTAATATCGTTATCCACCAGATGCAGACGCAGAGCCCGGTGGTGTGTATGGACATTTCTCCTCAAGGCGATTCGCTGGTTCTTGTGGAGCCGCAAGGCGTGATTCACTACTGGACCAAGGATGTTGTTACTGACTTTAAGATCCCAAAGAACCTGGACCTGCCATCTTTGGAGGCGCCGCTGCCGCCGATGAAGGACACCACGCCGCTCTCGGCCATTGGCTTGCCGTTTTACCAACAAGAGCTCCTGAGCTCGTGGTCCGAGCCGCTGGTGTTTGATGTGGGTATGCCACCACCTCGCGATCTCGAGAGCTGCCGCAGCAATGTCGCCACAAAGTATGTGTCTGTACTCAAGTCTGCGCGCCGATCCAGCGTCTCGGTGCCTCGCTTCATTTCTGAACGGGAACGGCTGGGCCTCAAAAGTAACAATGATCACTTTTTCTCGACCTCGGACACCGTCGAGCAGGGCAAGGTGCCCAAGCTGTACCGACAGCTGCAGATTCACTACTCCAAATTTGGCGTAAATGACTTTGACTTCAGTTTCTACAACAAAACGAAGTACGCGGGCCTTGAGACCCAAGTTGCGGGCAACATGTACTGCAACCCGTTGCTGCAGCTCCTGCGGTGGTGTGCGCCGGTTCATAACCTTGCGTTGCAAAAGTTTGCGCGCTACAACTACACGCCCAGCCCTGTGATGGGCGAGCTTGCCATCATGTTTGATATGCTCAAGAAAAGTGAGGGCCGGCAGTGCCGGGCGTCGAATTTCCTGGCCATGCTGGCGGCCAATCCGCGAGCCAAGACGCAGGGACTACTGGATCCAAACCGGCCGCTCAGCACGCAAATATCGGGCCTCTACTACTTTTTGATGTCCGAGTTTGTGGCTGAGGAGCAACAGTTCACGCCTGGCGTGGAGCTTTTGTCTAGTATTGGAATGTCAGTGACTAGCCGGATGTACGGCTCGTGCGGTTACCGAGCCGACGAAGTGAATGAGCAACTGGGGCTGAGTGCGCCCAGTGCGGACCTCAAGGGGCTGAATACGTCGCTTTCGCGCACCACCGACAGTTGGGTAACGTGCGACAAGTGTGACAAGCAGCACAGTATGGCGATTGTTCGGCAAGTCACGTCGCTGCGGGATGTTGTGGTGGTGACCCTGACGCCGTCGGCAATGAGCGCCACGAACCCGCGGCCGCCTGCGACGCGCTTTTCACTGAGCATGCGGGCAGATAAACGATCTTTCAAGCTTGTGGACTCAGAGAATCCGGACTATGAGTTACAGGGCATGGTCGTAGAGATTGCCGACGCGCGGCAGCGACATGTTGTAGCCATCGTAAAGGTTGCGGGTCAGTGGCATCTTTTCAATGACTTTTTGGTCACCCCGCTGGCCGAAGACCAGGCGCTTGACTTCACGCAGCGCTGGAAGCAACCACTAATGCTGCTTTACCGCAAGAGCGAGTCGGCGGTTGACTTTGACTACGAAAACTGGAAGCAACATCTCGATTGTCAGCTGCTGTATGACCGGCGCATCGTCTCCGGCAACATGTCCGCTCCGTCTCGGGCGGTACCGCTGCAGCCGGATGCACCCCAGCCGGGCACACTAGTGGCGCTGGACGCCGAATTTGTGCTGCTGAGCCAAGAGGTGGCCGAGATTCATAGTGACGGCACCAAGGCGTTACTGCAGCCCAGCCAGATGTCGCTGGCACGGGTGTCGGTGCTGCGCGGGTCGCCACCAGACGTCGAGCAGCCATTCATCGACGACTTTGTCGAAACCAAGCAAAGCGTCGTGGACTACCTGACTCTCTACTCTGGCATTGAGCAAGGTGATCTCGACCCCGAAACATCGCCGCACGCGCTTGTGACGCTACAAACCGCCACACGGCGGCTGTGGCTGCTGCTCAACCGGGGCTGTATTTTTGTAGGTCACGCCTTGCACAACGACTTCCGCACTATCAACCTGCAGATCCCCTCGGAGCAGGTGATCGACACGATCGAATTGTTCCACGATATCTCATTGAATGGCCACCGACGTCTATCGCTCAAATTCTTGATCTGGGCGCTTCTGGGTGAGAACATCCAAGCCGGTAACCACGACTCTATCGAGGACGCGCGTGCGGCGCTGCGCCTGTACTTTAAATACAAGCAGCTACAGCAGGACGGCGAGTTCGCGGCCGCCATGCAAGACGTGTATGCCAAGGGCCAGATCAACGGTTTCCGGGTACCAGAGCCCGGCTGGCAAGACCCCAGAGAGCCACACATACTACCGGCGCCTTTGTCGGCTGATACACCTGTGCCTGTCGACGAACCTGCTGCAGATGCGACTGGTGCCGCGGTAGATGCAGCAGATACACCGGCGGCTGCGGAAGCACCAGAAATGCAGGCGGCTGGGCTACCCATCGAGCCCAAAGAAATGGAAGCTGCTGTTGACGCTGCCACCGCTGCAGCTGCGGCCGCCGCTGCAGCTGCCGAGAATACCGAAGAGTAAACTCCGTCTGTTAGCATGATAATGCAAATAAAGGACCGCCCGCATCGGCCGTGAGCACTTAAGGGACTATACCTACTACTATGATAGTATTAAACAATAAAGGGCCGAGAAGCCCTTAGAGTTCCAGCTATTAGTGTTTAAGAGTATAGCATATTTAAACAAAGGGCCGCCCGCAGCCCGGCAGCCGCCTAGACAAGCTTGATGCTGCTGTTGCGGCGCTGCCGAGACCACTGCGGCGCGCTGATCCGCTGGTGGACCTTTTGGGCCTGGGCGCCGGCCAGAGCCGCCGGCTGCGCAGTCTCCGGGTCCTGCCAGCCATGGCCCCACATATTCTGCAGAATGTAGCTGGTCATCGAACCACTACGGTTGGGGTCGCGGCTGTCCAAGGTTAGATCTTCCATCTCGTTGACGGTGGTAGCCGCCAGCGAGGCCACTTTGCGGTGCAAAATGTCGTCGCCGGGTGCTGAAGATGTGCCGTCCGGACCCTGCTGGCGCGCGGGACTCTTAGCCGAGACCGGCTTCGCGCCATCAAACGGGTCTTGATGGCCCCCCGCGGCAGCCGCTGCAACGGCATCCATGGCAGCTTTGCGGGCCAGAAGGCGTTTCTGGGCCGCGACAACCGGAGAGCCCAGCTGCCGGGCATTGAGATACTCCTTGAATGCCCGCTCGTTTTCTTTGCGCTCTGCACTCACGCCGGGTGATACTGAGCTGGTTGTACCTGGGAAACTGTCGTACGAGCCGCCTTGCCGCTGCTTGATGAGCAGTCGCTGCTGCGTGCGCATAGGATTGTTACCCACAATGCTCTTGAGGTCCGCGCTGCTTTGGCTGTGACCCACGGCCTTGGATACAAGATCGCCGTCGTCCAAAAATCGGGACTTGCCCGATGCACTGTTGAGCGCGTTGGCCATCTCCACCATGCTGGTAACGCTCACCACCGTCTCGTTGGAGATCTGCGGCGGCGTTGGCTCGATGCTGGTGATGCCAATCGACAGCCCGCTACTCGTCCGCCGCGGCATACCGGGTCGGCTACTGTCAGAGTGGCTGCCGCCGGATCCCTCAACTGGGGGAGATGTGGTAGCACCTGTTGGGTGGTTGAGTTGCCGTCCGTTGCTATTGGAGACGCTGCTGCTGCCAGCATTGCCAGGATTTGAGTCCGAAGCATCCGGCTGGTTGCCTTCATCCTCGGATTCCGTATCCTCATAGGAGTTCGACTCATCGCTGTCCGCGTGATCCAGTTGGATGACGGACTTACGGTTGGCATTTTCGTCGGGTTTATCGTTGCGTTTCGTGCGCGGCGGCAGCTGGCCAGCTGTCTTTAAACGGCCCTGTGAGATCGTACGGATGAGCGACTCGCTGGACCGCTGGTGCTGTTCTTTCAGACTGCTTTCGCTCGAGGTTTTGGAATCAACCAGCGACGTCAGCGGCACCAGCGCACTGTTTCGGCTCGTAAGCTTATTTAGTCGAGTGGATGATGATCCTTTGGCATGCGGCCGCATATGCCGAACATACTGCTTGCTGTTGCTCCGCCGGGGATGGGCCACGTCCTCAGGCATACTTTTCAGGGCTGCCAAAAGTGTGGAGTAGCCTGCTGAGCTAAGGCGATAAGCGTCCCTGCCTGCGGGTTGGGGTGCATGCTCATCTCCCCGGCCACCTCAGCTCACATCTCAGCCAACACCTCATACCTCACGAGCAATGCACATAAAAAATATTTCTATATGTCCAACTCGGTATTTACACTGCGCCGTACCTCGTCTCCAACTAGGGGGCTCTCAAGGCGCCAAAGCATGGACCGAGGAAAAAAAAGACAAGGCTAAACTACGTCTTTGTACTACTCAACAGACCAGCTGAGGAGAGAGAAAAAAATAGTGACGACCGGGGGATTCGAACCCCCGCCTCCGAAGAGACAAGAGCCTTAATCTTGCGCCTTAGACCACTCGGCCAGATCGTCAACTCTTAAGAAAATTTGGTCCCTGTTTATTATGCTTCAAACCACGAACATAGAAACTGTTCCTGGCTTGTGGTGGCAAGCTTTTCATTCCGAGCAACACTTTCGCTCCCGTCAAGCTATACAGCAACTCCATTTTGTCCCCTAGTCACATGCGCTGGTTCGGAGTGTCTCGGCGCCCCGCACTACGGCAATAACTAGGCCCGGATTATTTTCGTGGCGTGACTATACCCCAGGATGCGCTGCATTGCGTCAGCTGCATCCCGGCGCGCATATATTACCTTCAGCGGCCGCTTATAGGACAAGCCCAGTATGGTCTTAACAGCAGAACAAAAGAAGATTATCACCGCCACCGTGCCCGCCCTGGAACTCCATGGCGAGCAAATCTCGGCTCGCATGTACCAGCTCTTGTTTGCGGAGGAGCCCCAAGCCAAGGAGTACTTCAACATGACGCACCAGGCAAACGGCAGCCAGCCTCGTGCGCTCGGAAATGCTCTCGTGCAGTACGGAAAGGCCATTGACAAGTTTGGAGACATCGAAAGCCTCGGGTCGTTGGGTCAGATTATGGTCCAGAAGCATTGCGGGTTGCAAATCAAGCCTCGCCATTATACCTGGGTCGGCAAGCGCCTGCTGCAGGCTATGGTCGATGTTCTCGGAGCCGACACTGCGTCGCCCGACGTGCTAGAGGCATGGGGGGCGGCCTACTGGGCACTTGCCAAAGTGCTCATATCCGCAGAGAAAAAGGTCTACGACGAAACCGCCGTTGCCCCTGGCGGTTGGGAAGGAGCCCGCCAGTTCAAGGTGGTCCAAAAGCAAAAGGAAACAGACGTGCTCACTTCTTTTGTTTTCGAGCCCGTGGATGGCAAGCCAGTCATGGACTACTCTGCGGGTCAGTTTCTGACCTTCCGGTTTGACGTCAATGGTCAAGAAATCCGTCGCAATTATACCTTGTCTCAGGCCCCCAATGGTAAAACCTATCGAATCACCGTACGCTTTGAACCGCGCGGACTTGCTTCATCGTACCTGCACAATCAAGTCAATGTTGACTCTGTGGTTGATGTATACCCGCCTGCGGGTTCGTTTGTTCTGGCCAACAACGACCTCCCAGTTGTTCTCCTCTCGGGCGGAATTGGCGTGACTCCGCTGCTGGCAATGGCCGAGGAATTGGCCAAGACGGACCGTAAAGTGTTGTTCATTCATTGGACTCGCAATGCCCGCGTAGAGCCCTTTCGTGACGCGGTCGAAGAGTTTGGCAAGAACAACAAGAACTTCAAATCCAAAGTGGTTTATGAGAACGATGCGCTTGGGGGCCGGCCCTCCTTAGTTCAGCTCGAAGAATGGCTGCCTGGTAAAGCGGAAATCTACTGCGTTGGCCCTAAACCATTTATGGCATCGATTCATCGCTCGGTGCTTAAGATGGGCATTCCCGAGGAGAACTTTCACTATGAGTTCTTTGGTCCCACTGAGTTGTTAAAGTAGGGGCCTCGCTCACTGAAATAGCTGTTTTCTCAATGCATATAAGAACTGGTCTAGACCGCCATAGTCAAGGGGTTGATTCCCCAGTCATCTGATCGATTTGTTGCAGCGATATATGCATACCCCTCTGTCATCTAGTGGAATGTTGTTATTCGATTGCTACTATAATGATCCGCCGCTGTAAATATGTCAAATGAGAGTATTCTGACCTATTTAGGCAGATTCCAGATTGTTAAAAATTGTGCCATCAGATCGGTATACTAAACAAGGACAGTTTCCGTCTCCAACGTCTGCAAAACAGTGCGCCAAGACTCGTCGGGAGGGATCACGTGGTCGCAAGCGCGATGCATGCTGCAAGGGTTTTTCCGATTTTCCCCGCCTTTTCCAACCCTGGTTGTTTGTCATGTTGATCATCATCGGCGGACCAGCGGGCTGCGGCAAGTCGACGGTTTGTGTAGAGTTATCGACCAAACTAGAATGTACGTTTCTCGAGGGAGATAGTTTACATCCAAAGGCGAACGTTGAAAAAATGGCACACGGCATTCCGCTAACTGACGATGATCGATGGGGCTGGCTAGCAAAGGTGGCTGCCAATGGAAAGCTCATGGCCGAGAAAAGCAGTAAACACATTTGCGTTGCATCCTGCTCAGCTCTCACAAGAGCATATAGAGACTTTCTACGCGAAAAGGCTGGATCCGAGCCGGTCCTATTTGTGTTTTTGAATATCTCAAAAGCTGAGCTGGTTCGGAGAATCTCTGCCCGCAAGGGGCACTTTATGAAGACCAACATGCTTGACAGTCAGTTGCAAATCATGCAAGTTCCTGGTCCGGATGAGCCCGATTGCATTGTGGAGGATGAGCACATGGATCCCAATGAGCTATATGAGAAGGTTCTGGATATGGTACTTGTTGATCGGGCAGTTAGAGCAACAAGAGCCCGATTCAACCGTTGAGACGGCCACTTACTTTATGCTAAGCCACTCTAAACTAGAGGCTTGGGATGCTCGTCCCCAAACGAAGAACTTATTAAATGCGTATCTTTTCTGTGGGCACTGATAAGCCTATATATACAAATAAATCAAGTACTAATATTATACAAATTGACATTTAAGTATTGCGACGGCGAGACCGATGGGGCGGGTACGCTTTGCGGCCGGCAAGAGCCTTGCTTGACTTCAATGCCTCATTCAGCTTCTCCTCACATAAATCACGCAGGTCCGTTGCACCCTCGCGGTCGGCAAAATTGCATGGGAACCGGTACGAGAGCCAGAGAAAAAGAGTAATAATTTTGTGAATTGTTTCGAGCTTGACAATCGGCAGCGTCGGGTTGGCCAACTCACTCACAGCAGGGATGATCTCCAGAACGTTGCGGCATCTGCCCGAGCCAATGGTCTCGCAAAATCTCACAAAGGCTGCATGGCATTCGGCTGTGTTGGAAACTGGCGCATTCGCAAGCACCAGCTTACTCGGAAATGTAAGCCCATCTACACCATCGTACAACTGGGCGATGGAAACCGCATTACCCTCGCGGGGCCTCACATACGTGGGCCCGACCAGCGCTCCTTGGTAGACTGTTTGAAGGGTCTGGCTAAAAGGCTGAGCCTTGTTGATAGAAGAGGCGTTGATAACCTCGGTAGGAGGAAGGTAAACGGCCTTTTCAATTACCGGTGAGGGGGTATTGAGGGCTCTCTTGACCAGGCTCTTGTCATTTTTATTCTGGCAGTTTACCAGTCCCTCGCCTCCATCGGACGAGTCTGCGAGCTTGAAACGACCAGCCCGCCCCGCCATCTGTTTGATCTGCGGAACATCTAGCTGAGCCATTTTTTCGCCATCAAACTTTGTGAGCGTGGTGAAAATTACCCGGCGGATGGCAAGGTTCAGGCCCATGCCAATAGCGTCGCTGGCAACCAGATAGTCGACGTTATTTGCCGGGTCATTAAAAAGTCGGGCCTGCTCAGCCCGCGTCTCTGGGGGTAGCGAGCCATAAATAATGGCGCAGGGCCGCTTTTTGGCGTTGACGATCTTGTCGCGCATTGCCTTCACCTCGCGCTTGGAAAAGCAGATAATGCAGTCTCCGGGCTCAAGGTTCTTTATCAGGGTGTCGGGTGTAATGTCTCTCTTGTCGATGGCTAGGGGCGACAACCGGGTATAGTGCTTAACATGTAGCTCGTCTCCTGTTTGCGAAACGAGCTCTCTGATGACTTTCTCGGAGTTTGCATCGCCGCACAGGTGAATTTCGCGGGCCTTGACGCCCAAAAACGCCTTCGTCCACGCCCAGCCTCGGTCAGGGTCATTGATGATTTGAATCTCATCTATGACCGCAACATCCAGCTCATTAACGGTATCGACCATCTCTACGGTGCCGGCATTTAACCCAGCAGGCTTACCGGTTTTCGGATCTGTTTTCTCGAGGATCTCATCACCAGTGACCAAATTACAAGGGATTCCTTCTGATTCTAGTCGATCGTAGACTTCGCGCGCCAGCATTCGCAGAGGACCCGCATAAAAGCCGGATTTCGCTTCGCGGAATGCCTTGAGTGCTGTGTAACTTTTTCCTGAATTGGTTGGACCAATATGCAGGAATACCTTTCGCTGAATTTTGCGCGCATTTGGGTACAGTCGCCAGGGATGGCTCACGTCAATGGAGTGGGGCCGTATTTGCACGACCGGGTCCTCTTGTCGTAACTTTGCAAGATCCGCGGGAATATTTGACGAGGCATCCAGTTTGGACGAATTTGGTGCTAAAGCCGGGTCCACAGGAGCCCTATTCATCGCAGGCTTGGCTTTCGGCCAAGCACTCGCTTTAGCATTTTTGATTTTTTTCGCGAGGGCTGGTTTTGCTCTTCTAGCCGCCACCGAGCTTGAAAAGACTCGGTACATGTGAAGTCTTGGGCTAGGAGCTGAGGCAGCTGACTGGTCTCACGAACCACAGGTCTCTCGCAGCTTGTGACTTTGAATTTTTCTATTTTAAACTCTATACTCGGAATGGTGGTTGTGAAATCTTGTCATCAAATTTTGGACTTGGAGTCTTCAATCACAGACAGGGAAACTTAGACTCACTTGAGGTAGCTGGTCAGCTCCTAAGGTTTCAGCAGCTCCCAAGGTTTCAAGCTCCCAAAGTTTCAGGGTAGGGCGTCATAATAGAGTGACCCCCCGCGTGGCCTTTGTAAACATCCTCAACCATGGCTACAGAACAGGTTACCTTTTTCGACAACATCGGACGCGATTTCAAGGACGTCACCGTTACCGACGAGCAGATCAACACGACTGAGTTCTTGGAGGCGTGCGAGAGCCTGGTCAAGCTGTTTGACGTGTTCAACAGCTCGGCGTTCTCGCCCGTGCAGTCGGACATGACCGGCAATATTGCCAAGATCCGCAAGCGCCAGCTCGAGAATCCCGATGCCGGCAAGACGCTGCAGGAGATTGTTCTCGGCGAGGTGACCCAGAAAAAGAAGGACGCTACGCAGGGTCTGCTATGGTTGACGCGCGGCTTGCAGTTCACGTCGACTGCCATGCGCAAGAACATCGACAACGACAGCCAGGAGCTCAGTGAGTCGTTCACCAAGTCTTATTCCGAGACGCTGTCGAAGCACCACAGCATGCTGATCCGGCCCGTTTTCAAGCTGGCCATGAAGGCATGCCCTTATCGCAAGGACTTTTACGCGTCTCTGGGCTCGCCTTTGGAGAAGGTCAAGAAGCAGCTCGAGGCTTGGCTGACAGCTTTGGAGAACATTGTCAAGATTATTGTGACGTTTTTGGCCAGTGGCAACTACGCCAAGGGCCTCTAGACATGTCGGCATGGGGCTGTTGATCTTGCTATTAAGAAGCTATTGATTGTAGAACCAAACTATGAATTTAGAATCAGTCGATGATAGTTTTCAGCAAGCTGATGCAGCTCCAGACAGGAGCTATTCGAGCCCTTGAAACTACCTGTACCTGCTGTACTACCACTAATGTGCCCCTGCAGACCTGAAGAATAATGTCATGGTCCCACCGGTCGCTAGATCACGTCACCTTACTATGTGCCGATTTATGATCTATAAAGGCGTCGAGCCTATCCGATTGGAGCACCTTCTGACCCGGCCGGCTCATTCCATCATCAATCAATCGTTTGATAGCCGTCTGCGAATCGACCAGCGCCGGCCCATCAACGGCGATGGCTTTGGCGTGGGCTACTACCCGCAGGACATGGATCCTGATGAGGAAAAAGGCCCTTGCGCGTATGTGGCGACTACGCCTGCATGGAACAATACCAATCTGGAGAGATTGGCTTCGAAAACAAAGTCCAAGCTGGTGTTTGCGCATGTACGTGCCTCTACTGCTGGAGCGCTCGCAGAGACCAATTGCCACCCTTTTGTGTACCACACGCTGATGTTTATGCACAACGGCGGTATCCCTATGTTCCGTTACATCAAGCGCAGAATGTGCAGCCACATCAAGAATGAGTACTTCGTATTTGTACAAGGCTCCACAGACTCGGAAATGACCTTTGCGCTGTTCTTGGACTGCCTTGACAAGCTGGGCTACGATCCCGCCACCCCCAATGGCAATTTCCCACCCGAGGCGCTACAAAAGGCTCTGCGCAAAACCATCCACTATATCACAAAGTGGTCCGAGGAGGCCGCCAAGGAGAACGACATGACGCCAGAGCCCAACCTGCTTAACCTGGCCATCACCGATGGCCGCTCGGTCGTTGTCTCGCGTTATGTTAGCTCGAAAACTCAGGAAGCAGCCTCGCTCTACTACTCGACTGGAAACCGCTTCTACGAGTATGCTCCTGGTCAGTACAAGATGGAACGCAGCTCGCGGCTAAACAGTATCTCCATGATTGCGTCTGAGCCGCTCACCTTTGAGCGCAGTGACTGGATTGCTATCCCCACAAACTCTATTGTCACCCTTAAGGGCCAATCGGTTCTGCTTCACCCTATTTTGGATGAGTACTACGAGACTGATCCGGGCAAGATGCGGTCCACCGATCTTACCGAAAAGAAGGGTCTTATTAGCCCCATTGTCAAGAGCAATGGCGAAAAGGGTGTTCCCCCTTTGGGTCGCGAGGGTCGCCGCGAAATTGCTGTCTAGGTATGCTCTTAAATATATATTGTTGCCCTGAGGCTTGACGCGGTCCATTATGGGCAGCCTTAGTATGTGCTTTGTTAGTCAGCAGCCCCGATCTGTTGTGCAGTCTAGTCTGTTTGGGGATAGCTTATTTACTAAACAAACAATCCCCACTATGCGAGACGTGGCCTGCGATGTCGCCCGTGGTCTAACTTTTTTCGAAATGGAATACGCAAACCACACATCCGTTTTAACACATGCGACTCCGGGTACCGACAAACTCACATATGCAGACACCATTTTCCCCAGCTTTGTGTTTCTATCCGGCATGCATCCAATGTCATGTAAACGCTCGCTGCAAACAGTTGGGCTGGGTGTTGGCTATAACTTGGTGAAATCCGCAAACTCCTCCTGGCTTCAGTCTGCTGATAATATCGAGATAAGGCCGTTTGGCATCTTACAACGAACAGGCCTTTCGGCTCTGTTACTGAATCTGGCCCCTCCACCTACGGAACTGGCCAGCTGCGGCTATCCTATCGCTGCAATTGCTTTGTGGATCGCTCTTTCTTATGGGTTAGCGGAAGATAGACGCCATCCGTTCAAAAACACATCTACGTCTGCCCAAACAAAGATCGACCGCTCCATTGTTTCCTCTCTCGGTGCCCATTTCAAACTGTACACCAACAACATTGATCCAGAAGGCTTGCTAGGTGTCCTCACCACTTCTGTGTCGATGTGGTTTGGTTCTTGGGTAGCTTCAAACGATCTGGCTTTGAACGAGTCTTTCATCACGGGCATCTCGCTCATGTCCTTTGGGTACATGTTCAGTTACGCGTTTCCCCGTACCTGCCCTATCAACAAGCCATACTGGACCATGAGTTACGTGCTTAGTTCCAGCGGCTTCTCCCTTCTCAAGTATACCATGATTCAAGCATTGTTGCCAGTGCTGCCGTCCGTACTGGTCAATTTCCTCTCATGCACCGGCCAAAGAACTCTCGAACTGTTTTATTTGTCTGCTGTTTTGGACCGGATTGGTATTCCGACTGGATTGCGTCAATTCTTCAACCGCTGCTTAGGCCCTCTCGTCTCGGATGTGCTCTCGACTACCTTTGTCAATCTCGGGCTTGGAGCGGTTGCCATTGGCTTGGTAAAGTTTAACATGCGTCTCCGCTAGTGTCAAGGATCACAGGCACTGTTGGCACCCAAGAATTCGCGGCAGTAGGTTGCAAAGCTGATCATCAATTCTGTTATTTATCATACCACCATTTCCGTAGCAATAACTTAGTAAATCTATTCTATGGAGACCGTTGAAATCGACCCTTTCTACAATAACGGTTTCCCGGCGCACGCTCATCTATTTCGCGGGGTCAATCAGTCACGTTTCACGGTCTTGCGAAGCCGTTTTCGACCACCAACGCATGCCGTAATACCGCCGTCTAAATCGCGGTCTCGCAGCCGGTCAATATGACTTGGTCCTATTCCTGAAGCAGACACTTCCCGTACCTCATTTTTTGGCAGAAATTTATTTATGGTTAATTACACGGCCGCTTTGTGCCAGAAGTATCTTTGGTACTTCTAGTCTACTAGCTTTGGTCAATGGTGTTCTGTTTCATAGACCCCGAATCTACACTGAATCCGGTGCTCAATCTGGAGTTCTAGTGGACGCGGTTGAGCTCTCTGTACTGGAAACCAAGGTCTCAAACTACGGCGTTTATGAATCTGCCCCTATTCGAGACTAAAAGAAACCAAAAGAAAAACAAATCCTCAAGCGGCCGCTAAAAGGTACTGCAGATATGCTTTGAGGGGCCACATGCCACATGCACTAATGGCCGGTGCCCTGGAATTATTGCTTCAGCGCAATCATGGAGCGCATGGGTGAGCACTGATCCCTGGATGGCTGAGTACCGAACGGCCATAACTAGCCTATTTATAAATCCTATATTTAATTACTTTAGAAACCGCTCAAACTAACCAGTGACATGTTTTGGGGATCTGAGGATGCTCTAGAGCAATCGACGATGCGTTATGGTGCTTGGATGAATCACCATGGCATATATGCCCGTGAATTTCATGCGACCTGCAGCCTAACCCTGAAGGATGCAGGATTATGGTTTCCAGCGTATATAAGTCCCCGAAACCCCCATTCAAAGTATTCAGCCTACAGTCCACACCTCAAGCTTCCTCGCCACCCAAGAGTCGAAGGCCGTGGATGAGACCTCAGTGGTAGGCCTTACTATCGAAGATTCACCGATTGCCAGCCTCGCGCTGCCGGTGCGCGCCCAGCATACAACTCCTAGAGCCCGCACGTCGTCACCAAACATCAAAGATGTTCACCTCTCCTTTACTGCGAGAGCAGTGAGCGCACCAACGGTCCGAATCTGCTAGCCAACCTGCGTTAACGAAATCTCTCCGCATCCATGTAGCGCATGCATGGGCAGGTGCCTGCATTGAAGCAGCAGCACCCATGCAGCGCACGGGTGAGAAACTACCTAATGAACAGAAGCCCGCATCCATTAATCTAATATTTTCAAAGCCACTCTCTTGTCATATGTTGGCGAAGTACATAGGCCGTTACCATCGTTACCGCACTGCGAGACTGGCTTCGTGGTGCCCATAACTGGGCCAGTCGGATAGACAAATGCAGCTTAAGTATTGTGCACCGCAAGTCTTTCAGTATCTTTGGCATCGGTGTTACTTACAGCTTTACCCGACAAGGGATTGAATTAAACCAGTAATTTTCACTCTGAAAGGTCCAAGGTTGTGTATGCTGCGTGTACATCGTAATGGGCGCTCACGTCAGGCTCAAGATCACCAAGTTATAAAGCCTATATTCGCGCGCGACCCTGTACAGCCGCTACGGCTAGCTCAACTCAATTCCAGGAAGGCCACCACTTTGCCGAGATAATCTTCAAAGCTCTCCAGCGCGTGGTTTCCGCCCTCAAGTACAATTTGCTGCGCCTGGGGGTAGCGAGCCACCATCTCGCGCCAGTCAATGACCTCATCCCCTTTTGCGATAATTGCAAGTTCCGGTCCGGCTGGCGACAGTCCTTGGACGTAGAATGCCTTCATTTGGTCAATGTGTTGTGGCATGAACTGGAACCGCTCGGCCGGGTTGTGCCAGGCAGTCTGCTCGCCCACGTATGGTCGTAGGTCCCGAGCAGGGTTCACACTGGGATTGAGCATGACACTGGGACACTGTGTTTGCTGAGCGACCCAACTGGCATAGAATCCGCCCAGAGACGAGCCTACAACTGCCATTGTGTCTCTTGGCCAATCCGCTATTCCCTCGGTAACTAGAGTCATCGCTGCCTTTGGAGAGTGTGGGAGTTGTGGGCACCAGAACGTGACATCTGGGTGATTTCGTGCAACGTATGTCGCCAATTGGCGAGCCTTGACCGACTGCGGAGACGAGCGAAAGCCGTGCAGGTAAAGCAAATGTGTCACCGCCATATTGGGGTCGAGGGCGAGGGCAGGGGCAACATTGCACAAGGTCCAAGCCTTGATGTCTTGAAGTCCTTCTTCTGACGTTTAAATTGTTTAGTGAATGGTTTTATTTTTGTCTTTTTGATAGACTTTGTGGTAATGGGTAACTCAAAAAATGAGGCTCAGCTATGCAGCTTGAATAGTAAACACAACGGGCAATGTACTCGGTACTAACACTGCCAAAGCACAGCTTTGGCATTCAAAAAAGAATGCGTTAGCCCGGAATCGAACCGGGGGCACATCGATGGCAACGACGTATTTTACCACTAAACCACTAACGCCTTTCTTGTCATAGTTTTTGGAAGATAAACCTCATTGGCTGGCTTGTAAAAATAGGCAAGATTAGCAAAACAGGCATACTTTCTGCATAAAAGCGTAGCCTCCAGTGGTATTCAGTTCATGGTACCTAGTGGCTACTATGACGAGCGCTAGGAGAAAAGAATTGCAGTGACTTGCATATTGAAAAGGATTTACTAAAAAAAGGCTAGCGGGTCTCCATCAAGGTCTTTGTCGGTCGAAGGCGAGACAAAAAACATCGTTCTACAGCAGTCGTACCGGCCAAGCTTATCGCTCGTGCGGAGTCGTTACTCCCACAACAGGTCTATTCATGAGGGACCGTCGTTTTACCGTTGCGGCGCCCCCGGTTCCGCCGTCGATGTGAGTGTGGGGGTAGCTTTCTGAGCGTCCATTCCTTAACCCGAGTCACAACCTCAGCATGATCGATGAGCTCGTCCAGGGGGACGTCTGGGCTAGTGGCGGAGGTTGCGAGGTCCGCGATGATCTCCTCGGTGAGACCAAAGATAAACTGTGCAACAAGCCATCGGTCATTTTCGCCAAGATGAAGCAGGGCATAACTCAGACCACGAAACTGAGCGATATAGGTTTCACCATCTTGGCTATAGCTGAGTTGCTCCAGTCTGTCACGCAAAGCGAGAATCTCAAAACGGTCACTCTACTTCTTCCGGAAGTCTCGCTCGAACTTGTCCCAAGTGATAGCTTGGCGACCACCATTGCTTTTGGTGTAATAGTGGTACCACACTGAAGCATGTCCCCTCAGAGTATTGGCAGTGAATAGTACACGGTACTTGCGAGGAAGGCCAACAGCATCGAAAGTATCGGTCAAGGCGGTCAAATAGGTGTCGACCGACTGACTAGAAACATAGCCAGTTTTGGACCCCCGGAAGGGGCGAGGAGCAAGCGCTTCCCAGTACTCAATAGAGACGAAGGATTCGCCAAAAACAGATTCGAAAACAGCAGGGGGTGGGACTAGAGCCTCACTCTCAAGTACCTCTAATGACTCCCTTGTGGAAAGGGCTAGAGTAGAAGCACAAGCATCAGGTCCTTGTGCCGCAGGACTAGCGGAGCTACGATGAGCAGAAGTAGGAGCGTGAGTGTCAAGCTCTAGCCCAGAGGTTGCCCGCATAGGTGGTGTGCGCTTGTACAAACAACCAAACAGAAGGAAACTGTGGAAAGATCTAGCCGGCGTACCAAATATAGTAGCCGTGCAATGTGAACTGGACCTTGCGATATAAGGATAGATTCAGTTGCGGAACAAGAGACTCTGATAGAGGCTAAATGTAGCAACAAAGATCTCGATCAATGCTAGGATTCGAAGCAAAAGAAGACAGTCGGCCAATCAACAGATTTCCTAGGGAATGCAGGACATTTATATATATCTAGTCTCGGGCGCACATGGGGCCGACACCGCCCAGTCCTAATCCCGTGGTGCTGTACATGTTTATCCCGCAGCACCCATGCTAACGGATTCATCCACTTGATTGGCGTAGATAGGTATGGCACTGCTGATGCGTCCTCTGTTTCATGTTACCATCGCACATGGTCTGCCCAGGGTTGATACGCTGCACCTGGAAGTGCATGGGCATCTTCGGGAGAGACATCCTTTGTCACAGAAGTAGAAGCATTAACAGCTGCAAGCACTAGCTGGTGAAACTCAAATCGGCGATTCGAAAAACTACGAGGGAACTGATGGGTGCGCCCCTTATCTATACCTCGTACCTTGACATCCTACATATCAGTGCTTCTGTCACAACATATGAGCAATCCAGTTTATAACTACAGGCAAGTAGCATTACAAAATGTAAGAGAACGGAGCTTCATCCTGCGCAATCTCATAGTACGACGTTCTCTCAATAGACGATGTTAGAATAACGAAAATGTCAATTGTGATAGATCTTCGATCTATCAGTCGAGATTGCGAGTTATCATAAAGCTAACTATAATATGGAGTAATTCGACTTAAATAGTCGAATATACACGTGATGTATATCGGAGATGCCCGTCGGAGATGCCCGTCGGGGATCCGGATCAGTCAGCTAATAATGGCTGTCTGAGAGTAGTTCAGTGATATCTCACACAAAACATAGAAGGCGTTAGTGGTTTAGTGGTAAAATACGTCGTTGCCATCGATGTGCCCCCGGTTCGATTCCGGGCTAACGCATTTTTTAATATTTTTATGCACGAAATTTCGAAAGTTAATCCGGCTACTGCTAAGTTGGAGAGTTAAAGACTGAATATCGTCAAGTCTGAACAGCTCGGCGAGACGTAGTGCTACATCATCATGAGAATGCTTTCGGAAAGAAGTTTCAGGGCGACCTTTGATGAGCGGTCCAAAACCTGACTGAGGATGCGGCTTAAAGCCTTGTTGATCACGTGGGTCGCGCCCCTTTCAAGAAGTCCAAATCCGAGGAGTATAAATTGAAGAAGAATCCGCCGCGATCTTCGTTTATCTCGCATGCAGAACAGAGACCAGGTTCCGTGAGCTGGGTGTCGTCAAAGTGGGCTGATCCGTCAGGCCACTCCACAACGGCTGGTTATCCATGTTCACGAGCACTGATACTTACAAATCTGGTAAGATTGCCACCTGTCCAGAGAAATCAGCGAAAGGGTTAACAGACCAATATGTCGGCAGAGCAAGCTGCGAATATTATGAGGGTCTTGAGCGGAACCAAATTACTGACACGAAAGGCGTTAGTGGTTTAGTGGTAAAATACGTCGTTGCCATCGATGTGCCCCCGGTTCGATTCCGGGCTAACGCATTTTTTGTCTCCTTTCTGAGAAATCTATCCACAGGGGACCTTCTTTTTTTGTCGGCAAGCCCACTACCAAACAGTGACTACCTAGTCACTAGTCCATCGAGCGGCAGCCGGCAGTCAAGTGCGATCGGCCTTGCAGCCATTTAGCTGAATGCTAAGAATCATTTCTACGTAGCTTGCTAAAAATTGAACCCACCTTGCTGCTCCTGCTGGCCAGCGCCGAAACCAAAGGTATCGCCGGCAGCCTGCGGCTCAATGCCCGTACCGGCATCAATGCCGTCATCGCTAAAGTACTTTGTGATGATAGCATAGGCGCGGGAGTAGATCTGCTCGTTGACGCTGTGCTGGGCGGCATCGATCGCCTCGAGACCACCGGCCTCTTCGACGTAGAGAGCGTACTCGTTAACGCTGGTTCCCTTGGTATCCTTTTCAACCTCGCCCACGCGAAGGATGTTGTCCAGGCCATCCAGCGCCACCTGGATGACTCTGTTGTCGGTGGAGCTGAGCAGGTCACACAACGGCTTGATGCAGCCTTGGGACACAAGGTAACTGATGAATTCGGGGTGCTGCAGTGAGCCTGACGTGGCGTTGGAGATGGCCCAGCAAGCCTCGCGCCGTGTCTTCGAGTCCGCGGTGCTCATGATGTTGATGAGAGGAGGAATGATGTTGCTGTTGATGACGGCCTGGATCT
Organism: Wickerhamiella sergipiensis; assembly: GCA_030563925.1. NCBI lineage: Eukaryota > Fungi > Ascomycota > Dipodascomycetes > Dipodascales > Trichomonascaceae > Wickerhamiella > Wickerhamiella sergipiensis. The sequence goes on from JAJMKN010000017.1 coordinate 101,660, forward strand.
GATCCGGGTTTCCGGCGGTGATATTTGAGAGGGTCCAGCACGCCTCGCGCTTGAGCGCTTCCTTAGGCGAGCCGAGAAGAGCCAGCAGCTTGGGCAGCGCACCGGCATTAATGACCGTCTGCGTCTGCACGTCCGTTCCGGTGACAATGTTGCCAATGGATCGCAATGCCGGCGTCTGCACCGACGGGTTGGGGCTTCCCAGAAGCTCTACCAGGCGGCGCGGGATGCCGACCTCAATCACAGCGGCAATCTTGTTGTTGGTGCCGTCGCTAAGGTAAGAGATGGCCCAGCACGCGTCGACAGTAACCTCGTCGTCGGCCGAGAAGATAAGCTTGGCCAGCGTCGGAAGCACCACCGAGATCTGCGTCCAGTCCGGCTGCGGAGTCTTGCCGCGGCACAGATTCGACAGCGTCCAGGTGGCATTGCGCAAAAGCCCTAGCTTCTTTGACGAGTTGAGCAGATCCAAGAGCGGCGGTAACGTGCCGGCGTTAAGCACAATGTCGCGGCACTGCGGGTTGTCGCCAGCAATGTTGCCCAGCGCCCAGATGGCCTGCTCCTTGACCTCAGTTTCGCCAGAATTGAGCAAGTCCACCAGCAAAGGCACTGCGCCGGCAGCAACCACGGCTTGGGTCTGCTGGCTGGAGCCCGACGAGATGTTGGTGAGGGCCCACGCGGCCTCAAACTGCAGCGTGGGGTTGGTGCTCTTAAGGAACTCCACGAGTCGAGGTACAACACCACACTCGATAACCTTTTGGATGGGCGGGTTGCGCTCCGTGCTCAGCAGCTTGCGGAACCGGATGGTGGCTTCCAGCTGCTGGTCTGTCGACGGCGAGAAGATGGCTTCCAGCATGCCCGGAAGCTCAGTGGCAAGCTGAGCATCGGCAACACCGGCAGCATTGTCATCGTCGTCACTGTCGCTGTCCTCTACGCCGCTCAATCCCGTCGACTGGCCCAGGCCAGCCTGGTTGCGCCGCTTGGCAAGGTTCTCATCGCGCTTGGCCTTGCGGATTTCAATCTGCGCCTCCTCGCGCCGGCGTCGCAGCTCATCTGCGCGAAACTCACCACGATTCTTGTAGTTCGTGCGCCGATGTTCGGGCACATATTTGGATACTCCGGCCGAGTCCATGGCTAAAAGTTTTATGTTTGTAATCGTCTGCTGCCCCATACTATCTGACGACCCACCAGCGCACCCTTGCCCTGATGACTGGGCGTTAATCATTGGTATTACCCGGCCCGTGGGAACGCTGCTCCCGAGCTAGTAATCCTATTGAACTTAGCTAGTGATGCTAATGAGCAGGCAGCTCTAACTTATTTAAAAAGTTAAAAAATAAATCGAGACTTGCTCGCCTCGTGCTTCTCAGAGTCTCTTGGTGTTAGCCGTTTCGGCAAAAAGGTCCTGCCCGGATTCGAACCGGGGTTGCTGGAATCAGAATCCAATGTGATAACCGACTACACTACAGGACCGGATTACGTTGGATAGGCGAATTTGGCCAGTCAAACCACCAGTCTGTTGTAGCCGAGAGAAAAAAATGAGTATTTCGCCGGTATAAATGACAAAATCCAAAACTAGCCCAAAGCCCTCACTGTTTTGCGGCTGTTCATTTTAGGGATCATTGCAACGACACGGGTGGGTCCGCGTGCATATGCATGTATGTTCAAGACATGAGCTCAGTTCCCTTTAAATTGAAGGCCCTCTAATTGAACCTCTACTTATCGCATCTGTCTAGCACTGACAGAAGCAAGCTACTTGGAGAAAAAGTGGGAGCAGATCCCCCTGAACCAGGTTGCTGCGAGACATGTTCCGAGGTTTGTCGTCGGCCCGTCGGGCTCACAGAGCGCAGTCGCAGCTTGGTCCCGAAACTGCGAAAAAAAAAAACGCCCTTAGAGCAGGTCAACCTATGCCGACAGAAGGTCTAGATGAAATCACCGCTGACGTCGCCGGCAGGGAATGCAATGGAATCAGTGACAGTGAACCCAGCATTAGTGACGATGAAGCCAGCGCCAATGAAAGTGAGAAAGCAATGGCCGTGCTGTTTCGGTCAATGCTCTGCTACGCAAAGGCAGATACTCAGCGCAAGGCGTTGAACTTTTACGCGTGCTTGAAAGAGCTCAGAGACCACGAGGCAAACATCGCGAGTTTAAAAAAAGGGAAATACTTCTCGGGCCTTTATCTCGAGAAATTGCTGCAAGAACCAAGGCGGCGATATACAGATGCCTATGCTAGCTTTATCGAGAAGCACAGTGACTTGGACTCATGTATTCGAAAAGGGGATCTCAAGTTATGGGTAGAAACCGTCGGCTACCCGACATCACCGGAGCCTTTTGAACGCAATGTAGATGGTTAAGAAGAATGTCTATAAATACATGTCTATGGGACACCTTGGTTACGAATAGCAGCCTGCTCGCGCTCAATGCGAGTGCGCACTGCTAGGCGGGCCTGAGCAAGGACCGCTTGCTTGTTCTCGCGCAGCGTCAGTTCTTTTGGAACAGGGGAATTCAGTTGCAGGTTCGACAAAGACTTCTTGACCTTAAGACGTGGCGGAGGCGATTGCGGCGCAGTCGTAGGTGCCGAGCTGGATGTCGAGCCAGATGTAGCGCCAGATGAAGCAGCTGCCAAGGAAGGGGCGGCGGAGAGCTTAATTTTCTGTCTTGTTGGCGACGCCGGTCTCGGCGCGGATGCGGGTACGCTTCGCGTGGGTGAAGGAGATTGCCGTTGCGACGAGCTCATGCGCAATTGAGGACGCATATCCCTTGCAGCTCGAGTTGGAGACAGCGGAGCCCTCATAGGCGACGGCGAGCGTGCCGGCGACGGCGACCGCGGAGGAAAAGAGGGTGAATGCGAGGGCGAATGCGAAGGCGAGTGCATAGGAGAGTGCGTAGGCGAGCGGGTGTGAAGGGCTGGCGTTGATGCATGCGACCGTAGGGGACTGGAGGCTCGCTCTTTTGCCGGTAAGTCCTTCGGGTCCTGATCGCGCGTGCGCATGGCCTTGTAGAGCCGAGCGACCTGGATTTCAATACCGACTTTGGTCAGGTATCCCATTATGATCTGTGATCGGGCTGTAGACGTTCGGTCCGAGTGCTCTTTCAACAGAGCGGCCACTATGGAGCGGCGCACGTCCAGCGGCAGCTGGTGCTCGGTATAGATCTGCGACTCCGAAAGAGTCCGAATATACTCATCGTCGCTGGCGTCCGGCGGAAGCACCACAAAACGGAAGCCTGCGTCCGGGAATTTGGGCATTTCCATTTGCGGATGATGGGGCAGTAGCAGCATTGCCCTGAACCGGTTCTTGAGCCAATCCACAAGAACGCGGTGCGGATTGGCAACAAGCACCTGCTCGAATGTTTGCTTGTTATACATGCGATCCAAGTTTGCTTGGTCCTCTGAAGACAAACCCTCCACCGAGCACTGCAAGGTATCGAGAGCGTATCCGGGCACATACACCCCCTTGGCAATATTAAATCGCCGAGACATGTAAAATAGTGCCTTTACAAGCAGGTCTGCCGCGTCTTCCGTATCAGCCGTGCCATAGTGGGGGATAGAAATTGTTCCTCGTGGGCGCCAAAACCCCTTGAACGAATCCATGCTTACGTTCGACAATAACAAACCTCGCTGGGCAAGTCACATCGGCCAAACACCTAGCCCTGGTCCGAGCGACCAAGATGCCCCAAACCAGGCAAAATGTGACCAGTCCAAATAAAAATAGATCCAAGGCAGTTCAACATAGCCCGAAAAAATAATGACATGCCAACATAAAATAGTCTCGAGTTAGCCCGACACAGATAACCGACAGAGGCCTACCAAATCTGATTGATCTGGTTGCGCATAGAGTCGGTATCGTATGCGTTGCTGGGCCGTCGCTGGAACGGCGGTGGCGGCGGAATAGTATGCTCGGACTGCCCCGCGGAGCTAGTCCGCGGCGGCGGAGGTGGTCGTGAGTATTGAGAGCGCGACACTGAGTTCAGAAACTCCATGCCGGTAGGCATAGGGGACAAGCCCTCGCTGTATGCTTGATCTGTTGGCTGAGGGCTCTGCCGAAACTGGCTGGCAAAGTCGCTGAGGCCCGTGGACTGTGACTGCTGATACTGCGGGAACGTTTCAGGAAGCGGCGAATTACTCTGCGGAGAATGGGTTTGGGGGGAATGTGCTTGAAACCGCGGAAACTGCGACCCTGGGAACTGAGACTGGAATGGAAGCTGTGGCTGCGACTGTGGCTGCGACTGTGGCTGCAGGTATTGGGATTGCAATGATGGCTGCTGCTTCTGAGGCGGCGGCAGAAACTGCGACTGATAACCCGAGGACTGATGCAACGGCGACGGCGAATGCTGCGGCGGCAGAGGTGGCAACGGGGGCCCTGCGTGCGTCGCCGGCTGAGCCGGCTGAAGTAGCGGTGAACCTCGAAATTGCTCACCCACACTTGAGAGGCCAGCGTTAGCGTCCAACACGCCCAGCTGCACCATTTGCGTCGGCCCCGTCATGTTGGGTGTCAGCCGCCTCGGTGGAGGAGGTGGGGCAGGTGCTGGGAGCGACGACTGGCCATGCACAAGCACGCTATCGATATTGACGTTCGCAAAGTGGTTATTGGCGATTTCGACGTCTTCCTCTTCAGGCTGCGGCGAACCGTATTGAGAAAGGGTGGGATTGGGCATCCGGATCTCTGGTTCAGGTGCGGCAAAATGCCCGTTCTGGCGCATCAGCTCGTGCATGGACCGCTGAGCGGCCTCGGCCACTTGTGGGGGCCTCGAATCAAACGAAACTCGCTTTTGGACTCGACCAGAGGCCGTTTTCAGTGGTGCAGCGGCTCTGCGGCCGGTCATGAGCGACATGAAAGTATCCATGTCGTTAGGCTTTGATTGGGAAGTAGCCGCAGGACTGATCTTGCGGAAGGGGTTGGCACTATCCAGTTCCAAATCTTGGTCCTGGTCGTGCTGTTTCTTGCGTTTACTCAAAATACTTCTCGGTTTGGGCACTGGGGCCGACACAAAAGCAAGCTCTCGTCTCAGCGATTTGCCCTGTTTAAGGTGCCCAGTGAGTCGCAATAGGCAATAAAACTGGGCAGGCTCCACAGTGACGAGCTGGTCGCCAAAAAGCGCCAGCAGCCGCCGCTTGTCGGGCTCGGACACTCCAAAGTTGCCAATAAACGCCATCGTATCGCCAACGGCAATGCTTTCGCCCCGTTTACGCAATAAAAGATCCGTGTACCAGCGGGGATATGCCCGGGTCTCTGCCGGCGAGAGCGCCAGCGCTTCTACGGACAATGTCGCTGGTAGACGGTCCATGCTGAGAAAGCGACCCAGCAGGGCTATATAGATAGGCGGCTAGGCATGTTTAATGAGCTGCCTACTGTTGTACCCGTTTCGTCGTGGCTTTGAGTTATCTCGGCGCTGGAATTGCGCCAGCTCAATGCTAGTTCGATGGTTTTGTGGTAGTCCTTTATGGCCTCTAATTTAATGCGTACACTCCAAACTAGCCAGTGCTTAGTGCAGTTTTAATGCATGTTTGGCCTTTTCTCATCACTACTTTAGTCTATACTCTTCAGCTCTGATTGGCTCTTCGCTCTCATCTAGGATGAGTTCAAGGTCGCTGATATAGCGCGGCAGCAGAGTGTTTAATCGAGTGTGCACGTACTAATCAGGGCTATGTTCAAGGAAGAGGTCGAATGGGTTGCAGACGTCTCCAAAATTCCTGTCAATTCCTTTAAGGAATTGCAATCGGGGGCAGTCTTGTGTATTGTTGCTGATAAGGTGGTTCCGGGAAGTGTTCCTCCTGGTGCTCTGAAAGCTGGTCGAAAAGGCGGCGACATAGCCCCGTTTGTGGCCCGAGAGTATGTGTGTGCGTTTTTGAAGGCTGCACATGACATTGGAGTGCCCGACCATGAACTGTTCGAAACGGAAGACCTTTATGATGCTAGAGACTTTAAGGTGGTTGCTAGGGCACTTCGCAGTTACTCGCGAATGGCCAGTAAACAGAACCCGACCATTGTTGCAATCGGCCCTGCGCTGGGCGAGCGGCATAAACCGCCCGCATTTTCGGGAGAAAAGTACGCGGGATGGAGCGAGGTCCAATATGGGCCGATGGCGGGGGCCATGGAAGGTCCTGCAAAATTACGGGCAGCATTGGCAGCTAAAGAAGAGGAGCTGCGTACAAGGGACGTGCCTGTGAACCTGCAGCCGGCAAAACCCTCACCCAAGGCATACCAGACTGTGGAAGAGCTGCGACAAGCTGCTCAGCGTAAAAGCAAGCCTCGGCCTCGCACTTAGGTAGTTCAGAGCTGCAGAGCTGCAGGAACAGAACTGAAGGGGTAGATGCAGGTGTAGAAATAGGAAGACAATTATGGGAAAAATGCAAAGCTCGAGGCTGGAACTTATTTTGCTTTGTTTTATTTTATTTTGCTTTTATTTCTTAATTCATATCTAGTTTTGATTTGGGTTTGTTTTGTGCATTGGATGAGGTTATGGTTCGCAGGTGGGAGGAAGATGACCGTGCTCGGGCTGAGGTGTGTCATCATCACCATGCCGTCCAATGGATTGACCGACGACCAGGTCGCGGGCGAATTGAACAAGATGGTCGAATTCATCAAGAAGGAGGCCGAGGAGAAAGCCAAGGAAATCAAGGTCAAGGCCAACGAGGAGTACGAGATCGAGAAGGCCAACATTGTGCGCACGGAGATCGCAAGCGTTGACGTCTCTTACGACAACCGTTACAAGCAGGAGAAGCTGTCGCAGCAGATCACGAAGTCTACTATTGCCAACAAGAAGCGCCTGAAGGTGCTCGAGGCTAAGGAGCAGATTCTCGATGACATCTTTTCGTCCACAGAGGACCAGCTTAAGAAGGTCGCTGCTGATAAGAGCCAGTACGAGCCGTTGCTGGCCGGGCTGGTCGAGGAGGGTATCAACCTGCTCAAGGAACACAAGGTCGTTGTCAAGGTCCGTGAGGCAGACAAGGATATCGCTTCCAGTGCCCTGAAGACTGCTTGCCAGCAGTACAAGGACAAGACCGGCTTTGAGGTCTCTGCGGAGCTTGATGGGTCTTACCTCGATAAGGCTATTGCGGGTGGTGCCATCATTTACGGCGACCGCTCCAAGTTCTCGGTCAACAATACCTTGGACGAGCGTCTGAAGCTGATTTGTGAGTCGTCGCTGCCTCGCATCCGACTGGAACTGTTTGGGCCTACTGCCTCGCGCAAGTTCTTTGACTAGATTGGATTAGCTAGACTGTATCGTACAAGATGTTGCTTTTGCCTCGCAAACAACGTGCTTCATCATGGCTTGTAGGTCCGGACATGATCAGCGGACAGGTCCTTCATGGTCAGTGTGATATAAGGCAGCATTTGATAGATACATATATAAACTTAAGCTTACTTCGTATGCCAGTATTTACTGGTTGACCCGTTAACGAGCTCGGTATTTTATCAACGCAGTTGATGAGTTCTGTAGCATAGTTCATTAGTGTGCTAGCCAGATCAGTCAAGTCACTGCTGACATGCTAAAGCTTGCCGGTTCAAGATGGCTACGCAGCAGTCCAATAAGGCTGTTCCCGCGTCTGATTCCGCAATTGCATCGCAATGTCGTCACAAAACCGATACTTAGTCGTCCTCCCCCCGATACCCTCAGGGAGACGCCTATCCGATGCACAATTTTTGATGCGCAGGGTCAAGTCGTGCAGACGGCAGCAAAGATTCCTCGGCGAGAGTTTTTAAAAGAGAACCTTCTTAACTCCCGAGATTTGCGGCATGTGGATGGACCTGCTGCCCTCGTGCCGCGAATTTTGGTGCACAGAGGCTCTATTCTAGTCAACATGTGCGACATTCGGGTCCTAATTCGCAAGGACAGCGTCATGGTTTTTGATTCGAAGGATCCGTCCGTGGCTGCGCGCTTAAGCATGCTTGTCTACGATATTCAAGCGAAGCTTGGTGCTCGAACTCGCCAAAAGGGTCATGTGCAGAACTATGAGCAAGCTGTACTCGAAATCGTACTGGTACATGCTTTGTCCTATTTGGAACTCGAGGTAAGAACTGTGGCAGCAGGAATAAGCGACATTTTGAAATCATTGGAAGACCGCGTGGACCGAGAAATGCTCAGGGAACTCCTGGCTCAAGCAAAAGTATTGGGAAGGACTCACCGCAAGTGTCTGGCTGTGCGCAAAGCGTTAGACGATGCTCTCGATGATGATGAAGATGTGCGCGATATGTACCTCAGCGACAACTCCTCTGGCGAAGCGACAAACAGCTACAACGATATTGAATTACTGCTGGAAACATATTACAAGGAAGCAGATGAGCTGGTGCAACAAACTGGCCGCATGGTCCAGGACGTCTCAACCACAGAAGATATAACGAATATGATGATTGATGCCAAACGAAACGAGATTCTGTTATTTCGTCTTAGGATCTCAATCCTCACTATTGGCTGTACTTCGGCAATTTTCCTGGCCGATTTCTACGGCATGAATCTCGAGAACTTCATCGAGGAAACAAACTGGGGCATGCCGCTGGTCTCGTTTGCAATTTTGATCATCGCCTCAGCGGGAACAATCTACAATCTGCGGACGTTGCGATTTGCTCGCCGTATCGCCATTCCTTCTATTCATCCTCATGGAGATGATCGACCGATGATGAAGTGGCTAGAAAGTGCTTCTCATGGACCCGCCACAAGGCACATTAGACGATAAAAATCACACCCAAGTGGATATCTATATATATAAGTTAATCAGATATGTATTAGGCTCAGCTAATTTGGTATGATTGCTTTTCATCGGCCACTTTATCAGGAGCACCGCTGGTGTGAGAGGCACCGTCAGTCCCCTCGAGAATCTCCTCGGTGGTATGAGCAGGGCCATGATACCATTTGTGAGCGTCAACAAAATAGTAGATCAAGGCTCCACCCCACACAGCACCAATAATCACACACGTATAGTTCATGCTTGCCGCATCAACCGCTCTGAAGCTAGGCATCATTGTAAGGAAAAAGCACACGAAAATCGAATAAATGGTTACAATGGCACCATTGATGCGAGAAAGAGTGTCTCCCATGTAGAAAGGTCCGGGCTTGAAGCTATTAGTCTTAAACCAGATGGTTCTCAACGCAACCGGTAAGGCCCAGGCAAAATTGATAGACGTCATAGCCAGAGAAAAAATGGCCGTGGCAGCAACCTCATTCACAAGAATAAGTAATGAGATAGCAGACGCGACGATGACGTCGAAAATGACCGCGTTCATGGGAATACCTTGAGGGGTGACTTTGCGAACAATGCGCGAAAAAGGTAGGCATCCATCGCGGGCAAACGCCCAGGTCTGACGAGAGCAAGCGAGCAGGGCGCTTAAACACATGAACCACTGAATCACAGCAAACAATGCCATCATGCCAATGGCCCACTTGTTAGACAAGGAATCTAGGATGATCTGAGCCATAGGGCTGCCCGTGGGAGAGTCAAGTACAGCAGAAATATCGGGGTTCATAACTGCTGCCAGAATCGCAAGAATCACAAAGCCACCAATGCCACACAAGCCGATGGAGAGCAGAATACCAAAAGGTACTGCAACAGTGGCATTAGATGCCTCCTCTGACATATGAATGCAGGCATCATGCGAACTGATAGACCATATGGGGGCCATCCAAGTTAGCAAAAAGGACATTCCGTACTCCCAGTCAGTAGCATTCCAAACATTTCCAAACACAAACGAGCCCGAGTTCAAGTTCCCTCCCTTACTTTTAAGGCCAACAGGCAAAGCAATGCAAATGAGGAAAATCGCAACCACATTCATGGAAATGGTAGCCCACTGCATTCTTGATAACCAGCGAGTAGGGAGACAGGCAATCAAACCTTGGGTCACACATCCTCCCACAACAACTGCGTACGTGTGGTACTTTGTTGGCACGTAGCCATCGACGGCCAGTGCAGGGCACGAAAGAAGCTGTCTAGAAAACCCGTAGTTGATGCTGCCAACACCGGCAATTAAGCCCAGGGTGTCGGCATACCCACACAGAAACGATAGTGAACGCTTCATCTTCGGTGGGGCGAATCGGAAGGTCCAATAGTATAGGCCACCGGCAGTCGGCAGAGCAGAGGCAAGCTCACTTAGAGCCAAGCCAATGGAGAAGATGAAAAAGCATGGGACAAGCCATCCCCATGTCATGCCTGCACCTCCAGCAGCGAGTGAAATCGGGAGAATAGATGCAACGGAAGGTACCAGCGACATGATGGCAAAGCTGATGGCAAAAATTTCAATTGCCGAGAACTCGCGCTTGAGCTCCTGCTTATAGCCCATCTCATTCAATACATTATAATCTTTTGATGTTCCAGTCATCTTTTTGATGCTGGTAAATGGGGCCCACGCCTACCCTATATATGCACCGGCTCATGTTCTCGCATGCATATCGCTCGTTGCAGTATCTATAACCGAAAAATATGCACTAGGGCTTGGGTTCAAGTGAATATCAGTACCAATTTAGAGCGTCAAGCCGGAACATGACAGCATTATTCTAGTTATTTGTACATATAAATGGCGCAAAAGAATCAAATCCGCCCCTGATTGAACTCGAAAACTTTGTCAAGTGGCATTCTGAAGATTCGTCGAGGATCTCCCAAAAGTATCACCAAATGTAGTAAAGCTTCTCGAGTCGCTCCACCCCGCTCCGTGTGCGAACCCCTTGCTTATCAGGGGACCGAGCACATTGATAACGCTGTTTTGGGCGAAGGCCACGGCCACCTTTGGATACTCCACGCTAATAATTTTAAATTTCAGACAAGATATCTCGGTTCGTTCGAACCAGCGAGCTATCCATACATTGCCTCAATAGTCGTTGAGATGATTGTCTGCGGCCGAAACATCCTATCCGCCAAATTGATGATTCGGCCCGATTCAAGCTTGAAACCGACTTCTTGCCACTACTATTGAACAAATAAGGGAAAAGAAAATGCTATCTTGTCTACCAGGTAAAACTTAGGCTAGAAAGCTGTGAGCCATTTGTGTATACACTCGGGGCTAGTCGGTAAATAGATAGCCCCAGCAAACTGTGGGGTGACCTAATGCAGGCGTCTTATCTTCATATAGGGTAGGGCAGCTTGGGTAGGCTGCAGTTGGAGTAGGAGAGAGCGACACCAAAAGTGAAATGTCATCTCAGCAATAAGGGAAAAATCGGATCAGATTAACGCCTTTTGGCATCACAAATAAACCAACGTAAGGGAGATGAAGCTTTGGCCTTTTATTTGTGTTCCGCTGGCAAAAAAGATGAGCATCGAAGCAAAAAGAATCTTCCCAACCAGGGGTCGAACCTGGAATCTTTCGCTATGACCAAATCGTAGGCGAACGCCTTGCCATTGGGCCATTGGGAATAAGATTTTTCAAGAAAAGTTTCACTACTTGTTTTACTCCTATTATTTTTTTGGACCCTGAAAAGTTTGCATGACAAAATATTTGTGTTCATGTTTCGCAAACGAAATGTAGTTTTGACCGGAACAAATGGTACCAGCGCCAGAGGTCCTACGGGGAGATCGAAAGGGGAATCCGAGCCTGAGAATTTCACGCACCATGGAGCACTGAGGCCTTCACTAATCACTTCGCGGTCTTGTATCTCGTCTGGCAGTCGAAGTCTGGATCAATTGCTGCAGCATGGAGGAATCCCGCTAGGCTCACTAACACTCATTGAGGAGCATGGAACTACTGACTTTGCGTCTACTGTTCTGAAATCGTTTGCGGCGCTGGGAGTTGTCCAGAGCCGAGCCCAGCAGCCGACCAGAGTAATCTGTGTTGGCATCCCTGAATGGCTGCGAGCATTACCGGCCATTGCCGTGCCTAAAGCAACTAAAAAAGAGGACGATCCGGACAACGCAGTAGGAACGCTTAACCGCATGAAGATTGCCTGGCGTTATCAGCGAAGCCAACACATGCCTGGCGTAATGGACGAGCATCATCAGCAGGATCTCATGGCGGCTTCTGGGTTCTGCAAAGACTTCAATTTCAAGGCTAACCTTACACCTGCACCCCAGAGCAACGAGGTGGGGTATGTGCTCGGTATGACGCTCGCAGATATGGTGCAGCAGCTCGAAACGATGCTAAACGCAGTACCGGCTGGAACGGTCACTCGAGTTGTCGTGCCGAATTTGCTACATCCAGCAATTTACTCGCCGGATTGTTCTCTGCCCAGCCAGTTGGTTCCATTTTATTTTCAATTGCGACAGTTGTCACGGGCCTACAGGACCGCCATTGTTGTGTCGCTGCCCCTGCAGCTGTATTCCCGGAAGTGTCCCTCAACTACGTCCTTGGAAGCACTTTCGGACGCTGTAATCGAATTAGAGCCTTTCGAGGATGCCAACGTGCAAGGGTTTGTGCACGTACACAAGCTTTGTGATTTGACCGAACAAGGTGCCATGGTCCAGCGGCATCAGGAGTACTCGTTCAAGCTTGGGCGATTCCAATTTGAAGTTGCGCCCTGGGGTATCCCGGTAGAGGAAGAGGAAGATTCATCGATGTTTTAGTCCGTCTGCGCCATTAGTGTCTGGCCAAGATCATTTGCGGATATTCCATCTTTGTAAAGGCATCAAAACTGCCAAAATAGCTTGAGAGCCAAAACAGCCCAGACAATCTTACACAGCTATCTAAGTACATTTCTCATCCATTCTGTTTTATTTTGTTTGTTATCGGACCGGCGTTCATTAGGGCTGTAAGTGCGAAGGCCATAATGCAGGGGGCCGTCTTATTATGCAAGGGTGACTCCCCGTATTATTACACCCTTATCGGCCCGATCTCTATGGAGCCAGACCGACGAAAACCCGACGTTCGATTCTCGTTTTCCAGCACTCGTCTTGGCAAATTCCTCCGAAATGTCACATTGGATATACTGACGCTTGTGCCTTTGCAGTCGCGCTCCGAGCCTGGCCAGGAGACCGACCGCCAGTCGAATCGACCAGCATTCGATGTCTCCCCTGAGGAGCTTCTTCTCAACGCCTCAAGCGACGATCTGATGCTGTTGGCAGACACTAGGAGACCTTCCGCAGCCACTCAAATGACTATGGAAACCTTTTGGACCGCGAGGGATGACAATATGGAGCCGCGAAAACAGACCACGACTCGGGAGCTCCGGAAAGCTGCTTCGCCGTCCGAGGCTGCGCGGGTTAGTTGGTGCTCTGCGGAATCCGGTGTAGCCTTTTGCGAGGATCTCAGTTCTCGTGTTGACTTTACGAGCTGTCTACCTCCGGAGATTCTGGATAAAGTATTCTACTATTTGGACGTCCAATCCCTGGCCCAATGCAGCCAGGTCTCAAAACCATGGCATGCTGCCACCAGTCGCAATGCCGTCTGGAGGTCTCAGTATCGAACGCGATGGGGGTTTCCGGATGATATTCCTGGTATGGATTGTGAGAGACTATACCGGTCCCGGCACCAGCTGGAAACCAACTGGAGCTCCGCTCAATTCGCAGCTGAACCGCTCGAAGGACATACTGACAGCGTATATTGCGCGGAATTCGATAAATTGGATATTGTCACGGGCTCCAGAGACCAAAAAGTCATTGTCTGGGACTCGAAGACTCGGCAAGCCAGACATGTTCTGACCGCGCATCAAGGGTCGGTGCTGTGCCTTGCCATGGACGATGATCTCCTTGTAACTGGCTCCAGTGACTGTCATTGCTGTATCTGGGACCGCAAAAATGGATATGCCTTGCTGGCTAACGTAGAGTATCATTCCGTGGCCGTGCTGGATGTGGTGCTTCATCCAAATTATATCATTGCTTGTTCGAAAGATAGCACCATATCGGTTATCAGCCGTACTACCTATGAGCTGGAATTCCGTCTGGAGGGCCACCGCGGTCCCGTCAATGCTATGGCAGTATTTGAGGATATTTTGATCAGCGCAGGAGGCGATGGCCTCGTCAAACAGTGGGACTTGTGCCAGCAGGCCTGCATGCGGACATTAAGGGGACATACGCGGGGACTTGCTTGTGTAGACGTTTCCAAGTGTGGCAAATATGCTGTTTCGGGTTCCAACGATCGCACCATCCGGCTGTGGGACCTACAGACTGGGCAGTCCACAGTCCTTGAGGGTCACACTAACCTTGTGCGGTCTCTATGCTTCACCAATAGCCGCATCATTTCTGCATCCTACGACGGCAGCGTGAAAATATGGGACCGTGCGTCGAGCACGCTCCAATCGAATCTGACCGGCTTGCACGGGAGTTGGGTTTTCTGTGTCCGGGCCAGCGAGCGGCATGTGATATCCACATCGGTAGGCATTCGGCCGCTGGTGCTAGACTTTGGCGCCGGCATTGACTGTGATTCGTTGGGGTATTTATAGTTATTTATTGCTACAAGAATATTTATCCCTGGAGACGTGGGGTTTATGCGGCGTCGCGCTTAAACAACTTTCTCCAGCGAGCAGAAGTGTGGTAGTTCATCTTGTGCAATGACCGCGCAACCATCTGCAACAAAAACACAGTAGAGCCCAAGGCACGTACCAGTGCAAACACCGCCATAGACCAAAGAATAATCTGCAGGTAGACGTTGCTGCCGGGGCGGTCTAGCGAGCAAAACTGGGTGACCAGCATCACCAATAGAAGGTTGCTCACCATCCAGATAAGTACCACCCGCGAGCGCACCTCACGGTAGTAGTCGAACTCGAGCGTAGCTCGGCTGGGAGCAGGTGCTTTGACGGGTGCCTGCTCACGAAGGGCATGCAACGCGTTTTCGTATCCGGTGTCAATGTCCACCTGTTCCGACGGCATCTCAACCTCGACAATGTTGGCGCCTCCCTCTTTACGGACAACCGCAGCTCCCAGGTCCATCTTCTGCTCATTATCACCCTTGGTACCCCAAGTAACGTCGTGGGTGTTGCAGAAGGCATAAATCTGGAGGGTGCAGACATATCCGGGCAACAGCAAAAAGTACTGAACTGCCGAAGTTATCATGTGCCAAGGATCCATGTACAGGATCGACATTATCGTGTACAGTCCGTAAGTCGAGAGCAGCGATACCACCAACGTGATAATGACTCTCAGGGAGGCTCCAGAGTCCGCAGAGAGCGTTTTGGCCACAAAATAGATACCAATGATCATCGTGTACGCAGTGACCAAACTCAAGAGGACAATGGTGGTGCCAAAAAGGGCCTTAGCACCCTGGGGCCGGTTACCCAAAGAAAGGACAAACTGTGCACAGATAGCGATCACGCAGATGTACTTGAAGAGCAAAAACAGTGCGAGTCCACCGCCGTGGGGGATTGTAGCGTCATTATTACCGGCGACCGAACCCGCAACAAAGTAGAACGCCAAGTAAAAGTTCGAGATGGAGAAAAACGTAAACAACAGCTGGAAAAACTGGTACAAGAACTCGATGTGCAGAAAAAGCTTGCGGATAAACGAGTGGTCGGTGGCCCAAATCTGCCGGAAGTGGGTTTGAGAGTACAAGGCCGCAAACAGGGCACCGTTGAGCCAGCGACGGCGCTGGGAAATAAACTCGGGGAGGGTATCGGGAACATCCGTCTCACCCCGAGCTGATTTCACATACTTTAGTACCCACTTCTCGCTGCGCTTTGCCACGAGCTCCCAGCACAGAATGCGGTCCTCGGCAAGGTACATGTTCTTTTCGAAGATACCGGCATTGGTAATATCAAGCTTCTCACCCTTGAAATATGATGCTAGCGGGCCTGTGCCATCATCGTGGTTTTGCAAAGCTCGGTATCGGTAGGCCGACAATGCGCCAGGGAGCACAGAGATGTATCCAAACACCGACTCAAAGGGCTTGTCGAGAATGTTCGAAATCTTGTACTCAAAGTTCTGGGCAGCAACAAGCGGGTTGAGCAGCTCGCGGCCGAACGGTCCGGTCATTGTTTTGATTTCACCACACGCACCGCCGACGTTCGAGTCCTCATCAAATGCTTTCCATAGATAGTACAAGGTCTTATTGGCGGGCCGAGTACCTACATCCAAAAGTACAACAACATTTGGGTTTAGCTGCGGGCACAAAGCGTTGAACATCCAGCGATGGGAATTGATTTTTTTGGCGTTGCGCTCCTTGAGACAGAAAATCATCTGCACAGGTACGATGTTCTTCTCAGCGCCTTGAAACTTAAGGTCCGGCGTCAGCGACACCTGGGCAGTGTACTCAAATATGTGGGCTTGCACTTCTTCACCGTTCACGAAGTTTTTGGCAACGCCGTCCTGGTACACTCCCATGGCAGCCAGGCAGTCGAGGACGCGTGGGTTGACCTTGGTACGACCATCAGCAACAATTGATACAACCACTTTCTTCCAACCGTTGGGGCCCCACACCTTGGACTTTGATCGCTGGCAGAGGTAGGCAATGTTCTTGAACACGGCATGCAGGGTCCGAGTGAATAAAACCTCATCCTCGTTATACATCGTGATGCACACGCAGATCTCAGTGTCGCGCTCGTAGATAGCAGGGCGAATAGTAAATCCGGCATCGGCAAAGTCATCGGGGTCGGACGTGCATGCGGTGTAGCGCATATAAACATACTCGTCGCTATCGCGGCGAGGCAAAAACGAGTAGAGCTTGCTAGGCACAGGACAGTCGAGGACGAGATTGCCACGAACAAGCTGTACCTGCTTGCGGCTCATGCTCTTGTTACGCCGAGGCTGCTGGCCCTTGGGTAGCGTGCCTTCCGATAGAGTCTCGATACTTTCGAGGGAATGGCCTTCGTAGTCGTCGTCAAACTCGTCATCGACATAACCACTATGAGGCTTGTGCTTGGCAGAATGACTCGAAGTCGACTCCTCGTCGGTGGTAAGAGTTGCTGCGGTGGCGCCCGAAACAATTGACGCGGTATCAGCGTCTTTGTTGGGTACCCCAAATGCCGGGGCAGGTACCCCAAATGCCGGGGCAGCCACTGAGGGAGAATCGTCAAACGGCGACGTTCCATCATTGAGTTCCACCATTGGCTGAGGCAACGCCCGGGCGGGCTGAGAGACGGTACTAACATGACTGCCACCCGAAGAAGTCGAGGATGCTAGATTGTCGAAATCAATAACAGCTCCCTCAGGAGCGTCGGTGGGTGGAGATGCAAACTGCAGCCGACGCACCGGAGAGGACGATCGGCCCGGAGAGGGACTAACTTCGTGGGTATCAAACCGCCGGGGACGGTGAGGAGAAGAAACAGGAGAGACTGCGGGAGCCTCGTAAGGATTCTGAGAGCGCATTGGCGATCTCAACGGGGATCTGGCTGGAGACTCGCTTTGGCGGCTGTCGCGAAGGGGAGACGACTGCGACGACCGCAAAGGAGAGTTGGACTGAGAGTGAGAGCGAGAGAACATTGGCGAGCGAGCCACCGATTCGGGAATCTGTGGCAGAGCCCGTTTGTTGTTGCCCTCCATAATTCGAGTTTCGTTTGTGGAAGGGTCTAAGCTTAGATGCATCATTGTTTTGATTTTCCGGAGAGCCCTAACCCCTTCCTCACCCTGGCAACGGTAAACAAACCGACGTGCCTAAGTAAAGTGCTTCGTTTTGAATTAATTGTTGAAAAGACTGCTAGCGAATCTGTTAACAGACTATAAGGTTCTGTTTGTTAGAGCAAAACCATCATCAGAGGACGTTCTAAGATCCTACCCCCGGCAACTGGCATTGACCAGCATTGAGAATATACTATGGACCACAAACTAGCGCTTTGCTCATTTCAATACCACCACCTTCAGATGCGGTACGAAATTCAACAAAGAAAACTTGGTATAAACGCCCTTATAAGATGGACCTATCAAGGCAGTCATAAAGTGGCTGTGCCACTGAGAGGTGGAGCGATTATATAACAGCGCACGACCTGGATATTTATAGGGTGGCACAAAAAACATACAAATCATTAGCCAGTAGAATCTTATATTCCATTAAGAGCGGACTTTCGGGCTTGCATTCAATCGCCGGAACATTGTGGTGCCAGTTGCCTCATTATTGTCCCTAGCCGCCAGTGGCCTGACTTGTAATCATGCTTCGCCGGAACTTTTCGATGCGGGCGCTGTCTCGAACATTGCCGCAGCTGCCCAGGAACTCTCTTTTCCGAATCCAACGGTACTCTCAAGCTCCTGGACACGACAAGAGTAATGCCGAGAAAGAACTTGCCGCGGCTCGGAGCGGCGTGACCGACAAGAACTCTAACGTTCACGGCTTCGACCCGCTCAAGCCTCGCAAGCCTCTGAGCAGAGTAGCGATTGGGGGGCAGTCCCATAAGGTTACCAAAGGCTCGACCGGGCCTTCGGCACGGGCGCTGTGGATCTCGGCAGCGCTTGTCGTTGTTGTTGGCGGTGCCATGACGTTACTCTTTCAGCGTGAGAAGCGGAGGCTCGAGGTGCGACGCATGGAGCGCGAGCACCAGGGTGTCGGTAAGCCCAAAATCGGTGGGCCCTTTAGCCTAATTGATCAAGATGGTAAGCCGTTCAACGACAAGGACTTGCTGGGCAAGTTCAACGTCCTCTACTTTGGGTTCACAAAGTGCCCTGACGTGTGCCCTGAGGAGCTCGAAGTACTGGCGCACGTCCTCAACACTGTCAATAAAGACGAAAAGAAGATTCAGCCCATTTTCGTTACCTGCGACCCTGCTCGCGATACTCCCGAGGTCCTCAAGGAATACTTGGCCGACTTCCACCCCGACATTATTGGCTTGACGGGCACCTACGACGAAATCAAAAACATCTGCAAGCAGTACCGTGTTTACTTTAGTACTCCGCCCAATCTCAAGCCTGGTCAGAATTACTTGGTTGACCATTCGATCTTTTTCTACGTCATGGACCCTGAAGGACAGTTCATCGACGTTCTTGGCCGCAATTACGACGGAGACCAAGCTCTGCAAAAGATTAGCGAACACCTCGACGCCTGGCGCCCATCTGGCTCCGACGACCGCAGTTGGTTCCAGAAACTTTTCTCCTAATCCATCTATGTACATATTTACCTATCACTGTAGTGCTTGGATCTTCTGCGTCGGACTTCAGTGTTTGTTCAAAGGCCATATTTGTTGGTCTTGAAGAACTCCTTATGGCCCCTACAGCGAAAGGGATTCCATATGTATCGTCATGCCAGTGGGTGGCTGCTGGCCGTGGCATTATGGTCCCTTCCGCTTGCAGATTATGCTTCCGATTAATGTTATCAACGACAATCAGCTACCAGAGTCGAAGCTCTCCCCTTGAAATCTCGGAGAGAGAAGTATGTCTACCTTTAGAGTCCAATTATGTGCTCATCAAGACAGGTTACACATCGCTGAATCCAATTGATATCAAGCGCAAGTCCTTGGCATTTTTCAGTGGAGGTACCGTGGGGCTTGATTTTGCAGGGACTGTAGAAGCTGTTGCCAGCAACATCAATCAATTCAAGCTTGGTGACAGAGTATGCGGTGTCGTCAGACACAGGAAGAGCTTTGTTGGAACCCACACGTTGGTTAATGTCAGTACCGATGGCATCATCAAGACCCCTGCTGGCTTGAGTGACCGCGAGGCAGCAGGAATGCCTCTTGCTTTACAAGCGGCCTTATCAATCGTAGATAAAGCAGCTTTAGATCCGACATCTAGAGTGCTAATCCTCGGCGGAGCAACTTCTGTAGGCTCGCTGGTGGTGCAGCTGCTGAAGAAAGTCTACAAGGTCGAGAACATTGTTGTTACAAGCTCACCACGGAGCTTCCGGTATGCCAAGAGCATTGGCGCTAAGATAAACATTGATTATACGAAGGATATGGCAGAGCAGCTAGTCGCCGCGGCAAACCCAAAGTTCAATGCCATCATTGATATTGTGGGCGGGTACGACGCTTTGCGCATCTCGGACAAAATTCTTGAGGTAGACGGGTTGTACTTGACTATTGTTGGCGATGTTTTTCCTGCTACGCATGAGCAGGCATTAAATCGATCGTTTCTGTGCAGCTTGCCGCGCATGTTAGGCCGCTTTGCCTTTGGGTCGCTGATGGGTATCGACTGGCATTTACTCGTGCGGTCCAGCTCTAAATCATACAACGATCGTGCCGCCAAGGTTATTTCCGAATATGATATCAAAGTACGCATCGACAGCGTTTACCCATTACAAGAGGTCCAAAGCGCATGGGACAAGCTTAACCGCCTCGGTGCGAGCGGCAAAGTAGTGATTCAGCTATAACCTCGCTAGTAATTATCTACTAATTTATCTGTCGCTCTGATTTTTTCCTACTCAAAAAGCTTGTACCACCAGATAGAATCTGCGAACGCCTTCTCCTTGGCTGTCCGTTCCCAGACATCAGAAGGATTACCTCGCACAGCAAAGCCGTGGCCTACCTTTGAAAGCAGCGTAATGTAAAACGTAGCGTTGATTTCCTTGAGCTTCTCCTCGGTCTCTTGGCGATGTCTCTCGGTGAAAATGTCGTCATTTTCAGCAGCAGCAATAAACAATGGTTTCTTGATGGCAGCAACCTCGTCGATAGTAACAAAAGACGGATGGAAGGCAACTCCAGCAGAGATCTTGGACTGTCCAAGTAAACGAATCGTATATCTAGCTCCCACGCAGTATCCAGCAGAGACAATAACTTGTGGCTTGTATTTCTCCACAACTCCGGCATACGCCTGTTGCACTATCGGTTCAGTAAACTCGAGAGAGTGCCGGGCAATCCAGGTAGGGGCATCAAAGCCTTCCGTATTTAGCGGCACAAAGTCGCCATCGTAAATATCAGGGACTACCACGAGGTACCCCTCGTCGGCATAATTGTCGGCCAGCAGTTGGCTATTGGTGTACTCGTATCCAATAACATCAGAAAAGAAAAGCAGCACTTTACTACTAGACTTGTCACCGGTAACATAGGCATTAATACCATTGATAACCTCAGTAGCGCCACGAGTGGTGCCAGTATGCCGAAAGCCTTGGGAGCAGCACTTTGCAGGAGGATTCGATGCCATGGTGGAGTGCAGCAATTACCACGTTTCTATGCCTATCACCTACCCCGCACCATATATATATCTTCTAAGGCGTCATTATGCGTGCGGCACTTTACAGCGGACTCGGATAGTTTAATATTCCGTGCCGAGACCTGATACAGGATAACGTTTTCGGCAAAAGTACCCGAAAACCCTCACCAGCAAAGAGCAAACTTCGACATCCAATGTCACATTTGCTGCCAAATTGTAACTAGATGGTGCTAATAAAGGCCAACCTGGACGATATTATAGGAGAGAGAGAGCGTTGTTGGCAGATACTTCCACGGTCACATGCAGGCTACTTATGCACACGCTACCCTATAGGTGCATGCTCAGAGAACGGGCGGCCGTGTGGCGGTCCTAAAGTACCGGCGAAGGCATAATGTTTCACCACGCGTCCATGTATTCAAAGTTCGCTCTAACACCTGCTAGATAACGCAGAACGCAATTTTTCCCGTATTTTGGTCAAGCGATCCACTTTAGATTGACCAAAGTCTGGGAAGCTGAAGTGAATTCTCACTAAACATTTCTAGAACTGGGTTGATTCTGTCTATAAAACGTAGAACGATACGTCGAGCGATACTTAGACCCTACTGGAAAAGAGAGTACCACCAGACAGAGTCACAGAAAGCCTTCTCTTTGGCAGCCTTCTCCCACGGCTTGGACATGTCTCCACGCACGGAAAAGCCATGAGAGACTTGAGATAGCAGAGTGATGTAGTAAGTGGCCTTGATCTCTCTAAGCTTTTCCTCAGTTTTGTAGCGCAGTTCCTCGGGGAAAATCGAGTCCGTCTCTGCGGCAGCGATAAACAGCGGCTTCTTGACAGCGGCAACCTCCTCAATACTCACAAACGAGGGATGGAATACAGCACCGGCATCGATCTTCGACTCGCCAAGAAGACGAACAGTATATCGCGCGCCAAAGCAGTATCCAGCTGACACAATGAACTTGGGCTTAAAGGTTTCCACAACACCGGCGTAAGCCTTCTGGACCAGAGGTTCGGTATCCTCCAAAGAGTGTCTCGAGAGCCAGTCGTGGAAGTCAAAGCCTCCACGATTCAGAGGTACAAACTCGCCATTGTAGATATCAGGGGCAACCACAAGGTACCCTTCCTCGGCATAGTTATCGGCCAGAAGCTGAGAATTGATGAACTTGTGCCCAATAACATCGGGGAAAAACAAAAGCACTTTGCTGCTCGATTTGTCGCCGGTGATGTATGCCTCTAGGCCATTTATGGTTTCAATGGCACCTTTAGTAACTCCGTCATGCAGAAAGCCGGTGGCACAGCACTTTCTGGGGAGGTTCGAAGCCATTGTAAAGTGAGATCGTGGGAGCGCCGTGCAGGTTAAACATCCGAGCCCTTGCCCATGTTTATAAATCAGACGACACGTGATTATGAAGCCGCGATTAGCTCCATAATGATTTCAAAGCCCTTGGGTACCCAAACAGCATGGTACCCTAAGAGTCCCAACTAGGGCGTATCGCAGTCACATATTTTTCACATACCCTCCTGTGGTCGCTGCAGGGTTCTCTAGCTGAGCAGTACTAACTGACGAAGAAGCCAACTGAAAAAATGAGCGACGCTGAAATTGATAACACTCCCGTTGAGTCCCAGGAGGTCGAGGTTGCCGCCGACGCCGCCGCCCCCGGTGAGCTGTCCATCGAGGACGCCATCAAGGGAGTTCTCCGTAACTCGTTGATCCACCAGGGCCTGGCCCGTGGTCTGCGTGAAGCCGTTAAGGCTCTGTCCACTGGCGATGCTCAGGTCTGCATCCTGTGCGAGTCTGTCACCGAGGACAGTTACCTGAAGCTGGTTGAGGCTCTGTGCAACGAGCCCGAGCAGAGCATTCCTCTGATCAAGGTTGCCGATGCCAAGCAGCTCGGTGAGTGGGCTGGTCTGTGCCAGCTCGACCGCGATGGCACTGCCCGCAAGGTTGTCGGCTGCTCCTGTGTCGTCATCAAGGACTGGGGTGTCGATTCGCCCGAGCGCCAGGTCCTGCTCAACTACTTCGACTCGGCTTAAATAGCTTTAGTAGATATGACCACTGTTTTACTTGTTTGTATCCGTAGTATGCCGTGCTTGTGTAGCTTGGTACAACGAGCCAGTCTGTTAAAGGCGCATAGCGAACCAGCTTGAGATGGCGTAAAAGAGCGATCTGGCTGTTAGGGTGTTAGGGCGCGGCGGAGCCTGGCTGTATCTGACATGTCCTCAGCGCGAGTCTGCCTAGAATAAATGTTACAACTTAGTCTATATAGTTCTAATCGCTGTCCTGGCCACTGGCACTGCTGCCACCACTGGAGCTGTCGCTGGAGCTGTCGCCGCCACTGCTATCCGAAGAGCCGCTGGAGCTATCAGAGGAGCTATCACTGCTATCACGATCGCGGTGAGGCGCACGGTCATGGGACAAGGCCCTCTCCTCGTCTTTTTCGATTTTTTTCTCCTTCCCTATCTCTGCAGCTTCTTTTCCGTTCACCGAAGCCTGTCCAGATACTTCTGCAGAACTATCGTCTTCGCTGGCAGCATATTGCGGAGTATCGTCATCCATACCGCCCATCTCAGTATCGGCCTCAGTAAACTTGAGCTTCTTGCCCTGGACCCGCTCTGGAATGGTCGGCAGTTGCACGTCCTGGAAGGTGAGAAGGGAACCCTGCACCAAAGTGGTGCGGCCATTGACGTTAAAATACTTGACGGCAAAGCGCAGTTTACCATCCACTTTGTTGCCATGCGCATCAACCCAGTAACCAAGCGACCGAGAATCTACCTCATCATCCTGAGACTGCACAAACTGCCAAGACTCTGGGATATCGTCTCGTTTGACTGTGGCATTGAACGTGTTGTGAAGTAGCAATGCAATATGCCCCGGACTTTGGACACTAATGTATCCCTCTAGCGTATCGCCAGCCCTCGGGCACCACACAAGGAAGTCTGCTTGCACCCACATGTAGGTGAACGGAGAATCGTTCATGATTTTCGACACAGGCAGGTGGCTGCCCTCAGCATCTTGGCCTAGAAGACGTAGATTAAGGTGCGAAATGACTACACCACCGAGCGCGGAGTCGTATTTGAGCACCAGCGGATCAAGATGGCACTCTTTAATCCCCTCGGGTACGTTTTGAGAATACGAAGGAGCCACAGACACATACATCTTGGCCCGAACGACTTGGAAGCATTCTGCCAGTCCCTCTGAATCTTTCGGATTCGTGTTTTTATCGGATATTATCGACCGCCGTCGCTTCTTGATGGCCCCAGGGACCTCGTCCAACTTGCGTTTGGCCATGAAAAAAATATTAGTGATCTCACCTAATAAGTCTGGCTCATATCCATCTACCATGAGGCTCCATCCTAATCCATGAGGCTTTCAGAATTGCAGTAGATAATTCGACGTATTTTGGTAGAGAGCTCTATATTTGCATATGGCACGTTATATTTGCTCGGCTAGTGGGAGCATCGTGAAGTCAATAAATATCTGCTTTTCATCAACAATGCACATAAATTGCGCACTGAGGACTCCATGAACATCAAAGCGGATCGCAACTTTTTTGGCCATTCTGGCCGCTTCCTTGAGCTTGTTGAAAAGTGTGAAATCATAAGTAAACCCAATATTTCCTGACACCTCCAACGTTTCCAAAGTTTGAGGATCAAATGGGATGGAAATTTCGGCGGTTGCAAGGTCTCCAGAAGCAATAAACATCAATTGAAGCGGTTCACTACACCCAATGATGGTAACCTTAGTGCAGTCAAGCGCAGAAATATCTTTTAGGACGACGCTTATTGCCTTCGCGGGCAAAATGGCCCGCAATTGAACCTGGTCTCTGTCAAGATCGATTTCCGCGTCGTCCAAGTCGTCGAACAGAGCAAACTTGCAGGCACTGGACATCGTATCGTCGTTAAATTGAAGTTCAAATTCCCCAAGTTCAGAATGCTGCAGTACGCATGGATGGTCTGGACATGACACTTGATCTTGATTACGGGCCTTCTGCTCGTCTCGCGTTGAAGACCATTCAACATACATTGTGAGGCAAACAGCTAATTTATCGATTCTCAATCGAAGCTGCCCAGGGTCACTACATCGGTATGATGCAAATAACTCTTTCTCTAAGCCGATACACGCATTGCAAGACCGTGCCGTGTTTGATACTTGTATTTCTCCTCGGTCAGGATTTAGGCATAGACGGCCAGTGGTGGATATGGGGCAAATTGTTTTCAGTAGTCGACTCAAAAGGGCAGTATATGCCGTAGAGGCCTCAAATTCAAAGGACATTCGATCAACGGATCAAGGAGCGTTTAAACAGTTTCGAAAACCGAACGGGACCAAAGGACAGATTATCCAAGGGCCAAAAACAGCTGCGTTACGTGAGCCCAATGACTCGAGCTGGAAAGAAAGCAGCAGCGCTGTTGGCATTGGCAATCGGAGGAGCCACGGCCGCCTATTTTTATTTATCCTTCTCTAAAGCAAGCTCATCGGAAGCAAGTTCCACCAAGACAAGTGAGAAGGCGGATTTCTCTAGGACTTTCTGTTTGGTTGTGAATTGCCCCATGAATTTGAGGGCGCTTCTATCTCAATATCCAAACATGGTGGTCGTAGGAACGAGGGGCGTTAACTTGAAAACGGGCAGTGAAGACGATTTCAGAGCCATTGAAACAGAAACAGATGAAGGGTGGGTCCACGTTATCAAGCAGCTTAGACCTCCTGAGTGCACGGTTCCAGATAACTTCAGGGTGCCCGACAATCTCGGCCGATTCGCAAAAGCAATCACCAGCTATTCTTCTAGTGGTCTCAGCTTGTAATTTGTGGAGATCAGTTCACGGTTCAATTATTCTAGCAATTACTCCACCGGTCTTGCACTGGCGCGGTTAACCCACGACCACCTGTTCTTACCTCGCTCGCGCGGGCTCAATGGTGTGAAATTCCGCCATACTAAGCTAGCACATACCTAGAGCAACACAGTAAATAAGCGGGTCGGGCTAAAAGCAAACCACATCTCTGCAGGTTCTTCTGAGAATCACTTTATCTCCTCTATATGCACACCTCGGCTGTTATTACCAGATCAATTCCCATCTGACGCAACCGTGCCGATTACGCACACCGAGCCGTCTCCACACAGAACCCCTTCCCTTGGTAATGTACCCCATACACCGCGGTTGTATAGGTGGCCGAGCCTATGGCAAAACTTGATATAGCGCTGGATTTCTGACTGCGGTTGCACATTCATAGATGCACATTGGACTCTACTCGCTATATACTTCCGTATCAGCACCTCGATCTACTACCGTGCCCTCATGCAAAGCGGGGCCCTGCCCTAGCAGGTCGGGTAAAATTTCCCAAACCATTTTTGCATGCATACGCGGCTAGCTGGTTGAGTAACGGGGTACTCCGGATACAAAACCAGGCTCCCGCCATGTACACATGCATAAAATAAGAATGCTGCAATATAAATTTAATACAAAGCAACATTACTATACGTATCTGCTTCCCCTAAGTGCGTTTTACTTTCCCTCCGCCAAGCCTTGCAAGGCCCAGCGCTTGCCAGCTGCAAAATGATAAGGGTATGGTTACTATGATAGCGAGGGGCCATATAAAACTGAGGCCGCTGTCCATGTATCAACACCCCGTCGACTTTCCGGACCAAGAAAATGACCAACGCTGATGATGAGCTGTTGTTGAACCTCGGTTACAAGCCCGAACTCAAGCGTGAGTTCTCGCCGCTGCAGATCTTTGGTGTGAGTTTTTCCATCATGTCGCTTGTTCCTTCTATCGCGTCAGTGCTCAGTGACTCGATCACCGCGGGTGGTGCAGGCATGACATGGGGCTGGCTTGTTCCATGCTTTTTCATTTTTTCTATTGGGTTAGCTCTGAGCGAGCTGTCCTCTGCCATGCCGACTGCCGGTGGCTTGTACTGGTGGACCTACAAATTTGCCCCTAAAAGAATGAAGAGCTGCATGTCCTTTCTTTGCGGCTACGCGGACACCTTGGGATTGATTGCTGGTGTTGGAAGCATCAACTATGGTTTTGCTGAACAACTCCTGTCATGCCCGGCTCTGGCCATCGATTCCTACACACCTACGAAGTACCACACGTTTGCTTGCACGGTTGGTGCTACTGTCCTGCAGGCTATTGTGTCGTGTTTGCCCGGCCGGTGGCTTTCCCGGATTCAAACTTTGACGATCTTCCTTAACGGTATTGCGATCGGTCTGATTGTCATTGCTTTGCCGGTTGGCCTCCGCTCCAAGGGTATTAAGCTCAACTCTGGGTCGTTCGTGTTTGGCAACACCTGGAACGGTTTGGACTGGCCCTATGGCTGGTCTTTTTTGCTATCCTGGATGGCGCCTATTTGGACTATTAGTTCGCACGACTCGTGCATTCACATGGCTGAAGAAGCTGCCAACGCCGCCGTTGCCGTACCTTTTGGTATCTTACTTTCTATCGCTTTGTGCGCTATTGGCGGTTTCCTTATCATGGCCGTGCTTGCTGGTGTCATTAGCACTGACCTGCAGAGCGTACTTGATTCCCCGACTGGCAACCCCATGGCCGAGATTATCCAGAGCTGCCTATCCCACAAATGGGCTGTTGCTATGATGGCGTTGTTTGCTGTCATTCAGTGGTGCATGGGACTCAGTTCTCTTGTTGCTACTTCGCGTCAAACGTGGGCCTTCTCCCGCGATGACTGCCTTCCATTTTCGTCGTGGGTCAAGAAGGTTTACAAGGCCATTCCCCTGAATGCTCTTATTTTTGATGTTATTGTCACCATCATCATCAGTTTGCTGATTCTCGTCAATGACACTGCCGCGGAGGCTATTTTCTCCCTTTCTATCACCTCCATCAGCTTGGCTTGGGCTATGCCGGTGTTTTTCAGAGGAGTCTGGTTCGAAGAGGACGCATTCACTCCGGGCCCTTTTTACATGGGTCATACACTCTCTCGCATCAATTGTTTCATTGTCACAATCTACTCTATCTTTGTTTGTTTCGTTCTTACCCAGATCCCATGGGTCAAGGCTGTGGACGCCGAAAGTATGAACTATACCTGTGTCATTGTTTCGTTTGTTTGGGGCGGCGCGCTCATTTATTACTTTGTTGATGCCCACAAGTGGTACAACGGCCCCAAGATTACTGCGGAGCTTCCTGTCGAGCCCGAGATCCTTATCGGCAAGCCCGAAAAGGGTAACAACTTTGTTAACGTTGTTAAGAAAGTGGACAGTACGAGCTCTGGCTCAGCGTAGATCTAAATTATTGTGTTTATTGTAATTATTTGACTTGAACTGGGTGCCGAAGTTCAGACGCGTGTCGGTACTTTTGTAACGAACCCTACAGGCAGGCGTTCGCTGCGAGGAGAACAGGGCTTTCTCACGTGGGAGCGGCTACATACTGTCAATAGCTGATGTGCTGCTGCACGTTTTCTGCCAGGAAATCTTCTGTGGTTCGTGATTTCTTCCATGAAAGGCTAGCTATTCAAGCCTTTGAGGAAATAACTACAAAAACCACATCTGTCATATCTTATTCCCAATGGCCCAATGGCAAGGCGTTCGCCTACGATTTGGTCATAGCGAAAGATTCCAGGTTCGACCCCTGGTTGGGAAGATTTTTTTTATTTCGCAGCCCATTTTTGTTTTGTCTGCTAGAAAACTAATCGATATTCTTCGTTTCGTCGTAGCGGATCTGTGGTTGTGAATGTCCTGAGTCACCCCGCTCTGTGCGCATGCACCTGCAGCCCAGTCCGGGGAGCCTTACCCTATGCTCGGACCTCGGCGGTTTCTCCTCCATACCGAATTCCCAGGAATTAATGGTCGTGTACAGCTGCGTGAATTTTTTCCGCATCTTTCTGCATCTTTCCGCGACTTTAGATGTCTGAATTCGAAGGCAATATTGCTATGGCTCACAAGTGACGAGCAGGCGGCCTGCAGCAAGCATCCGAGTTGTTCCGACGAGAACCGAGGATGATTGAAATAAGGCCGGAATGGAGATCGGACAAAAAGGAACTGAATGCTAGGTTATAGCGCAACCGTCACTGCGGAGCTCTTTGCACTGTTTAGTGAAGAAGCTTAAAGTCACCTGATATTCGTATCAACTCATAAGCATATTATTTAATGGCACATTCTACTATCCCGCTTAAACCTTCGACAACCACGCCCCCGTCCAGAAATGGCTAGCTGTAGTAGTACCCCACTAAACCTTGTTGGAAAACAGGCAGCTACTGATAAGAGTTTGCAACAAGATAAATTTGCGCTGCGGACAACTCGAAATGCGTTCCGCCAAGCACCCCGCCCTAGTTATGCTGAGACACAGTTTGAGCAGTTTGCCGCGCCACACTCACGCGAGCTCCGTCCTGAATTTATTCGTTCACCTGATTTGGATGTTTTGGTTGGCGGAAATACACCTGCGCAGTCCAGCGAATGGACAAAGCAGTTCCACACTTCTCCCCAGCACCAATCCGAGCCTTTGCACTGGCAAGAACACCGCCATCAGCAGCACCACCAACAGCACCACCAACAGCACCAACAGCACCACCAACAGCATCAGCGCCAGCACCTGCGCCACATGCCTATGCAACAAGACGTTGGCTTTGGTGGAAGCTACGAACATAGTTTCGGACCGCAGAATCTCCACTTGAGACAGAACCAAGTGCAGTCTGTGTTCCCTAACTTTGCCGCTGAGCCGCTTCCGCAGAATGCGCACCGGCAGATTCCCCAGTCGCAACCGCATGACTTTGAGAGCGCATTCGCAGCAGCTGAACAAAGAATCCGTCACATGCAACTGGGTCCTGCACAGGCTGATCCAGTCGGCGATCAGGCGCAGGAGATGCCTATAAGCTCAAAAGAAGACCTGAGCGGGGTGGCCACGTCAGTGCTTCATACTATGAACAGCAGCTCTGTGGACGCAGCCACTGCGCACAAAATGGGTTCTTCCAAGTTTCTGGCGCTGATGGAAAAACTCAAAAGCCACCAGATCAAGGTCGGAGACGAGCAGTTTGTGGATGACGGCGGAGCCGTTGTAGATGTTGGCCAACTACGCGAGCCGCAAAGTCTAGACGTCCAGGGCTCGGCCGTAACGGCAGATGAGAGCACGCACAGCACACCTCTCGCTATTCCAGGTGGCCAACAGCCGCTGGAGGACCCTGTCGAGTTTTTGGAACGCCTGAAGGCCAACGGCGCAAAGAGCGAGATGATTGGACCGTTTGATGCTGCAAACAAATACGGGCCTGGCTGCATTCGCATGGCCGACTGGGAAGAGGAGTACGAAGACGCCGTGTGGGTTTCCTAATGGCTCGAGAATGGCATGAGCTAGAACGAAAGGACGTGAGAATAGAATTGATGAATGACGACATAAGTTATTAGATTTATAGTGGATCAATCAGGGTATCGAACCTGCATCAAGAGGTGAATCAGACCATGAAGCTGAACAGCCGGCCCATATCCACGTAGCGGTAGCCGCAGTTGTCCAGGTACTTTTTAACCACCGTGCGAGTGGTCGCAAACCGTTGCACGTTGGCATCGGCAACCAGCCGCCGCTCGCCCGACAGCCCGGCCTGCGCGCGCTCCATGTCAAACATGGCGTCAAAGTAGGTCAGCTGTGTGTAAATCTGCTTGGGTGTATACATGGCCGACATGTGCCGGCGCCGCATGGCAACTGCACGGTCGTGTCCCAGGCAGTTATATCCATACACGCCCATCTGGCGCGTAGCACGGCCGCATGCGCTATCGTCGCACTGCATCCACCCCTCGTAATAGCGCTCAACATGGGCGCGAATCACCCGCTCCAGCTGCGCGTGCAGCCGCAGGCCGCGCACAGGCGCCTGACACGCCGGGCACTGGATGCCCTGAGCGGTAAGTGCCGCGTCGGCAACGCCCCGGAACTCAAAGCCATTACCACAACGACAGCGCAGAGGAAGTGCCTCGCAGTGCTTAAACCGCTCGGCATCACTGAGCTGCGACTCAAACGGGGCGTACTCGCGCTGCTGCTGCTCGGCCTGTGCCTGCGCCTGCTGGCGGAACGGCTTGGTGTCAATGCCCAGGCACTCGGCAAGGAGAACCTTGTCGGTTCCCTGAACGTTGGCTAGCAAGCGCTCCACCACCGGCATTATCTGGTGGATCAGGTAGTAACTCGCATCGATCTGGCGTTTTTGCGACCGCATATCTCCAATGGTCCTAGCCCGCTCGCTATCGGAAATGGCGCGGGTTTCGTGGGGCAGCGGCTCTGTGATAACATATGATATCACCTCGCCTGCCTTGACGATTTCGCCCTGTGCAATCTTTTGCAAACCAACGCAGACATGCGCGAGCCGCTGCTGTTCAGAGTAGTCTTGGGGATTCTTGCCTAACTGGTTCCGGATGATGAACTTGCCGACCGAGACTTTGCCCTCGCGGACATCATTACCAACTTGCCGCAGATAATCGTGAGTGTGTTCGAGAGCAACGTCGAGGTCATCGCCATTGAGAATCTCGTTCAAAATGAACTCCGACACGTCCTTAGCCAGCTGGCAATACTCCCGACGGCGCATATCCAGGCCCTTGACGGACAGCTTGCGGTCGATCTCGCCGCCCGCCCGCTCAATCAGCTCCACGGCAGCGTACTTCTTTTTGGCGTTAAGCAGCATGGCGCCAAACACGTTGTCGATATCGATCTCCAGCATGCGGTACTGTTCGTTGACCATCTTCTTGAAGCTCTCCCCGATTTTGCGCGAATCGCCGTAGTCGGTGGTATTAGTGTTGATCATGACCGAATCGGTGTCTCCGTAGATCACCTGAAGGCGCTGAGTCTCGGCCAAGCTGCGTGTCTGCTGCAGAATCTCACGGCCCTTCTCTGTAATGAGACGGGCCAGCGGTAGCGCGTAGAACCTCGAGTACTCAAAGCCGAGACAGCCATACATGGAGTTGGCAGTCAACTTGAGCGCTTGCTGGCGAATATCCCATTGCGCCCTTTGCTCTATAGTGGCCGATCCTTCCTTCATGAGCCTCTTGACACCACGGCGGCGCTCAACCAAATTTTTGATCAGGCGAGGAAAAATACCCATGGTCACCGTCGAGTCTGGCAGCGCCGGCAGATCGGCGTCCGTCGTCGTGCATCCACGATGGTCAACGGTTGTAAAGCAAATGTTGAACTCCTGGATGATAGAGGGATATAGACTATTGAAGTCCATCACCAGCACGTTTGAGCGGTAAAGACCACGCTCAGGCTCGAACACAAGACCACCGGTATACTTTGCTTTTTCCCTCTTAACCTTGCCGCCGCTGTGGTCCTGTCTAGGAGGAACAATATAGCCTTGGCGTGTGAACTCGTGCAGCAGCAAAAAATTGTTGCGATCGACACGCGAACCGGCAAGCGTACGCGACCAAGCATTGCCGGCAAGCTCGGTGAGTTGGCGCGACAACGGAAGGCTTTGAGTAGAGAGGCACAATGCTGCAATTAGCTGCGTGTCGCGGTCGTTGTGACGAACGATGCTCAACAAGCCCGTGGGACCCTCTTTCGCCCATTGTGACTTGCTCACATCAATAGGCACATCTTTGCGGGACTCTTTGAGCACAAGTTGCGCCATCTCATTGAGGGACCAGTCTGTGCAGTTCAGAGTATTGGATTTACCGAAGTCGTTGGTCATATCCACAACCAATCGGCCAGCCATGATACGGTGCAGAGCACGGTCCAGCTTCACAGGCCAGGACGTGATTTTGGTTCGGCCCATCTTGCTCCACATCTTAACATCGAGGTCCCGCAGCCGTGAAACCAGAATGCTAAGATGAGTGCTCTCCAAATGATGGCCGAGAACAAAGTCGGGATCGTGGCGCTGAACCTGGCACAGAAACCACGACAAAAGCGCCTGTTCGGTCTTGAGCAGCTTGACAGTGGCGACGCCGCCTTGCTTTTTATGGAACTTGTCCACCTCGGCCTGGAACCCAGTGGGGAACACTTTATCTTCCAGTGGCCGCACCCCGCTAAGCAGCACAGAGGGAATCTCGCTAGCGGGCCTCGTGGAGTCGATGGAAAAGCTCTTGAAGAAACGGGCGGAAATTGCAACGATCTCCTGCTTGCTGGTCCGTTCGTTCATCACCGTCCGTACAGACAAACTCATTAAAGTAACGAGTGGCATCTCCGACTGCTCGGGAGAGACTGTAATGGCAGACACGTCATCGACCGCAGCGTTGAGCTGACACCAGGTCGTTCCGGTCTCTACTTTCGGAGATGCGATCGTCAGCCAGCAGGGACCCATGACGTTGCACGACAACACAAACGTCTCGAACTTGGTCGCGTCAAGTCCAAACACATGCGACCAGGTCTTGCCGTTTTGGAGAGAAGAATACACTCTAGCATCGGTGCACACTGGTAAGTATAAGCACACGTAGGTAGCATCTGTAGGCACCCCTGCTGTACCGAAGCAGAACTTGCGCTGCACAATCTCGGTGCGGATCTCGAGAATGTTCTGCTCCACGAGGATATCGGCGATTTCATCGCTCACATTCTCATCCGAGGCGCCCGATCTAGGCAGAAAGTAAATAGGACGGACCATGTTCGTCACTCGCATATTCAGGCTGCGACCCTGCTTGTCGCGGCCAAACAGGAGCAGGTTGTTCCCCATTTCTGTGTAGTCCATCCAAAACATCTGCAGCTTATTATCGTCGAGCGCCAAAGACCCTGACTGGACATCTTCAGACGAGGGGTTTACGAGTGTCTGGGGAATATCGAGCTCACTGCTCTCACTGGTGGGCAGCGGAGACCGAATAGGCGGTGGCTGCCGAACGTTCACGGGAGTGTGATCGGCCATGGCCATTAAAGGGGCCACATTGGCATCCTCATCTTCGCTGTCATTGTCAGGAAGATGAGGAGGCGAAGAAGCAGGCTGCATAGCAGCCATCGCTTCATAAGAAACGGGGCTCAGGGCATCGCTCGTCACTCGACTGACGGCAGCAGCAGGGGTATCTGCGGCTGGAGCAGCAGAAGCAGCCGCGAGAGCAGCCGCAGGAGGGTCACGGTTCACAATAAATGAAGGCATGGCAGGTCTCGGTCCAAGGTGTCGCGACATGGGCGTGGGCGTGTGTGCAGGTGAGAAGCCACGGCCCGACTGCCGGCCCAATCGCGGGGTTGACAGCGACGCACGCAGGCCAATTGAAGTCGAGGAACTAGCGGGGCCGAGAGACTTTGTCACGCTTGCAGAGCTCTTACCACTACTCAGACCACCAATAATGCTGTCAATGGCACTTGTATCGACATTCTGAGTAACCCGCGGCGTGTTCTTTGGTCCTGAAAGTGCACTTTTCCGAAATAGCACGTTGACTGCCCCGTCTTTCTTTCCAGAGTCAATCTTATCGCCCTTGGTACCTTTGCGCTTCTTGGTCGTCGAAGTTTGAATTACTTCCTCGTCTGAGTAGGCTGGATTGTCCCACTCATCTTCGCCGTTGTCAATATACTCTCCATTGTTGTCGTCGACCACAAAGTCATTGTCGAGAATACGCTGGCGCTGTTGCTCGCGGTACTGTTCCTCAGTCAGTTCCTCGTAAGTATCCTCGTATGAATCCGACTGGTAGACAGCAGCTCGAGTTTTTCCCTGCTCTCGCAGTGCACGGAGTTCTGCAAAACGCGATGGCATAAGGAGAAACGCGTCGCGTTGGGAGCTGAACTCATGCACATTAATTGCCCCGGCTGCATAGTCACGTGATGGGCCGACCAGTAACTTTTGCTTGGATCAGTTTTCATGTCTGGTTTTCGTTGTCCTCATTGTGCCGTCCTAAGACGACCAAAGGGTCGATGACATGGGTACAATTCAATCATTAGTTTTACGAAAAGAGTGCCAATATGCATGTTACGGGGCGCAAGAGGACAAGTTCTGATGGGCGAATCCATCAGGAAAAATTGATGCAGCTTGAGCAATTTGAGAAACGGCAACTGAGCAGCAAATAGCTTCGCAGTTTCAGTTACACCATGAAGTAATGTGACCATACATACAGATGTCAGCGATGGCCTATGTCGATTTGGGCAGCAGCTTCTCGATTTCTGGCTCCAGAGAGCTCGGGTTGGTCATTGAACCCCAACGGTTGACGACCTTGCCATTAGTATCAATAAGGAACTTCTCAAAGTTCCATTTGATACCCGAGAAGCCCAGGAAGCCAGACTTCTGCTTCTTCAGCCACACGTAGACGGGATCGGCATTGGAGCCGTTGACGTCGATCTTTTTGAGAACAGGGAAAGTGACGCCAAAATTCAGGGTGCAGAAACTGGCAATCTCATCCGAAGATCCGGGCTCCTGGCCACCGAACTGGTTGCATGGGAAGCCAACGATGATGAAGCCCTGCTCTTTGTACTTCTTGTACAGCTCCTCGAGCTGTGCATACTGCTTAGTGAAACCGCACTTCGAGGCCACATTGACAATCAGCACAACCTTGCCCTCAAGCTGCTTGAAGTCGAAAGGCTTGTCTTTGGCGTCCAGGGGGGCGAGCGAGTAAAATTCAGACATGGCAGTGGTAGATGTGGAAATGGGGGTCGTCGTCAACCGCAACTTACTTATAGTTGTGTGTTGCCCTAGCCCTGGAAAACAAGGAAAGGTGTGTCTTTGTTGCGAATTGAGCAATAAGCCATTGTAGCCCCTCACATATGTAGTTTTGCCAGCTCTTGTGGCTCTGCGGCCGCTACATCTCGCAAAGACTTGTGCGGGGAAACCCAGGGCCCTGCGCAGCATGAATCAGGAAGATGGTCTAGACCGTGTTGCTTACCGACGACGCTTAGTGATGGTCACGCAGCGCCCTGGCCAGACCCTAATTGTTGGAGGCCGAGCCGAGGCGAATGTCCTCCACCGACAGATAGGGCGAGGTAACGACGGGACATATAACTACTGAATATAATGCGAATGTAAACGAAAAGTCTCGTTTCCAAGTGCGAAATCTAAGGATCAAAATAGCTCGAATCCTGTAGAGCTCAAGGCTCCGTTAGGTTTGTAGTGAAGTTGACAGAAAAGAGTGCAGGGATCATGGGGCGTAGAGACAGAGCTCGAGACAAGATTAGGAGTGCCAGCTTCCTCGACGTATATGGGTCCACAGCCCCCGTTGACGCCTTTCTGGCTCTTCTTCTGGGATGGTAGGCAGAGCACTGCGTTTGCGTAGAGGCAAGCGCTGAGAAGCAACTCGACGTTTGGGCCGGAGAAACAGTCGCTTCGTGGTTGTGGCCACCTTGATTCTCTCTGTAGGACTATTTTTAGTCTCTTCAATTGGCCAAAACACTTTAGATACTTGTCCGTGGCGCGCGAAGCCTGATGCGAGTATCGCAAACGAAGGTTTCGCCCGGATGATCAAGGGTGTATCGCTGGCAATATAGTACATTGCCGACAGCGTCTTCAAAATCTGCAGCAGTAGCGCGAGAGGCGTTTTCATCATCCACGTCAAGAGCTATGGTTTGGAAGCATCATGCTGGTGAGCATGAACCGCGCGCACTCGGGTCTACCGTCACAATGGCCACCTGTCATCGCACATTGTTGATCAATGATGTAGGTGCTTTCTGGCTAGTATCACATTCAGTTGAAATGGCTATGTATTTTAGTTGAAATGAATGGGAGTTAAGGAGTTAGGGGAGGTGCTCTGCACAGGATACTGCTCGGCATTCTCCTCGAGCAGGCCTTGGGAATCCGGGCATATATTGAGCCAAGACACAGCCGCCAAACGGGAATCTTTAGAAAGGGCAGCTTTTATTTCGTCGATTTTGTTGGCCTCGACAAGGAGGCACACGGCATCATCACCGCCTGCGCCAGGAACAACTCCGCCAATGACACCCTCGGTCTCAGCTGCTGCATCGAGCCGGGTTGTTTGAGCATGGGGCTCGACGGCCACTCCCGATTGTGTCGATAGCGAGCGTAGGTACTCGCGAACTGTGGCAATGCACTGGGCAAGCACCACCGGTTGCTGTCGGTCCTCTAGCGCCCTGACCAACGCGCAGTTGGCGTTATCTAGGTCACTCCAGAGCTGCGTAGCAGCCTCTGGATTCTCCTGTCGCCATTTTAAAACAGTCTTGACCATGGCTGGGGTCTCGGAACCCCCAACAACGTCGCCCATCAGCATGGAGATCGCGGAGGGCAGTGCGCATGGGACAATCGAACAGTCCCACTTGGCATCGGCATGCTTTCTGAGCTCACCAGAAGATGCATCCACATCAGGCACACATGACGTCGAGAAACGCTTGTACTTGATGGAACCGTATACGGCGGTGGCCACATCGAAGCCAGAACCCACTTTTCCCTGGGCGTGGCAGTGTGCTATCTGGGCAAGGTTATGCACAAGCTGCAGGAATCCGTCGCCGCGCAGGGCCGGCCGCTGCAGCCGCACCACGGCGGCCGTGACCACGACACAAAGGGCCGCCGACGAGCCAAGGCCCGTCTTTGGAACCTCAGTGATGACGCGCCCGTGGTTTTTGAACCGCGGGAACCCCTCAACGGGCTCGGAGCGGGTCTGCGAATGGAAGCCGTCGTCCGAGTAAATAGTGATACTACCCCCTTTCAGCGACTGGAAATAACGCCCACACACAGCAAGCACTGCATCCACAAAAGGATTTTTGTGTGTGCCACTGGTAGCTGCCGGTGGTACCACATGCGCGTCGTAGACCCACTCGGACGCAAACTGCGGGCTGGCCACGGTAATCTTGGCATCGTTGCCGGTGTGTGTAACCGAGTGCATGCGGCTCGAAAGCGCGATTGTATACGCCGAATACTCGGGCGAGAGCACAAGATATCCGCCGGCGAGAAACGCTTTGCCCGGTGCACTGAAAGCCATATACAAACCGAGGAGGTAAAAGCAGTAGGTAATCAGCCGTCTGTTATGGGATCAGAACAAAGCGACTCTGCCGGCTCTACTGCATCAGCGTGTCCGGTAGACCACTCCAAGTTTGTTGCGGAAGCGAAAGAACAGGCTGCGGTGATCGCTGCTTCGAAGGGTCAGCCTGATGGGTCTACAGAAGCGTGTCCGGTGGACCATAGCCAATGGGCCAATCTGGGCCATGGTAATGGCGGTGAGGGCCTTCCACCGCTGAAAGATGTTCCAGAGGGCCTCTCTAGCGCCCGCGAAGTATCTTCGATTCCGCGGTCCAATGGCGCAAAGTGGGTCTATCCCTCTGAGCAGCAGTTTTACTCTGCGATGAAACGCAAGAGCCACAACCCCGAAGCCCGCGATATGCCGACGGTGATTCCTATCCACAATGCTGTCAACGAGCGCGCATGGGCAGAGATTTTGCAGTGGGAAAATGGCCGTGGTGGCGATGCCTGCGGAGGGCCAAGGCTGGTGAAGTTTGAAGGCGATGCATCAAAGTGGACTCCGAAGGCATACATCAACTACCTTGTTGGCAACAAGCCGCCGTTTGACAGGCACGACTGGGTGGTAGATCGCTGTGGCACCCAGATCGACTATGTCATTGACTTTTACTCTGGGCGGCCGGATCCTCGTGCACCTCATGTGCCTGCGTTTTATCTGGACGTGCGGCCCAAACTCAACTCCGTGGAAGGCATCAGGATGCGTCTCCAGCGATTATTCTGGTGATTGCGACTGTTGACACGCTCCTCACTGGGCATATCGTTACTCACTGCACATATCTCAGTCACTGTATATACATATTCATGCACGCTGGCCACTCTACATTCATCTAAGGCCACCTTGTAAGAAACTGTGGAATGCCCTGTAGGTTACTGTGGCACACTGTGCCCTATAAGCGCTATATACATCAACGACCCATGACCTTCTGGCCCATCTTCTGCATGTTCTCACCAATTTTGGCGTTCGCGTCAAAGTACTTGGACACGCAGCGGTCCAGGCACAGACCCTCGTTCTTGCTGAGATCGCCATCGTTGTAGCTGGAAATGCACTTCTTATGGCACGAATCCACCAACCGGTTGAACATATCGGTAATCATATCGAGCTCGGCCTCGGCCGCCTCGAGCTTAACGTTGCTTCCCGGAGCAGGAGCAGCCTTGGAACCGGAACCAAAACCAAGAAATGACATTGATGAAAATTACTAACAGGTCTATCAGGTTGTTGCTTGGGATAGCTCTGGCACGCGAGTCTGGGGAATCTTAGTAAAATGGCAAACGTCGCCCTGTTGGCTCTGCTGCCGCTGGCAGCCGCGCTTTCGCTGGAAAAACCATTTAAGGAAACAGGTAACGCGTGGTCCTTTTCGGGTGACTATGTTCAAGGCAACGACGTACTGCGCTTGGGTACACAGCCCGACTCGGCAGCTGCGGTTTGGTCCGACGCCGAGCTACCCTATGCCGAGTGGACCGTGGAAGCCAAAGTTCGCACTTTCGCGGAGAATGCGGCTGCTGATGCCGGCAGGAGCGGTATTGCGCTGTGGTTCACGTCGCAGCCTCTTTCCAAGGGCCCCGTGCATGGTTCGGCTGATAAGTGGGATGGCCTGGCCATCATGATGGACAGTCTTGGCTGGGACGAGACCGGTTCGTTTGCAGGTGAGGATACCGGTGCCATCCGCGGTCACCTTAACGACGGCACGTCAGAATTCGTGTCTTCTGCGCACCCTGCCGAGGAGGCGTTTTCGCTGTGTCGCATTCCTTACCGTAAAGTTAAAGGCCCCGTTACGCTGCGCATGGGCTACGGCCGCGGCGTGCTTGTCGTGGACGTTAACGGCCAAAAATGTTTCATGACTGACCGCA
This sequence comes from Wickerhamiella sergipiensis, assembly GCA_030563925.1. NCBI lineage: Eukaryota > Fungi > Ascomycota > Dipodascomycetes > Dipodascales > Trichomonascaceae > Wickerhamiella > Wickerhamiella sergipiensis. The sequence continues at coordinate 141,135 of JAJMKN010000017.1, forward strand.
TTGCGCTACCCTCTGGCTATTTGGGTGTATCGGCAGACACTTCCACGTCGACCGATACCTTTGCTCTGGATAGTCTGCGTGTCACTGAAGGCATTGCTGACGATCTGGCTGCTCATATGCCCGCCGACCGGCTGGGACCGTCAAAATCGGACAAGCACGAGAGCTCTGCTGCCGCTGCTAGTGATGCCCACGCTGTCGCCGCCCCTCCTGCCGTCGCTGACGGCCAAGCTATCAAGGAGATCGGCGATAGCATCGCCAAGCTTGCCGGCAACGTTGATGCGCTGCAGGCGTCTCTGGCATCGAATGTGGAGTCGCTGAAGTCGTCGCTGGCCGCACAGTCCATCGACAATGGCGGCGACAACGGCCACCGGGCGGCCGACCTGCTGGGCGAGCAGATCCAGAGTATCGGCAACCGTCTTGGCCGCACCGAGGAATTACTTGAGAAGCTTGTGGCTAGCGTCAACGCGATTGCTCGCAACACTGTTTCGGATGAGCTCAAGACGCTGCGTAGTGAGCTTTCGTCCATGTCGGAGCACCACCGCACCTTGCCTAGCTCGCTGCAGGACAGCATCGACAGCACGCGGCCCAGTTTGTTTGTACTGATTCTGGGGGTTCTTGCCGGCCAGGGCCTTGTGGTTGTCCTCTACAACTTGTATGTTGCCCGCAAGCAGCGCCACCAAAAGCTTCTCTAGATGGCTTTAGATATTAACACAACCACGCACGTCTACATTAGGGCAGCAGTAGCCCCCGTAGTTACACAAGGATGCGACGTGTCGTATTTTCTGAGGCCCGGTCTCCCGACAGAGATAGTATACTATGATTAGGTCCTCGCAACTGATTTGGGTTTTACATCCTTGACTCTTGACCCTTAACATTTTCGTCGGGTAATGGCTGTAAGACCCTTCTTAGTGGCATTAGCAGTTAAATTAGGTGCCATAACTTGTTGGCATAACTTCTGGGCCTGTAGTTGACTATGGGTGCTTAGTTGGTTGTATATATTTTCCCAACAGTACGCTTCGAGGAAGTGAAACGTCAAGCATCGAGCATTGGGGACCACCTGTGCTATTCCAAATGGATAACTGGCAAGCAGGCGTCATGGTATTGGGCTGCGCCGACTCCGACAGAAACCTGCGGACCTTTTGCAGGGTGGCACCTGTACACATGTGCTTTCACCGCGATAATGCTATAATCATATTTCCTAGATACGCTCACGTCTACCCCGTATGTCATGATATCATGAAAGTAGTGGTCGCATGTGCGCACTGCCTAGTGTGTATTGGTCCTTCGGCGGCAAATTGGGACCAAGTCCCATGAGTCCTGTGGTAGTCATGTGAGTCACCCCGGAGTCATGTTGAGACATCCACGTCACGTGTTGCATGCACTTGTTGACCTCTCCTGCAATCATGCTCCAGTGATTACTTACCCACTAAACGATAAGCGTGCGAAAAAAAATGAACGTGCTATCGAAGACAAGTCGCCCTTTGAGTATCTGTACCCGTATGTTCAATACCATGCCGGAAATCCCCCCGATGAAAAGGCAGCAACCCTCTCATGAGCCTGTCCCGCCCATGATCCCTTCCTCGGCGGATAGCCATGTCTTTCAACAAGCTGTCAACGCGGACAAGCCCCGGACTAACTGGACCCGAGATGAGATCTCTGAGATCTATCGTGTCCCGTTGATGGATCTCGTCAATGCATCTTCAAACGTTCATCGTCGATTTCATGCACCCGGCGAAGTACAGCTCTGCACGCTCATGAACATCAAGACAGGCGGATGCTCCGAGGATTGCTCATACTGCGCTCAGTCTTCGCGGTACACCACAGGACTAGAACCGACTAAACTATCGGATGTTGAAAGCGTTCTTGCGGCAGCTCGCAAGGCGAAGGAGAATGGTTCCAACCGTTTCTGCATGGGCGCAGCTTGGCGTGATATGCAAGGGAGAAAACGTACCATCAAGCGAATTGCCGAAATGGTTAAGGGTGTTCGCGCCCTTGGAATGGAGGCTTGTGTCACCCTAGGAATGCTCAATAAGGAGCAGGCCGAAGAATTGAAACAAGCTGGGCTGACTGCGTACAACCACAACGTCGACACCAGTCGGGAGCACTACAGCAATGTTATCACCACCAGAAGCTACGACGAGCGTCTTAAAACGATCAGCAACGTGCGTGACGCAGGCATTCATGTGTGCTCCGGTGGCATTCTTGGGCTCGGCGAGACGCCTGCCACTGATCATGTTGGCTTGATCCACACACTCGCTTCTATGCCCGCGCACCCCGAATCGTTCCCTGTCAACAAGCTGGTTCCCATCAAGGGAACTCCCATGTATGGACAGGACCCTGTCAAAACGGAGGATATCGTTCGCTGTATTGCAACTGCTCGCCTCGTTATGCCTGGAACTATCATTCGTATCGCTGCGGGTCGCACTACAATGCCCGAGAGTGAGCAGATGCTCTGCTTTATGGCGGGCGCCAATGCAATTTTCACAGGTGAAAAGATGCTAACCACGGAATGCAATGGCTGGGATGAAGATCGTGCGATGTTTGAACGCTGGGGTCTTCGTCCCATGAAAACCAAGGCTAGCGAGGTCTCGTCGCAGTCAGAGAATGTCCAGCATGTCTCCGAGCCTGATCTGGTTCAGGTAGCTGCGTGAAGTAGTGGATTTTACTATGTTCACTTGTCTAGTATGCTTTAGAACCACCTATCTAGTTCCACTGTCTACATCTTCGCCACGCGGGGCCTGCTCTGTTCCAATGCCCACTTCTCCAAGACCTCAATAAACCCAATCAGCTCTTTTTTTGTGTTGCTTGCATGCAGACAAACACGTACGCGCTCAGTGCCTGATGGAACTGTTGGCGGGACGATAGGTCTAACAACAAATCCGGCTTCTTGGCATACGCTTGCAAGCTGTCTAGGAGTTTTCGTAAACAATGCAAAAACTGGGGATTCAGGACACTCATCAGAAACATCTAACGTCGCCTTAGAAAACCCATGCCGCTGCAGTCGTACGTCTCTTAAGGTTATAAGCTCTTCGTGGAAAAACTTGACCAATGCTCTTAGCTTTGACCTCAGAATATCAGATTCTGGCATCTGCAGGTGGCGGTACGCCGTTTGGATTGCAACAAGGTGCGGAAACGACATGAAAGTGCTGTAAATGACCGGCCGAGCATAGTTAATAAGGTATGATTTCGTTGTCCGGCTGCATAGGATAGCTGCGCCCATACATCCAAGCGACTTGCCAAATGTATTAAGCCGGATAAACACTTCGGCTTCTAATCCCAGTTCATTGACACGACCCCGACCTCTAGGGCCATATATTCCAAACGAGTGGGCTTCGTCGACAATCAGATAGCCATTCTCCTTGCGTGGAAATAGTTTTCGCAGCGTTCGCACAATATCCGACAATGGTGCCAAATCTCCCTCCATGCTGTATACGCCTTCAACAGCGACAAAGATGTTATATTCGGTTCCCCTGTTAGAGAACATCTTGAGCTTTTTTTCCAGGTCCTGGATAGAGTTATGCTCAAATGGAATCATATGTTTGGCCCTTGACCTACGCATGCCATCATGTACACTGGCATGGATAAGTTTATCATAAATAATGACATCTCCAGGCTGAGGGATGCAGGAAAAAATACTGACGTTGGCATCATACCCCGAGTTCACCAACAGCGCATCTTCTGAGCCATGGGTTTTAGACATCTCTAGTTCCAGGGATTCAGCAAGTTCGGAGTTACCATCGAGTAGCCGTGAGCCCTTTGATCCAATCTGGTGAAGTTTTGCTAGCTCATGCTCAAAGTCTCTCTTGTAACTAACACTTGAAGCCAGAGATAGAAAGTCGTTTGAGGAAAGGTCCACTGACGTTGAAGGGCTTGTCTTAAGTGACCTTAGGCGGCTCACCTGGTACCGCTTCTCGAGTTTCTTTTCAAGCTCATCTTCCAAAGGATATCGATGCATATAATGACAAATAACGATTCGAAAAGTCTCGTATGTCAGCGGTAAGGGTCTTATGCGCTCCCCCAACCAGTCATCGACGGACACATGCAAGCTCAACAAAAATAACCCGCCCCTTACTGATTCCTGGCATGCAGCCAGTTGGCAGAGGATTGACTCGCCGTCTTCTATGTTGATCTGGTCGATTGCTCTTACGCATAACGTGAAGGCAATGATGCCGTATGCGCGTGCATTCATGACTTTGCAGTCGGGATGGCTCATGCGTGGCTCATGACTCATGTCTCCTGTAGTCATTCCCAACGGCAGTATGTAATAATCAGCAGCTAAAATCTACCGACCTTGTTGCCATGCTCTTGAGAAACCTGAAAGTTGTTCAGATATTCGGGGCCAACACCGATGTGGGGAAAACTATATTTTCCACGATTTTGGGCCGTGCCCTGAACAAGAGGGCTACCTCTCCTGATTCCGTGTTGTACGTCAAGCCTGTTTCCACGGGCCCAGATAGCGACGCAGATGATCTCCACATTGAGAAGTTTGCTTCTGGCATCCTCGCCCGGACTATTTCGCAGTTCAGAGATCCAGTGAGTCCACACAAGGCTGCTCTAGAGTTTCTTGGCCGAGAGGATATCATGACAAGCGACAGTGATATCGTCCGTGCGTGCCAGTGTGCACTCAGTGACTTTTCTGGTTCCGGTGGACAGTACGCACTATTGGAAACCGCTGGTGGGGTATTGAGTCCTGGTCCATCGGGCACATTGCAGGCGGACTTATACCGGCCTTTGAGGTTACCTATTGTTCTGGTTGGAGACGCGAAATTAGGCGGCATCGCGACCACGATTTCTGCATTTGAATCTCTCACGGTTAGAGGTTATGATGTGGATTCAGTTGTTCTCTTTGATGATCCTACGTGGGGGAATGGGCCTTTTCTGCGTGATCATTTTGCTCGCCATGATATTCCCACGTACTCCATTAAGCCGCCTCCGCCTCGGCAAGAATGCGATGCCGACGATCATAGAGCTCTGGAGAGCTATTATGGTGACATTTCTGATAGTTCTGTGGTTTCTGACGTTGTGAACCGGTTAGAAAAGCAGCATCTTCGTCGTTTGTTTGACCTGGAACAGCTTCCCGTCCAAACTCAAGCCACCATCTGGCATCCGTTTCGGCAGCATGGCCACAGTCAGCGTATTATTTCCATCGACTCTGCTTATGGGGACTACTTTGAGGCTGCCACTGGTGAATTCTCTTTTGATTCTGTAACGCGCCCGTTGTTTGATGGAAGTGCGTCTTGGTGGACGCAGGGCCTCGGTCATGGAAACGCTCACTTGGCTATGAAGGCTGCATATGCCGCTGGACGGTATGGTCATGTTATGTTTGCTCATGCAGCACACCAGCCTGCTTTGGATATCTCGAAGGGTCTCTTGAGTGCTGTGAATAACTCACGTTTGAGTCGCACCTTTTTTACCGATAATGGTAGTACCGCTATGGAGGTCGCGGTAAAAATGGCACTGCGCTCGTCCAGCAAACGGTACAACTGGGACAAGGATGCTGAGGATGTTGGAATCTTAGGTCTCGCTGGTAGCTACCATGGCGATACTATTGGCGTCATGAACTGCTCTGAGACCAACATCTTCAACGAGAAGGTCGATTGGCACAAGCCTTGGGGCTATTGGTTTGACCCACCGCAGTTTCATCTCTCTGATGGCGTTTGGAATCTTAGTGTTCCAGGTGGCATGTGTGATGGTGATATCCCTCTAACGTATGACGACTTAACCAGCGTTTTCGATTATGCTGGTCGCACTCCGACTGCTCTTGTATATGAAAAGCATATACGCAAAAAACTCGATGAGTTGGTGGTGGGACAGAAAAGGAGGTTCGGCGCTCTCATCCTTGAGCCGCTGCTCATGGGTGCCGGTGGCATGATTCTTGTTGACCCTTTGTTTCAGCGAACTCTGATCAAGGTGGTCCGCGAGAATCCATCTTTGATTCAGGATGGGGCCACGGTGCCTGAGAATGCTGCAGACTGGTCCGGTGTGCCCGTGGTTGCCGACGAAGTTTTTACGGGTCTTTATCGACTGGGTCGGCCTTCGGCTACGTCTTGGTGGTCTGCTGATCCTTTTTCTGGTGAGCAGGATATTGATGTCTCGCCCGATATCTCCGCTCATGCAAAGCTCTTGACGGGCGGTGTGGTGCCTCTGTCGATAACTGCTGCGTCGGAGTGTATTTTTAATACTTTCCTGAGCGAACACACAGAGGACGCATTGCTCCATGGGCATAGTTATACCGCACATGCAGTGGGGTGCACCGTTGGTGTCGAGGCACTCAAGATCATGAGCGACCTTCACAATGGGCCGGCTTGGTCAGGGTATAAGCGTTCATGGTCCGAAAGTGAGCATGGTCCTGTTCGTGGCCCGGTTTTCTCCTTTTATTCCCCAGGGTTCTTGTGTGCCCTTTCTAAGCATGAGCGTGTCGCTGGTTGCTTCGCTATCGGCACAGTACTCGCTGTGAAGTTGAAGTCTTCGGAGACTGGCTATGCATCTGTGGCCTCTAAGAGTATTCAGCAGACTCTACTCCGTTCCACGCACTCTAATCTTTATCCAGCGGTGCATTCTCGTGTGCTTGGTGATGTCATCTATCTTATGACGAGTTTGACTACCACCCCTGCGGTCGTGGCGGGCCTTGAACAGGCTCTCTTGGATGCTCTCGACGTCCCTGATAGCTCTGACGTATAGACCTCTGTAGCCCGTATCCTTATGGGGCCAACGATGTATATTCGGTAATCGTGCATCGACAGTTTGTCATACGCAACCAAAATTGAGCACATAAGGGGATCCCCATGATTTATGAGGCCCTCGCCAGTGTGTAAATCTGAGTTTGTGTTTTTCATCTTTTTTTTCTTTTTTTTTTTTTTTTTTTTTCCTTTTTCTTTTTCCTTTATAAGAAGCATATATATATAGTCGACAGGGATGGACGACGTATATTTAGTGTAAATAGACTAACACAGAAAACATACATTGATGGGATTGACTAGATACCTAGATAGATATAAAGAGACATAGTCGTCAATGAATACATCAAGTATGCGCTAAGGGTTCTAGCTGGCAATGACTACACCCTGACTACCTCGACTACTAGATAGAGGTTCTGTCGGTTGCACTAACCGGTCTACGATGAGCACATCGAATAGACTACGCGAACGAACACTCTGACCAGACTACTTGAAGGTCGCTCTCCAGCCTACTACCTCGCTTTCTTATTTAGACCGTACTTCGAAATTCAAAATTGACGGACGGTGGACCCGAGCGTGACTTCCAGGGCTCAACAAGCACAACCTATGCAAGACAGAACATTTGATACGTATAAATGGTATGGTATGGCCGTTAACTGCTTTCACCGAAGACCCTCGGCGCAAAATGCAGCCTGCAATTAACCCGCACACACGACGGACAAGGTTCAACAGATATTAAAGGACCTATGTTTAGCAATTACGTCAAGAAGCTCCATTTCTACTCATCCTGTAGCAAAATCCGAAGTCACTACACCTCTGTAGTTGCCTCATATACCCCCCATGTATAGATTTACAAATCTGTGAGAAGCAAACAATAATTAGGAGATTTCCGAGGCGTCTAATCGTCAAATTCAAGACAAATAACTGGGCGAATCGTCTATATAACCGACACCCGCTCAAAGCGCTCGCAAATCTCAATGCACACCGGCTCCGAAGCATGTGGGGGGAGCCCTTGCCCATGCATCCCAAAAGCGGGGCATTTCGTCCCTCCTTTACACGCATGCTATCCAAAATTCTTTCTCACAAATTTGCAATCGCAAAGACGAGCGTTAGATACACGTCGACACTCAAAGACAGCCTAAAAGAGGCCATTCCTGCGAAGGTCGAGCTTTTCAAGAAGGTCAAAGCCCAGTATGCCGACAAGTCTCTCGGGACTGTTTCGGTTGCATCGACAATCGGGGGTATGCGCGGTCTCAAGGCGCTTTTATGGGAGGGGTCGAACCTCGACGCCGACGAAGGGATTCGGTTCCACGGCAAAACAATTGCAGAGTGCCAGGAACTGCTACCGAAGCACAAGGGCAAGGGCGAGATGCTACCCGAAGCCATGTTTTGGTTCCTTCTGACAGGCAAAATTCCGTCTACAGAGGAAACGGCCGAGTTCAGCCAGTTTCTTGCTGAAAATGGATCGTTGCCTAGCTACGTGGAATCAGTCCTGGCATCTCTGCCCAAGGAAACCCATCCCATGACCCAATTTGCCATTGCTGTCGCTGCTCTCAACAACGAGTCGTCGTTTGCCAAGGCATACGAAGAGGGAATCCCCAAAACAGCCTACTGGGAGTACGTATTCGACGATAGCCTACTGCTACTGGCGAAGCTGCCCGCAATTGCTGCGCAGATCTACCAAAACGCCTACCGTGGCGGAGGTGCTTTGCCTGGTCAAATCGACCCGTCGGCGGACTGGTCGCTCAACTACGCCAATCTCATGGGTCTAGGACGCAACGAGGGCTTTGTTGATTTGCTGAGACTGTATTTCGCCCTACACGGTGACCATGAGGGCGGCAACGTTAGCGCGCATGCCACCCATCTCGTTGGTTCCGCGCTAAGCGACCCTATGCTGTCCTACTCGGCAGGCTTGACTGGACTGGCGGGGCCGTTGCATGGACTCGCGGCCCAGGAAGTGCTTCGGTTTGTGCTGAGCATGAAATCGGATATTCCTGACGACTACAACGCCAAGAATGTCGAAGATTACCTTTGGAAGACCCTCAACAGTGGCCGCGTGATCCCGGGCTATGGGCATGCTGTTCTTCGCAAGCCCGATCCGCGCTTCGATGCGCTCATCAAGTACGCCGAGGAGCGGCCCAATGTGGCTAACGACCCTGTCGTCAGACTTGTGCGCACGATCTCACAAGTTGCGCCCAGTGTCTTGACCGAGCATGGCAAGACTAAGAATCCCTACCCGAACGTAGACTCGTCATCAGGAGTACTGTTCCACCACTATGGCATCACGGAAACAAAGTACTACACTGTAACTTTTGGTGTCTCGCGTGCTATCGGACCCCTGGTGCAGCTCATCTGGGATCGGATTCTTGGGCTGCCCATTGAGCGGCCGAAATCCATCACCCTAGAAAAGATCATTCAAGAGGCGAATTAATGTTAAACAAGTAAATATTATCTATCCTCCTCTTTCAGAGACACATCAGACACATAAACAAAACACTTTCATATATTACTTCTTGACCAATGTGGCGACGGGAACCACAATAACAATGATAACAATAATCACCACCAGCGCAATCAGGCACATGCGCATCTTGACGTCCTTCCACCACATCTGCTTGCGCACGCGATTAGCTCCTCGTCGGAAGCCCTGCGCACTAACGGCAAGGTTGTCCGTCTTGTCCTGGAGCGAGTCCAGCCGCTCGCCGCGTTCGGCAACTTTGTTGATGTTCTCACGCATGATTCCCACAGTATCATCAATCTGTGCCTGGATGGCGGCCGTGCGCGCGGGGCCGCCCGCGGTACTCTGTGAGGCGGGGATATAGGGGTCGTAAGGCTGGCTGCTGGTCATTGGCAATACACAGCAGAAGAGGAGGCGTCAGCAGAGTTGTGAGGGGAGGCTTGGTTACTAGGTGACTAATCGCAATGCAGATAGTACGCAGATCTATTTTGGGTCTCTACATCGGCCTAATTATTCCCTCCAGACTCGAAGGGAGAGATCAAACCCCTCCATGCGCGCAATGTCAACTACGCCTATTGCGGATATTATCAAGCGAAAGATTACCAAAGAGCTCGCTCCCACGCTCCTTGAGATAAATAATGATAGCTATAAGCACGCCCATCATGCCGCCATGCGAGGTTCGTCCAACACCACCGAATCCCACTTTCGTGTGCGGATAGTGAGCGATAAATTTACCGGGAAAACGCTCCCAGCGCGACACCGCATGGTGTACCAGCTTCTAGACAAAGAAATGAAACAGGAAAACGGCTTGCACGCTCTCCAACTTTCTACGAAGACCCCTGCAGAAGTCGACAAGAACTAACACCTCAGCAGCTTTTAACTTAAAATCAGCGACAACCAGCACATCGTCAACTTTTCATATGTATGCCGAAACTACCGTAGCTTCTCAGTAGTCAAATTTGTACAATTAAGTACTCTTGGGAACAGTAGGTACAAAATCAGAGAATTTGGTAAAGGTGACAGCCAAGCTGACATTTAATAATTCGCTACAACATTATGCATTTAGTTAGCCTTGGCAACGGCCTTGCGCACAGCATAGCGGCGCTGCTTCTTCAGGACCAAAACCTGGAAACGCTCAAAGTCAGTGAGCTGGCGGCGACGCTCGCGCTGAGCAATCTTCTTGGCCCACGACGAGGCAGCCCACTTGGCATCGATATCAGCAGCCTTCCACTTCTTGAGGACAGTCTTGCTACCAGCGGCACGCGGAAGACCGGCGATAACCTGCTGGGTCAGTGTAACGTGGGCAAGAGTGACGCCCTGGCGAGGAACAGCAGGGCCATCAACCAGTACACGCTTGTGGTCGATGATCTCGACAATGGCAGCAAGCTTGCCAGCGTAAGGGCCCTGGTTGATCAGAACGACGCGGCCAACCTCCACGAGGCGCCAGTTGGTGCTCTTAACTGTCGTCTCGGTCATGATACTGTGGTGAGTGTGTGCCCTCGCACTATTGAGTCCATTATTCATTGTTCCACATATAGGGCTTTGCCCTAGTCATACACATTACATAACACACGGTCACGTGTGAATGTCTATGGACGGAGCAACCATTTTTACGGTTGACAGACTTCTTGTGTATAACTGTGTAGCTTCAACCCAACTACTGGGGTTGCTATTAGACTTAGTTCCAACCAGTGTCAGTACAAGCCTTATTGAGTTTAGGGGGCGCCAAGGGTAAGGGTTTAGTTACTTATCATTCCGCTTCTCGGGTTAAAGCTTCGGTTTAAATTTTTTTCCAAGGATGACTATAATTTGCGATTGAGGGTTGTAGCCAGAGGACGCCTATTCTCGTACGCTACAACTCGTATGCTACCAAGCTATGTCTGAGGATCTAATTTTTATTGCCTAACTATTGAGCTTAACACCAACTTGAACTACATTTGCGATGGCAGTTCAAAGTAATGCCGTCTGCTGAGTAACGATATAGCCTGGCATAGACTCGTACCTTCTGCTTCCTCAGATCACTGGCTGAACCTCGATGCATTTCAATTTGGCCACGGACCGGCAGCTGATGCCCAATGCCGTCAAGGCCATCCTATCCACAATTCTGTTCCAGAGACTGTTTGGATCGCTAATACCTGACGTGAAGGAGGCATGTGGCGTTACCTATCCGACCGCCAACAATGCCGAGGCTGATCAGATCATCACCGAAAAGCTGCGCGAACTTAGCAAGGCGCTGCGTACAAGCGAAAAAGCTCGCTTGACTATCAAATTGTTCCAAAGAAAGGTAAAAAAGGCTACGTGGTTTGCCAAAACTCAGGACGTTTGCTGGGAAGACTGGACGCTGGACGTCTCAGCCGTTCCGTCTAGTGGAGATGTCCATACATCTACTCAGAACCAACTGCAGAGCATTCTCATGAAGGTTGTCACTGCTGTGGAAACCGAAAAGGAACACATTCCGCCCATCACAACCACCGATGCCACGCCGTTTCCTTATGAGATCTCCGTCCATGAGTTTTGATATTTATACTTAGTTCAGTTTAGTTTTGTCACTGGCCAACTCAATTAGCGATGCTTAGAGCTTGCTAGGAAGGTATCTGTCTCCCTTCACGAGAATGCAATCGGTGATAACACTAGGAACCTTCTTTCTCGCAAGCTCAAGCACGTCTTGGTTGTAAGTCCCAGGCTGAAGCCAGATACTGTCAACCTTTCCCTGTGCCTTGTCCAGAGCTTCAAGCATTTCCTTGGTCACAGCAGGCGGCGAAACGACGCTGATAGCGAGGTCGCTTCCATTAGGCACTGGCACTTGGGTCACATCCACTACCGAGTCGAGTCCCAGGACTTTCTCTTTGCGAAAATTGATGGGAACGACAGGGACGTCATGGTCTTTGTACCAATTGACTACTTTGTAGCCGAATTTGGCCGGATTTGTAGACGCACCGGCGACGGCGTATACTCTGTTTGGCTTGAAGAATGTCTCCATGGTGTGGGGTGCTTAGTGTCAAATTTGATTTTATCTTATGGATCTGATTTGATTTGATTTATTTTGTTTTGTTCCTGACAGAATGCAAATTTTTTTTTTTTTTTTTATATGCTCATACAGACCACAGGAAAACATGCAAGGTATAATCGTCTTTGGTAAAATATGCCTCGGCCCGTTCCATCGCTCCCACGTCTACATACACACCATCGCAAATAACATAGTTTTCAATAAGAACCAATTTGGTCCGCATTCCATCGAATTCCAATTCATAGGCAGGGCGCGGCCCTTCTCCACTCCATAAGCCTCGATAAACGTGCAAATAATAGTCAGACCTCGTTTCAGAGAGTTCTTGAATCACGCCTGACTTGCTTGCTGTCGGGTTAGAGTTGTGCTCCAACTGCTTAAACCCCAGCTGAGATGCCTGGTTGGACTCAAAAGGAATTTTGACCAATTCTTCTAGAGATTTGGGGGAGGAAAAAGCATTCTCAGATACCTCCGTACACTGCAGAGTCCCGCGGGCTTTAAGTTTCGGCAACACATAGTTGCGATCCAATCGAATATGCGCAGCATCCTCCACCAGCTCCAAGCAGGTCTCAATTGTCAATACTTTGATACCTGGATCTTCCGTACCCAGCTGTAGAACTTGAGGATTCATGCAGCAATCCCATACTTTTGCTGGTTTGCCTGCTTTGTCTAGCTCCTCCCGCTCTGGAGAAACAACAATTGGAACGACCCAGTCCTTGTCTTGCTGCACTCTTAACAACACCTCTGCTGGGTCCAAAGTATCCGGGGGAGGAATCTGGGGGTCTGTGCAAACATTGATAAAGACTTTGGAGCCACCAGTACTGGTTTTCACAGCATATCCAGGGGATGGATTGAGTCTCATGTCAACAAGAGCTCACTCAGCAGCCTGGTTGAAGGCGGGGAATGACATTGAGTCCATTATAGACAAGTAAATCGAGACAAGCCATTTCTAGAGAAATCAAAGCAAATCAATAGCTAATGCAATCAAATATAATATCCTACGGCTCTACTCTCCACGGGCCTGCTTCCACTTACGAATCCGACGCTTCAAGTCACCGGCACTCTGCTGGAACTTGTTAAGCTTCTTGTCCCACTGCATGGCCTTATAGTCGTCTCCATGCTTCCTCACTAGAGTCTCCAAAAAGTCCTGCTCGCGTTCGGACTGATGTCTCTGATAAATCACTCCACTCTTGGCCATTTCTTCCAATTGCTGCACAACCTCTGTCTTGGCGTCGGGCTCCTCGACATCACTGTCCTCCTCTTCATACACAACCTTCGTGGTACCATCTTCGTCACGCACAATGCGTCCGGTTTTGGTGGATGTGGATTTAAATTTAGCCGCCGGAACTTCATCCTCTCGAATATTTTTCTCAACACCTCCAGCAGGGCTGTTTAGCTTTGATTTGAGACCAAGCTTCTTGTAGTTTTGAGCCAAAGTGAGGTTTCTATCCCAGTTTGCAGCGATAATAGGATTCGAGAGAACTTCGACGGACTTTGTCCGCTTTGTCTTGCGGATTTTTCTTCTAGTCTGGCTGCCAGATTTGGCCATCTTTCGTCTTCTGATCCCGCCTGGCATTTTTTTTGTGTAGTCAGAAATTTCAGGCTTCAGCTATTAACTTTAGGGATCTGGTTACTAAGGATTCAGAAAACATATATTGAGATTCATATATGTCTACTATCGGTCACTCTATACTTAGCGGCCTCATTGTCGGCCGACCCAGGGATTTATGATACTTTGGCGCACGGCACCATGCATAGCGCCAGGGTATCCCTTCTTCTCGTTTTATACCGTGCATAATCAAGGGAGGGGGCGGGGCGCTTCGGCTAAACTATAGCCCTAACCCCACAGCAAGGGGAAACCAGGTCAAAAACGGGAAGCCGTATTTGAAAGGTATGGAATGCACATAGCCGTCAGGTATGTTCGTGTTCAACCGAGGTGGACGTCCAACCTTTCAAAACAAAAATTTCACTTTACTACCTCATAATAGCCTCCATATACGTAACAAACAATCTATATCTGAGAACCTTCTCAAACAGCTCTTGAGAAAAGTTATCAGTACTGTTCCAACAATATGGGATGAGCCAAACTAGTCAGCTATCTCAACTGAGCACTAGCGAACCACCATTGGCCAATCACACTCTATATCAACTCTACAGTCATCTTACTCAACATCTAACAATAACCAATAAAACCACAACAATACCAAAACATATTGGAAATAAAAGCTAAGAACGTAAAATATAAACATTACCAATCAGAGAAGTCTTGATATCACTTAAGGCTAAGCACCCTACACTTAACTCTATTATACATTACCAGCACGTATAAATTTTCGTTTATGCTTCATTATTTATTAGCGATAGTTACTGCTAAAGCTGTTTTCTTATTCCCGTCACAATTGGAATGTGTGAATCTACTGATTTGAAAACTATACTTTTATGTTCAATTCGCTATGAGAAGGTTCTGTATAGTATGTGTTGCGCTTACGATACGCGATATTATTGGTCCATTATTTTCATAAAGTTTATGCCGATATCGGCAGGACATTTGTTCATGTGGTAAAAGGGTAAGACTATAGGTATAGAAGTTTCATTATCTTCATTCTTAGATTGATTAAATGAGCAATAATTAAATTTTAATTTAATTTTTCTTTTATTATTATATTATATATATATTTAGCACCCCCTTTTATTTATATAATATATAATATAGCTACTGCGACCGCTCTGGCGACAGTGCGCCAGAGCGGCACACGCTGCCAGTACCTTTTGTCTAAGCGTCCAACGGATGACAGTCGATTTATTGATTGTTAGCTAGTCTAAATATGCAACAAAGAAAAAACTATCTGCCAGTACTAGTGCCAGTTAGTTGTAACTTTATGACCAGCAAATGGCTACTACGGGTGCCACCTCTGGGGCCACACGTAAAATGAAACAGTCAGATAAGAGTATTTCAAACTATCACTTTGTAACTATGGACTTAGGGTTTATATAGTTTTCTGACTCTAGACCGTGGCTATTGAGCCCGCATCGTTCCTGGAGAACCTAACGCTGATCTCGACCTACCCTTACTCAATGGCGGGCGTAACGCCCGCAATGAACTTGAGAAAGATCACGAGAGTTTCGTACCTAGTCTCTAGAAAAGCCATTTCCAGAAATCCACAGTGAAGTTTGGGTCGCAATCGGAAAAACGAGTTCCAGAGGGACGCCGTGGTGGCGGAAGATGCGTGCGCTTTGTGAGACGATATGTGACCGCAAGAATCTGCGCATTCTTGGATGGGGTCATAGTTGTGCTCATAAGAAAATCTAGTGAAAGACTTTCCTAGCGTCCGTTCGGAACCATCAGGGGCATTGCCAGTCCAGGTGTGAGCTGGCTGGACGGCTTGGATGTTTGGCGTATGGTGAGAACCGCCACCAAATTCGGGCAGAGAAATGGAGAAATTGCCACTCGCCGGGGAATCATGGAAATCGTGCAAGAGTTTCTCTCATCTGGCCAGCTGGTATGCAGAGTCTTGGTGGTTCTTCCTGGCGGTCTACCCCCGTGTTCCTCCCCGATGCCTGGAAAGCCTGAATGCTTTGACAGCGGCAAACCGCTGCGCCCATAACCTGCTCATGAAAGAGAAGCTGACTGCCCGGGGTACGCCCGATATCCACAGCTAAAAATTGCATCACTCGAAGAGCGGGCCCGGCTGGTGGCCACAAAGCACAACTACGAAGCGCCCGATGGCGTTAGGCTCACGCACTAGGAACTAAAGGCCACCGAGATGCTTCAGCGTAAGATGTTCCAGGTCGAATACAGCTCGGTGGTAGGTAATATTGTCTGGATGCAGTCTAGGAACTGCCGTCTGGAGAATGACGTCGGTTGAGATCACGGAAAATACGCTAATGAGATCTCTGTCCAAAATAGTTGTCGTTTGACAAAACTAGGTTAGTGTTTGCATGTAAATTAGAAGTATTTGAAGAAGCTGGAATTCTTTAGCAACAAGCATCCTGTACACATCCAAGTACCTTCCCGTGTCCTGTCGGTGATCTCCTCGGGAATCGATACATCGTCTTACTTGGTGTCGGTAGTCCCCCGCGCATAGGCGTGGGCCTTCTTGCAGAGCTCCAGGGCAACCTTCTCGACCTTGGCGGCCAGATCAGCACCAAAAATCTTGGCGGCTTTTGGGCGAAATGCTCATCGTGCTCGCCCTACTCGGCTTTCGTGGACAGAATGTAGATCGCCTCGGGGAAAGCATGGCTCTTCTTGAGATCCTCGGGAACCTTGAGCCTGTGAATAGTGCCCTCGTTCTGGTAATCTTGGAAGGCAAAGCGGGTGATATAGCCCGGAACATCCGACGGAACGATCTTGAACTATGCTCGCGACTTACCGCACCTGTACCGTCAAAGCAGCGGCAATATCGCCATTGTCTGCGACAGGCTAGAAACCACATCCTTGAGGTAGTCGAACCAGAACCGGCTCACGCTTGTGAGCACGCGGCCCTTGTTGGCGATTCCATTGCCGATAATGACGTCGTAGACCGAGATACGATAGGTGGCCAGGACAATGAGCTTATCGTCGAGAAGCTCGTCGAGGACGTGCGGCGATTACGCGAACAGTAACGAGACGTACTAAAGGTGTGCTCCGTATGTAGCCTTGCTACAAGCTAGGTAGTGTTTGCTGTACCGCGGCTATACCAAGAGACCCTAGGAGGGGGTCTCTATGAAACCTTAGCTCGCGCCCACATGGCCTGGTGGATGCATGGGACATCCCAGTCTGCAACCGGCGCCCTCCGAGTGCATAGAACCTGGATATTGCGCTGGGCCTCTGCTGAGTGCGCTTCGAGTCCCAGGATCGCGTAGATTGCAACCTCTTCTGAAGCCGCTACGCGGCAAGAGGAAGCATCACTTGCGCCGTCGATTTCACGGCTGAGCCTATGTGGCCTTGTCCTGATTTTTGAGCTATGTGTCCTTCGAGCGGTGTTCAAAGTTGGCTATCCGACCGCCTTCACTGTAGGCGGGTGACTTTACTTTAAGCGCTTACGGGTAGAACTGATCCTAGAGTGCTATATATGTAAGAGTATGTGGATAAAAGAAACAAATACTACTACGGATGGTATAAAGCCACCGAGCCAATGAGATTCTCACCTGCTCCTCCAGTACCTCCAAGTACCGCGCGGGACGGTTAAACCACCTCTCCAACAGAGGTGCAGGGTTACATTGCTGTTGGATGTCTATTAGTAGACCTTCGAATTCTCTGATTCCAACGGTTGCGCGAGGCGTGCGACGGTCAGTTGACCCGGCAATATGTTGCAAGCAGCGATCCCTCGTGGTTGCTGCGGTGCGGTAACACAGTCTATGACACTTATCCCCCTTGTCTATGCCCCTAGCGGTACGACTCGACTGGTCATGACAAGTAGTTAACATTACAACAAAAAAAAAAAAAAAAAAAGATCATAAGGGTGTATAGTTAGCTAGTCTAAATGTGCAACGGAAAAAAATTACGAACCAGAATACGAAATTTAGAGCACCTGGTCTGTTACCACTGCTATTGAGTATTGACGATGACCTAGCCCTAATTACCTGTTTAGGCAGTATAAAATCATGCATAACGTTCGTTATGTCACCACCCCAAATCCAGCCCAACCAACACAGCCGAAAGAGGAGAATTGGCTCCAGTTATCGACCTTTTCAGGTTATACGAAAGCTCAGTCAGGTGCAAATAATCGTTTAGGTAAAGATTGATGTAGGAAAATAAGGTGTAAGGCTCGACAGGCTGTGTCTAACCCCCTAGCGGGTCCTCCCGCATAACATCTTTGCATGATTAAACCATGCATGTCTTGCGTACATGCTGTAGATGCATATCCACAGTTATGCTATAAAAGGAACGGGTGAGTCGCCTAGAATAGATCTAACATCCCAGAACATGGTGAACTCCTCGCGCTTACTTTCTTTATTTCTACTTGCCTCCTCCGCTTCTGCTCAGGGTACTTGGTACTACACTACCTTCGTAACCGGTGGAGCAGGGGCTACGTCAGATGCACTTGTTGTTGGTGAAATTCCAGCGACATCTACAAACTATGGTAGCTGGTACTACACTTCGGGCTATACTGTGTTCGATAGTACTACGACGGACGCTGTTGTCTTTCCCCCGCCGCGAACAAGAACGCCCCGGTCTTCATTGCCTGCGAGCACCGTCGCGTCTTCTGTACCAGCTGTCGTGCCAACCAGTGCTGTGCCTAGCTCTGTTGCACCTTCTTCTTCGGCTGCTCTCCCATCATCGTCATTGTCTTCACCATCCCCTCCTGTTACATCATCTGTTGCCAGCTCTGCGACAGATAGCTGTTCCAAGGCATCCGTGACTTCGTCCAGTCAAGTGCCTTCGTCCAGCTCTGTTCACTGCAACGAATGCGCGAGCACGGTATCTGTCACTGTCTCAGCCACCCTAGTGTTGACGGATACTGTCACGGCTGGTCAGAGCACATCTAGTTCAGCTCCCACGTCGTCGGTTCAGCTAGTATCTTCAACTCCTTTGTCGTCGGATCATGCGACGCCCTCGGTTGTATCCTCAACCCCTGTGTCTTCAACGCATGCGACGACGCCCCCTGTTGTGCCTTCTTCTCCCGCGGTCGTGTCTTCGGTTATTGTCTCATCCTCTACTCTTGTCATATCTTTGACTCCTGTCGTATCTTCGACTCGTGAGTCGTCTTCCACTGTTGCTACGTCTTCAGCTGCTGTTCTGCCTCCGCCTCCTGTTGAGGTAGTGTCCACCTCATCTGAGCCCGCTATCGCTATGAGTGAGCCTCCTGCGGCCATTGTTACCAGATCGACCTCCACTACCATAGAGTTGACACTGACTGATACACAGGTCACTACCGAGCTCGTACCCACTACCATTGAGAGCGTGTTGATTAGCTTGGGGAGCACTACCACGACTACTATCGTGACAAGTGTGCCAGTTATCTGCACTACCGTACTGAGCACTACTATCCTCGTTAGCCTGCCGCCAGTGACCTCGACTCTCACACAGGTCACTACCGGCATTGTTACTACTACTATTGTGAGCGTGCCGAGCAACTCGGGCACAACGGTAACGGCTGTGATCACTTCCAGCGAGCCTATCACACAGACGATTATTGTGACTACTGATATTCCATTTACGCCCCCTGGCGGGCCTGTACTCCCTCCTTCTGGTACTACGGAAGTGGAGGCACCCACTGCTACCCCCGACGTGGAAATTACTGGCACGCCTGCCGTGGATACCTCTACTGCCGTTAGCAACACTCCTCCTGTTGAAAGCGGCATAGACACCCCTACAGAAACTCCCAGTACTGCAAGTGCGCCCAGTATTAGTGTGTCCGAGGTTCCTCCGGCCACTCAGGGTGTAACCGTACCGGTTGTGGAAGCCAATGGTGCCAACAAGATTGTCGCCAGCCACATGCTGATGTGTGCCGTGGCCGTATTTCTACTGTGATAATACGCTATGATTACGGACAGTCTATGGTAGCGGCACTATTTAAGAAATCCGTATCGGATGCAGGTAACCCTTTGCAGTATATAATATGTAATATCCCAGGGTAGGGAGACGCGGGAAGCTGACATGAAGCTGCCGATAAATAAATATTTGCACGAGCTGAGGACGGCCGTTAAAAGCGATCCGACGCTCAAGGTGTTGTTTCTTTCGATAGGAAACCCGCCCGTTAAATACAATGGCACCCGCCATAATGCCGGACATGAGATTTGCGCGGCTGTAGAGGCTAGTTTGGGAGGACTGACCCGGAAGACCGTGCTGCCTTCGGTTATTTTGGGTCCGCTAGAGCAGTTTCCCAACGTCTATTTTGCACAGAGTCAAGTGTTTATGAACGAAAGCGCCAAGCCGGTCATTGCTGCCAAGCAGGCTATCTATGGCGACGATATACAGGTAGTTGTTATACACGACGACATGAGCTTGACACCTGGAGAAATGAAATTCAAGCTTCCTACAAACTCGGCTGGAGGCCATAACGGACTGAAAGATATAGTTCGTCTTGGGAATGTTGCTCGGTTGCGGATAGGCATTGGGGCCCCGCCTGCCATGGATAGTAAAAGTGTGTCCAAGTTCGTGCTTGGAAAGTTCAAGCCTGCGGAACGCACAGAGTTCGATCACGGAATCCCTGCTGCCATTGACATTATAAAAAACATTGTCGAGGCTGCTCAGCCGAAGCCTTCCCGTTCTGGTTCGCGAGCAGGATCCCGTGAACCCTCAAGCCCTGGCTCTGACTCGTAAAGAGGATCAACTTCGTCCTAGGGTTAGGCGGGACCTGCGCTTGGCGGCGAGTTGACGTTCTGAAGGTAGACGCCGCGGAGGTGCAAAGGTGGCCGCTTCTCCCAACTTTTGGCCTACCCGTTAGTGCATCATTTTTGACGACTCATTCTCTTGGATTTCAAGTAGCTAAAACAGCAGCGTATATATATATATATACTCAGTCGCATTTATATAACTGGCAACACAATTAAATGATCGCGTCCTCTGTGTCATATTAGGTTAATAACCTAACTACAAAATCACAAGCTAGTTGAGATATTGGTGCCGCTTAAGCGACTACCGGACATCCTGCGAGTCCTTGTCAACCCACTTAGAAGCGCCGAGATACGGTCCTTGGATACGTTGGCGGCCTGTTTGATACCTTTCATGTCGTCGTCAGCGAGAATGCAGTGACCTGCTCAGGTTGTTCGGCATTGGTTGAGGTGCGAATGCTGTGGGAAACAATACTGGCAAGCTGGCCAAGCGAGGGAGAGATCCTTAACCACTCGTCTGTCTCTGTTTTTGTGCTGCCTTTATCTTTGTTTTTGTTTTCTCTTCGTTGTAGATTTTTTTTATAACTGCTTTACTATACACTTGTGGTCATGGACCACCAGTCATACCGCTAGGGGCCTCATACAGAGATTTCCCTCTATCCGTGCTAAATATAGTCTACGCCGCATCGATCAGCCGAGACATTCAGAGGTCCACTCACTATCAGCATCGTAAGTTAAACAAAACAGATTTACAATAAAATACCAACTATATGTTGAAACTAGATAAGAAAGAGAGCTGCAGCAGCACCCACCATGTAGGGGCTGAGCTTCTTAACGGAGGCAGCATTCTCAGCAAGGCCGGTGCCAGAGCCCGAGGCCTGGGGCAGCTCTGCGCTAGCCGAGGGGGCGCTCGATGATGGGGTATTAGAGGCGCCTGGGGCAGTTGCGGCGCTAGAGGTCTCAGTGCCGGAGCCGTTGCCGGAACCGTTGCCGGAACCGTTGCCGGAACCATTGCCGGAACCGTTGCCGGAACCATTGCCGGAACCATTGCCAGAACCATTGCCAGAACCATTGCCAGAACCGTTGCCAGAACCGTTACCAGAACCGTTGCCGGAACCGTTGCCGGAACCATTGCCGGAACCATTGCCAGAACCATTGCCGGAACCATTGCCAGAACCATTGCCAGAACCATTGCCAGAACCGTTGCCAGAACCGTTACCAGAACCGTTGCCGGAACCGTTGCCGGAACCGTTGCCGGAACCGTTGCCGGAACCATTGCCAGAACCGTTACCAGAACCATTACCGGAACCGTCGCCGCCCGTAGAGCTAGTGCTGGAAGCGGGCGCGGGGCTGGTGCTCGGGGAGTCGCCATTGCCGCCGTTGCCAGTGCCCTCGGGGCTAGCAGGAGTGGTGCTGGTGGCGCCGTTGTTGCCGGAACCACCAGCACTGTTCGAACCGCCGTTGCCGCCGTTGCCGTTGCCACCGGTCGAGTCAGTGCTCGAAGGGCCAGCAGGCCCAGTAGCGGTGGTCGAGTCGGTGCCAGTAGCAGAACCCGGAACAGTTACAGTCTGAGTAACAGTAACCGTAGTGGCCGCAGAGACGGGAGGAGTGTTCTCGCCCGAGCCGCCGGAACCGTTGCCAGAGCCGTCTCCACCAGAGCCATCGCCACCGTTGCCAGCGCTACCGGTGCCAGCAGCACCGGGAGGACCAGTGACGGTAATAAACTCTGTGACGGTAGCAGTGGTACCATCGTCAGGGCCAGCAGGACTGCTAGTAGTCGACGATCCGCCGTTGCCACCAGCGCCACCAGGGGTCGTGCTGGTGGCACCGTTGTTACCGGTACCAGTGCTCGAAGAGCCACCGTTGGCGTTAGTATTGGCAGAACCGGTGTTGGCAGGAGTGGTCGTAGCAGCGCCGGAGCCGGTAGTAGCACCAGTGCTCGAAGGGCCACCGTTGTTGTTGGTATTAGTCGCAGTGTTGCCGGCACCTGTGCTCGAGCCGCCGTTGTTGGTGTTAGAGGCACTGCTGCTCGTTCCAGTTGTAGCGGCACCGGGAGTCGACGAGCCACCGTTGTTGTCGGTGCTAGAGGCAGTGTTGCCAGTGGCAGTGCCAGTGCTCGAAGAGCCACCGTTGTTGGTGTTAGAGGCAGTGCTGCCCGTTCCAGTTGTAGCGGCACCGGGAGTCGACGAGCCACCGTTGTTGTCGGTGCTAGAGGCAGTGTTGCCAGTGGCAGTGCCAGTGCTCGAAGAGCCACCGTTGTTGGTGTTAGAGGCAGTGCTGCCCGTTCCAGTTGTAGCGGCACCGGGAGTCGACGAGCCACCGTTGTTGTCGGTGCTAGAGGCAGTGTTGCCAGTGGCAGTGCCAGTGCTCGAAGAGCCACCGTTGTTGGTGTTAGAGGCAGTGTCGCCCGTTCCAGTTGTAGCGGCACCGGGAGTCGACGAGCCACCGTTGTTGTCGGTGCTAGAGGCAGTGTTGCCAGTGGCAGTGCCAGTGCTCAACGAGCCACCGTTGCTGTCGGTGTTAGAGGCAGTGGAGCTGACTGTAGTGTTGCCGTAGTAAGGACCGCTGCTGAAAGCAGTGCTGCTGGAGACACCGGGGTAGGTAGTGTCAACGATGGTCTCAGTAACAGTGACGGTAGTAACGCCATCGGTGCCGGTAGTGGCAGGTCCAGGAGGGCTAGTGATGGTCGAACCACCGTTAGAACCCGAGGCAGAACCAGTAGGAGCAGCACCGCTGCCGGTGACAGTAGAGTGCTCAGTAACAGTAACGGTCACGGTTGAACCAGGGGTAAAAGCACTGCTGGCGGCGCTCGCGGGAGCACTCTCAGAGCCAGCGGGGGTGGTGAAAGCACTGCCGGAAGCAGAAGCGCTGCCGGAAGCACCCTCGTCGCTAGACGCACTGCCGGTGGCACTGGTGGAAGAAGCGCTAAGACTAGCGGATGCAGCAGGCGAAGCAGATGTGCTGCCAGCCGCAGAAGCGCTGTCCGAGGCAGCCGACGCGGGGGCGCTCTCGGAGACGGATGCAGAAGCACTGTCAGAAGTGGAGCCCGAGGCGCCCTCAGAGGAACGCGAGGAAGCACTCTCAGAAGCGGAGGCAGAAGTGAAACCAGAAGCACTGTCGGACGCAGAGACACTGTCAGTGGGCGCGCTCAGACTCGCAGACGCAGCAGGCGATGCAGATGAGCTGCCGCTGTTGGGTGATGAGGCGCTGGACTCGGCAGTGCTAGAGGCGCTCTCAGAAGCACTGACAGAAGTAGAATCACTAGCCGAGGCACTCTCAGAGGCCGAAACACTGGCGGAAGACTCGGGGGCGCTGGAGCTGCCAGATGCAGAAGCACTAGCAGACGACTCAGGAGCTGACGAGCTGCCAGAGGCAGACGCACTCTCAGAAGCAGAAGCACTCGCAGAGGCAGACGACTCGGGAGCGCTCGAGCTGCCAGAGGCAGAGGTACTCTCAGAAGCAGAAGCACTGGCAGACGACACAGGAGCGCTCGAGCTGCCAGAGGCAGAGGCACTCTCAGAAGCAGGAGCACTGGCAGACGACACAGGAGCGCTCGAGCTGCCAGAGGCAGAGGCACTCTCAGAAGCAGAAGCACTGGCAGAAGACACAGGAGCGCTCGAGCTGCCAGAGGCAGAGGCACTCTCAGAAGCAGAAGCACTCGCAGAGGCAGACGACCCGGGAGCGCTAGAGCTGCCAGAGGCAGAGGCACTCTCAGAAGCAGAAGCACTGGCAGACGACACAGGAGCGCTCGAGCTGCCAGAGGCAGAGGCACTCTCAGAAGCAGAAGCACTCGCAGAGGCAGACGACTCGGGAGCGCTAGAGCTGCCAGAGGCAGACGCACTCTCAGAAGCAGAAGCACTGGCAGACGACACAGGAGCGCTCGAGCTGCCAGAGGCAGAGGCACTCTCAGAAGCAGAAGCACTGGCAGACGACACAGGAGCGCTCGAGCTGCCAGAGGCAGAGGCACTCTCAGAAGCAGAAGCACTGGCGGAGGCAGACGACCCGGGAGCGCTCGAGCTGCCAGAGGCAGAGGCACTCTCAGAAGCAGAAGCACTGGCAGACGACACAGGAGCGCTCGAGCTGCCAGAGGCAGAGGCACTCTCAGAAGCAGAAGCACTGGCGGAGGCAGACGACCCGGGAGCGCTCGAGCTGCCAGAGGCGGAGGCACTCTCAGAAGCAGAAGCACTGGCAGACGACACAGGAGCGCTCGAGCTGCCAGAGGCAGAAGCACTCTCCGAGGCAGATGCGCTCACAGAAGACTGAGGGGGGGAGCTGCTGAAGACAGTGCTGCTAGCAAGGCTCGCGCTGGGGTACACCGTATCGACGATAGTCTCAGTGACAGTGACAGTGGCATGGCCGTTATCACCAGTAGTGGCAGGGCCAGGGGGACTGGTGATAGTGGAGCCACCGTTCGGGCCAGAAGCAGAAGCAGAGCCAGTAGGAGCGGGACCGCTAGCGGTCACAGTCGAGTGAGTCGTAACAGTGACAGTATCAGTGGTGATCGAAGCAGGTGCAGAGCTGCTGAATACAGTGCTGCTAGCAACGCTGGCGCTGGGGTACACCGTATCGACGATAGTCTCAGTGACAGTGACAGTGGCATGGCCGTTATCACCAGTAGTGGCAGGGCCAGGGGGACTGGTAATAGTGGAGCCGCCGTTCGAGCCAGAAGCAGAAGCAGAGCCAGTGGGAGCGGGACCGCTAGCGGTCACAGTCGAGTGAGTCGTAACAGTGACAGTATCAGTGGTGATCGAAGCCGGTGCAGAACTACTGAAAGCAGTGCTGCTAGCAACGCTGGCGCTGGGGTACACCGTATCGACGATAGTCTCAGTGACAGTGACAGTGGCATGGCCGTTATCACCAGTAGTGGCAGGGCCAGGGGGACTGGTAATAGTGGAGCCGCCGTTCGAGCCAGAAGCAGACGCAGAGCCAGTAGGAGCGGGACCGCTAGCAGTCACAGTCGAGTGAGTCGTGACCGTGACAGTATCAGTGGTGATCGAAGCAGGTGTAGAGCTGCTGATGGCAGTGCTGCTAGCAAGGCTGGCACTGGGGTACACAGTGTCTACGATAGTCTCAGTGACAGTGACAGTAGGGTTACCATCCGAGCCCGTCGTGGCAGGACCAGGAGGACCAGTGATGGTCGAACCAGGGTTGGAACCCGAAGACGAGCCAGTAGGAGCCGGGCCGCTGGCAGTCACAGTCGAGTGAGTAGTAACAATAACAGTGGCCGTCGAAACGCTGCTAGAGGCGGCCGAAGAAGGAGGCGGCTCAGAGGAACTCTGAGCCGGCGAACTGGGACCTCCCGAAGTAGCACCGGTAGCGCTGGCAGTGCTGAGGGCAGGTGAGCTTCCCGCAGCCGCAGAGGTAATCGAAGATGCCTCAGCAGAGGAGGTGGGTGCACTCGTGGACGCGGTGGTGGAGCTTGTGGGCGCCGCCGAGGGGTAGACAGTCCAAGTCGAGGTACCAGAAACGTACACGGTGCTGCTCGGGTAGACGTAGACCGTTCTTCTGGTGAAGGGAGGTGTATAGTACGAAGTAACGGTGACCACATTACCACCTGTTCTCGTTGTGACAAGGAAGGTGGTTGTGGAACTCTCAGTAACGGTCACCGGATTGGTGGTCAGAGTGATGGTGGCCGGGCCAGTGTAAGGACCAGTCGTAGTCGGAGAGCTCGAAACGGCCGAGCTGGAAGGAGGTACGCTCGAACTCAAAGCAGCGCTGGAACTGGTGGCAGGGCACGCAGTATACAGAGTGGTCGAGGACGTCGAGTACTCACAGCTGTCATAAATGAGATAAAAAGTGGAAATGCCGTAACCGTGCGCATTAGCCCACGCCTGGATTTGATTATTGAGGTTCAGGGCACGGGTATTGATGTCGGCAGTGGTAGCACACGAGTAGCATCCCTCCGAGTCATAAAGGACGTTTTGCGTGGATGAGATGAGATCGTTGTGGTTGATAACCCAGTTTTGGACGATGGACTGGAACGCGTCGTCGCCGCCGGCAGCAGCACTGAGGGCTGCGCGGTTGTTCCACAGATCGGTAAACCGGTCCAAAAAGCCCTGGACGTCGCCCAGCATATCAACACCTTGCGGCTGGGTGATGCAATTGATGTTTGTGAATGTGTCGCCGGCGGCAGACAGCTCGTTGTTGTAGCCAGTCACTGCGGCATTGAAGGTATCGGAATTAACGGGACTCGCTTGGGCAGCGGCCACGATTTGAGACGCGTAGGAGGCCGCCGCCGTGTATTCGCTACTCAGCGAATCGATATAACTTTGCGGATTGTCGCACGAAGGACATGACGCGGTGGCTGTGGACTTTGGTGCAATGAAAGTCGACACTGTCGGGCAAGCATTTGTGGCCGTAGAGGCAACAGTGGAGACCTGTGCTAGTGTGGAAGACGCCAAGAGCGTCACTGCTAACACGGATCTGCCGAACAGCATTCTCGGATGAGGGGCGAACAAGGGAGGTGGGCACTTATATACGTCGGCCAAGCCTGCATGGCCCTTGCATGTAAGAAATTTTTATGCATGGTTCGAGCCGAGAGGTTTCTGGGACGGCGATGGCCGCGGGTTGTTGATTTTTTAGCTCATAGTAAATAATTCGATCTATATAGATATAACAACCCGTTGCTCCTAGCGAGGCCGCACCAAATTTGACCGCTGTTGGCAAGTTGCTGGCCCTTAGCCGAGGAAAAGAGGGCTGAGTAATTACCTGTGCAGGATGCTGGCTGTCCGTGCATGGGTGCATGTGGAGGGTACGGGTGCGTCTTATGCCGAAGGCCCGCATACCAACGAGTCTTTAGCGGCAAGGAGTTTGAACGTCAGGTGAAACAAGGTCAGGAATGTGGACCAACAAGACGCGGGGTAATCCAACTGAATGTAGGTCTTTGTCTTTTTGATCTGAACATTAAAGAATCTCCACCGTTGAGATCCGTTCTTTCTTGGCTCACCATAGCCTCGGCCTCGCTTGAGTTTTTTTTTTTAGCTACTAAACTACCGAGGGAAGCAATCTGTGGAGGGATCCTGGTGATGAGATCATCATGCAAGATTGCGCAGCGCCTTGTTCTCGTGTCACATTCCAGACGCAAACGACGGCTCTCCGGCGAAATATCAGGAAGATGCATGAGAACAAGTACATTTGAAACTTTAAGAACGACTAGAATTGTCAGAGATTTTGGAGATTTGGTGTTCACGCTTGCTGCCTGTTTACCCGAGCATTCGTTACGAGCGGTGACTAATCGCTCTTGGGCAAGGATATGTAGCTGTTGCCATACCAACATGCATGTTCGTCGTCACTGTCTGTGCTGCATTGCATATGCCAGATCACTTAACAGGGGTCGCAGGGCCTATGTTTCAAGTTGCACAGCCGGTTATAAAGAACCATAAGCGATGCATAAGGAACTGAAATTCAGATTCTGATCCACATGAGCTTTTATGAGTTTATTCCTGGTCCAAGGAACACCATCTTGGATTAAAGCAACAGGGGGAGAAACACTCTCATAGTCTGCAAGCAGTATTTGCCGCCCGGCCGTGCCGCTGATTCAGTGTCGCTTATGTAATTTTTGCCTAGAACTGTATCTGGATATGCCGCAAGATCTTCATATGAGTTTTGGGTTGCTTCCGATCCTAAAAATACTGCTGCATGGCATCATCTAACCTCATCCGGCGATGCCGGAGGTCCTCCTAATTACCTGTTGCTACCGCTTTTCTCCACAATCAATTGCCAATAGTTACCAAAGCTTCTATCTCTATCGTTTAGGATCTGCTCTAATTAAAAAAAAAAAAAAAAAAGGAAAAAAAAAAAAAAAAAAAAAAAAAAGAACACGTACGATAGCTATGAGACATTTCCCAGTAACCCATCGGCAAGGTCATCGTCGTTCGGCGAAACCGCAGACCATCGCCGATTGGCCCAGCTCACGGCAAACGCAACCCCGCCAACAATGTTTGCAATTCTGAAGATCCATTGCAGAAATGACATTCGGCTATCGGTGATGGTCACGGCAATGGCTTCAAAGTTGTACTCGAAGTAAATACCCGGAGATCGAATGCCGCGCTGATCGGACTTGCCAGTCTCGATCGCGGTGTATTGATAGGATTTCGAGGACAATCCCAGAGCCCGCCAGGTGGTCGGGATAATATTCAGGAAATAAACGAAAAAGTCGTCTTGTTTTTCAGTGATTAGCACCGTCTCGTCCAAGGGATTGCGAATGCTGGAGTAGTAAAACCCAAATGACAGCTCGTTGATGCCGTGGGTCAAATTAACTGGCGCCCGCTGCGTGCGGAAGAAGCCGTTGCCCTTCGGCTGGACAACAAGCACGCCTTGGACTTTGTGAGTGCTGAAAATGCCCCGCATTCGGCACCATTCCTGGCCTTTGTAGTCCACGGGACCGTAATTCTGTAGCCAACTGGAACCGGCCATTAGCATAGATGATTGATCCTCGGAATCCACAAGATGGTAGTATTCCAGTAGTTCCGAAACAAATAGCCGGTCCCCAGAAACATCCTGGATGTAGACATCGAGGTCACTGCAGGGTGCGGCCACAGTAAGGTCAAGGTTTACCTGAATATCCTCAGTGACACCCTTGTCTACTGCAAAGTCGTAGACCTCCGAAGCGCCAAGTATTGTGGTTGTTTCAAGATATAGAATCATTATCATCATGAGGGCAGCCACAATCACCGTCGGTGAGATCCTTCTCATCCTCTCCTGCCTCTCATCGGACTCTTTCTCGTAGGCCAGGTATGCGTGGGACATGGCTACGTAAGCACCCCTGTGGGCCACTTGATTAACAATAATGACTGAAAAAAAAAAAGAAGAAAAAAAACGAAAAAAAAAATTGAAAAAGCGAAGAAAAAAATTTAGCTTATCTATTTTCTTGCCGAGGGTCCAAAGTCATTCTAGATTGGTCTGCCGAGGCAGTGATGAAACTGCGGCCATCAAAGAAAATAGAGCTTTCTAGATTTGAAGAGATTTTCACCTGCTGAGATCCTAACCGACAGCAATTATAAAAGTTTGTTCCCGAGGGCTTCCACTACGTTTGAGTACAAGTTTGATTTGATTTACCCATGCATTCTGATTTCAAATCCAGCAGCCATTCAGGACGGCCTTCCGTAACCCTTACCCCCTGTTTCTGTGTTTCATAGTTACAGCTTATATCCGACCACAAGCTAGTCTAACTGGTATTACGGACCCTTCTGGCGCCCTTACCCCAGGCGTGCCAAGAAATCCGCTTGACAACGCCTAGCATATGCACTGCAATGCAAGCAGCACATAAGCCCTAGCTGCGTGACCAAGAGAGGATTATTGGGTACGGGTTCTGTAGAGTCTTCTAGGATCAACCTTGAGTGGCTGGAACCCTAGCTTGCGCACCACATCGGGCGATTTCTACTGCTCGTTTTTACTGTATATACCAATATAAATCGCGACATGGTCGAATGGGCAAACTCTGGTCAAGCCCACTCATAGTATTATTTTCCCTCGGGCCGTCCCCTCTTTCAACCCCCACTTTTTGATACATACTAGGTTCTAGACTGCTGTAGACGATCGGGAAGAATTAGCCGCGTGCGTCACATGTGCGCTCAACCACCAGAGCCCATGACCAGTCTGCAGAAGCTTCTCCCGAAACCAAAAATGGAGCTGGTTTGACAAAAAAAGTAGCTTTCTAGATAACCAGTATACCAATAGTAGCCATCTAGACACCGAGCAGGGAAACGATCCAATCCTTGGCACTTGCTGCTAATTCAGCGAAGACGTCATGATCTGCACAAAAAGGACACATCCAATGCACTTGCGATCGTACGGCTCGGGAGAAATGGCCCGGCTTTTCCGAAATCCCCAGAATTTTAAATAGTAACTGTCGGTATATATACGTGTGCTGTAGTATAATCCTCTCGTCTAAATCGTTACATCCTAGCTTTGTTGCCTGATTTTTCCTGCATCTGGGCCACGGCAATCGAACCTTGCATACCCTGCATTAGCAGTTATCTTGCGGGTGTGGACTGCGCCAGCCTCTTCGAGGCTATTGGGCTGGTCATTGTTTGCATGATGTTGGCTGTTGAATTCCAAGCTTTGGGACAAGCATTTGCCTAACAGCACGCTCGTTGGCATCGAAAACACACCCTTGTCAGTGACTCCGTGCATCGTCATTGCCTGCGACCGGCATGAACAAGGGGCCGTGACCTTAACAAGGCAAGTGAGGTATGATGGAATGCTAGGGTAAGATGCATGCTGCATCGAGGCATCCCTATAGTCAGTTTCAGCTGATCTATCGTATCATTTAGTTCGTAGAGCCAATAGAATGTTTTTTGTGTCGTCTCTGGCCGCTCTCAGTGCAGATGCAGGCTCTGCTGCCCATACCGTGCCGTAAGTGGACCTATCTCGTCTCCCTTGACGTAGTTTGGCATGTTGCCCCTGACGTGCCGTGACGTAGCATCAAAACGACTGAGAGGTTTTTCATAGGTAACCTCACCTTCGCTCAGAGATTTGCTAGGAACCAGCTGGCACAAGCCATCTATGTTTTTAGCCGAAGCTATGTTCTTTCAGGACACAATACGTTGAACTAGAAGAGATGTTCTGCCAGGTGAGAGTGTTAGAATAAGCGAGACTTTTTTAATGCTACACTTTGTTAAAAAGAATAGATGTTCTTTCAGGTACAGTGTAATGGGCTTACGGGGACAGTGTTTAAACAGATACATCGTAGAATTACAAGTAGCGTGTGTTACAGCATGTCTCACAAGTAGTCTTCGTTACATGTAGTCTGTGTTTAAATAGAAAAGAAATACATTTTGCGCGTCGACGTATCCCCTCATTTGGGGCATCTGGGCAGTCTGGTGTCCTAGCACTAGCAGTCCTAGCGCCCCAGTCGTCCTGGCACTCCAGGAAGTCCTGAAAGACTTGTGGCAGCAGCCCCGGTAGTCCTGGCAGTCACAGTCCTAGCGAGATTAGAGGGCTGTCGGTGCTACAGCGAGCAGTGAACATTGTCATTGACTTCCGTGAAAACTCGTACGAATCCACCGGCGTCGACGCCATTCGCCTTTCTCGCCAAACGCGTCCACGTCGTAGACCCAGCCGTGTTCGTCAACGACATTTTGAACGCCTCGAGAAGTCCACCAGTCCGACTTATCAAGAGCCCATTTGTGTGAGCTCTCGAAGTACCAGCTTCTGGGAGCCGAAACGTCCTCCAGAGACGTGGTCCCCGGTGGGATCTGCTGCGACAGTCGCAGAGCAGAATGCGGCGTGTAGATATAAGGAGTGAAAACTACCGCATCCCACATCCTAGGGGTCAGGCCCTGCCGCTGTAGCTCGAATACCTCAACCTCGGCAGTGACGGGCGGGTCACCGACGTAGAACTGCGGCTTGAGGTACGCCAGGAGGTCTGGCACCAGCGTCGAGTTGGCAAGCAGCCCCAGCTCCATCTGCGAGAGTTCTTGTGACTTTTTCTTAGCCTCGGGGTGTGCAAGCAGCGCAATCGCCCATCCCGAGCAGGCAAACAATGGCGGCAGCGCCACAAACTGCGAGCCAATGGCTGTAGCTACCAGTACCGCCAGCAGTAAAACATAAATCGCACACGATTCCTGGGCATCCTTGAACCCGGCAGGTCCATTGGCAAAGTCTTCAAGCTTGTCGAGACCAGCGACAAGTCGAGACAACGAAGCCTGGGCCTGACGGGCTGCCAGCAGCAGATCCCGCTCGGCCACGGCCTCAGACTTGTCGATAACAAGCTCTTCCTGCGCCACGTCGTCAAACTCGGTGGACTTTGGGCGCTCCCGTGGCAGCAGTGCGGGGTCAATTGGGAACCGTTGAGTATATTTGGGGACAAACACAAGGCCCAAAATCGCCAGCACAGGGATGCATGCCACCAGAGTAGGGTGATAACACAGGTATGTGTAGACAAACAGAATAGATAAAGTGAACGCAGGTCTCTCCCATGTGAAAAATTCCACTGGCAGCGTCTGCAAAGCCGTAGCATGCTTGGCTCGTGCCGACAAGGCCTTTAAATTGCGCACAATTACGGGCAACGACAACCCGGGCATCTCGCCGAGCTCCCGCTTGGCAATTCGTGCCGCAGTGGCTGCAGCAAGCCGTTCTAGCACTGTATCTGTGTAGTGCTGGACTTCAGCAGCGGCTTCGTTGGAATAGACTTCCACCACCACATCTGTCTCCGACATGATTACAAGTGCGGGGTCACCCCTCTTCCCAGATCTCATTTTGACTTTCGTTTTCTTTTTTTTTTGCTTAGTTTCTATTAATTATATTCGTAATGCTCAACGTCTTCGTTAGTAATAGTGATATTAATCAAATCAAATTCGCTATCACACAAGCATTGTGTTACCATGCAGCAACAATCTCCGAGATCCAAGCATAGATGATTGATCGCTCAATTTATTTTCATCAACCGGATCGCAGCTGTTCGGGCCCTGCATCCTGAAACCCTTAACGATATCAAGAATAATAGCAATAATGGCAATAACGCGTCTATACAAATAAAATAACTGGGGCAGCGGCTATCAAAAGCCACCAACAACGAGGTGCGCGGGCGGTTGCTGAATTCTGGTTAACCCTAGATGTTGTGGAGCCGAGTGGAGTGCTCTCAGTGGCTTGGGGCTGGTTCACGGGACTGCCCGAAATTCCCTCGGATCCGCTGCCGGTGAATACGGCTCCAGGCGTCACGGTGACTGTGCCCGACAGAGATGGGTGCCCAGGGCCGCTCGAGGACGCATCAGTGCTAATTGGCTCAATGGGGTCCGCAGAGTCATCGCCCGTAGTAACATACTCGGGGCTAGTGGTACCGGTCTGCAGAGATGCGACCGATTCAGCAGCAGTTGAATCCTGTGCTGCCCCGGATGCGGTAGCCGTGTCAGTGCCACCAGCAGGAGAGTTGGCACTACCCGGTGTAGCTGTAGCCTCGGTTGTGGCACTGTTTGTGCTGGCAGTGTCTCCTCCTCCTCCTCTAGAATCAATAGGGCTAGAGGTGGTGGTCATCTCGGTAGCTCTCTCGGAGCTGGTTCCAGGATGGCCAGATTCAGTGCCAGGGCTCTTGGTTACCGTGCCAGAACCACCAGTGCCAGTACTGTCAGGACTGACACTACTACGAGGTGAAGTACCCGCGGCAGCGTCAGTGGTGTATGGATTGCATGTAGGGCACTCTGTGCTAGTGGCAGGCATGCTGGTAGTATCCGTATGGCTCGTAGCGCACTCAGGACATACAACCTCAGTTTTAGTAGTCATATCCACAACCGGGGCCGCAGTTTCTGTAGAGGTACCACCAGGCTGGGCCGTACAGGTGGGGCATACCGTTTCGGTTACGGTACTCGTATCCTCAACTGGAAGCGCAGTGCCCGTAGCAGTACCTGTGGAGTCCGTTGTACAAGTGGGGCATACGGACCCATCCGTGGTATCACCAGTAGGTAGAGCGGTCGCTGCATCCGTCTGTGTCGTAGTAGACTCAAATGTGCCTGTAGCAGCAGGATGGGTGCCTGCTGTACTCGTCTCGATCTCGGTGTTTGGTGTGCACGTAGGACATGACGAATCACTTTGAGTACTGGGTGGCACTGTTGTGCTCAACGAACATGTAAAGCACACAGTGCTGGCATCAGTGGTGGTGCTAGTCACGGTAACAATACCCGAGGTCACTTCGCTAGTGGAACTGCGGCTAGTTGTTGGAACAGAGACATTGGCCCATGGAGGCGAGGGTGTCACTAGCCAAGACGTGGCCGGTTGTGTAAACGCGGTCGTAACGGTACCAAGATCGGAAGACGTGAAACTGACGCCGGACGCCGTGCTTGCAGTATCCACACTAGTGGCAGAACTTTCAACATCACTCGCCGCCTGACTAGCGGCAGAGCTCAGTTCAGCAGTAGAAGTGGTTGATGCACTAACAACAGGAGCTTCAGATTCAGAGCCAGTAGTAGGCAAGCCATAAGCTGAGCTGAAAGCGGAACTCACGGCAGAGCTACCGAGGCCAGAATCAGTTGAGGCCGCTGCCAAGCTGACAGAGGATAGCGCAGCTGAGGAAGGCGAGGCGGGATCAACAGTTGAGCTTGAGATGGCATCTGTTGACGTCAATCCCACAGAACTGAACTCTGAAGCACTAGTCTTAATGTCAGATGCATATGAGGTCGGGGCCTCAGAGAAAGATTCGGGTACAACAGACGTGTCCAAGACAGATGAGCTCAGTACTGCCGAGGAGGGCTCAGGGAGGGCAGGCACGGAGTTGGCGCTAGAGCCAAGAAAGGGGGTAGATGCAGTAGACTCCGCCGACGACGAACTGTAAACTTCTGAGGCAAGGATAGTCGACGTAGGGGTAGTGCTGGTGTCAGAAAGAGCCGATTCAGGCAGAGCAGTCTCTGACCCAGAAGGTGTAGAAACCACGGAAGATGGGCTGGGCACCTCTGAAGAGAAGATAGTTGACGTATGCGTGGTGCCAGAATCCGAAGATTCCAGGGTAGACTCGGCCGATAAAGAGGCAGCAGCAGCCGAACTAGAAATCTCGGAAGAAGACTCAGAGAACGCAGAAGAATAGGGCTTCGAAGAAAAGACTGCCGATGAGCCGACCAGCTCTAAAGTAGAGTCAGAAATAGATGAAGTCAGCTCCGACGAAGAACCCGAGTTAACAGCGGTAGCAGAGCCCGTCGCCGATGTTGACAACGACGAAGCGGAAAGAGACTCGGTGGAAGATAGACTTGCAGTTTGTGTAGTTGAAGCGACGGTTGTGAAAACGCCTGTCGGCAGGCTTCCAGAAGCAGAAGTAAGTGAAGAAAGTCCAGACGTAAGGGTGGCAACTGTACTGGAGATTGCGGTGCTCAATGAACTAGAGTCGGCGATTGAAGTGGAATCGGGGACTGAGCTAGATTCTGAGGCAGAGCTGGCAACGGGCGTCGTCTTGCCAGACACAGATATAGGCACAGTGCTGTACTCAGCACCATCAGAGTTGGCAAACGCTGAACCTGAGCTCACAACGCCACTTATAGATGAGATATCAGTAGCGCCTGCAGAGTTTGCGAATTCAGACGACTCCACAAAGCTGATCGATGCTGAGTCGATGGTAGAAGAACTCGTGAAAGTCCTTTCTAGAGAAGAGATTTCCATAGAAGAACTATCCCCGGTGGGTGTAGCCAGAGAAGAAGTCAGTTCACTGAAGCTATCCAAGGCTAAGCTTGCCACAGAAGAGCTTTCCAGAGAAGAGATCACTGCGGTTGAGCTGGCTGAGGAAGTTGTTTCCATTGAGGAGCTTTCGAGCGAAGAGCTGAGCGCAGAAGGGCTTCCAAGAGAAGAACTCTCGACACTCGAAGAAGCCACGGAAGAGCTTTCAAGCGAGGAGCTCGGCAAAGAAGAGCTTTCAAGAGAAGAACTCTCGACTCTGGAAGAACCCACAGAGGAGCTTTCAACTGAAGAGCTCGGCATCACGGAACTTTCAATAGAAGAGCTTTCCACGCTGGAAGAAGCCACGGAAGAGCTCTCAACAGAAGAACTCTTAATGCTGAAAGAAGCCACAGAGGTGCTTGCAAGGGAAGAGCTCAGCACAGAAGAGCTCTCAAGCGAAGAACTCAGTACGGCGGAGCTCTCAGTAGAAGAGCTCAGGAGAGACGATCTATCCAGCGAAGAGCTCATAGCAGTAGAGCTCGCCATGGACGTTATTTCCATAGAGGAGCTTTCAAGCGAAGAGCTCGGCACAGAAGAGCTTTCAAGAGAAGAGCTCTCGACTCTGGAAGAAGCCACA